>CM076847.1:152597905-153007905 GCA_039519185.1 Astragalus membranaceus
ACTCTTTCCTTGCTTCTTGGATGCAGGCCTGGAAGATTTAGCCTCAGATGGCTTTGGGACATTCGTGGTTTCTGTTGCTGCAGCAGTGGGATGCTGCAGCACTGATCCTGTATCTGCAACAACAGGACCAGCATCAGAAACACTTGCCTTCTTTTGGGCAAGCACGAATTCCCTAGCCTCTTTGGCTTTCTTTGCAGCTTCAGCCTTCATCCTATCAGCAGATGCCTTAGCTATGGCCTCATTTGCTGCAGCATTAGCGATTCCTTGCATGATTGCAGCAATTACGGAGTTATCTTCATTCTCAGGCAACACAGGTCTTGCTTCCTCATTGATCCTAGCTTCCTCAGGTGCCCTCTCAGTCTTCCTTTTCTTGGTAATTCTCTTCGTCCTTTTCTGTTTAGGTGATATCAGCATTTCAGAACATGCTGCAGCATCAGCTGTTGCTGCAGCATCAGGAATAGCAGTGACAGATGGCACATCAGGAGTGGTCTGGGTGGCAGGTGTTTGAGGTGGAGGGGTAGGTGTTTTGGGCTGAGGTTGGGGTTCAGGAGTAGGTGATTTTGGTGGTGGTTGGCTTTGTTCAGTGGTGGATGCAGGTAGGGGGTCATCAAGGGGAGCATTAGGATCTTCCTCAGTCTTAGAAGAAGTATCACTTCCATCAACCTCTGCACTTTCTTGACCCTTCTCTTCTTCTTCACCTTCCATTTCATCATTCTCTTCCTCCTCTTCAGACGTATCAGGGTCCTCCTCATCACTTTCCTTATTCAACCCCTCCATGATCTCCTTGTACTGGTCTTTCTCCTCCTCACTCAGTGATTCATCATCTGATTCTAGCATGTCCTCTTCATCCACTGGCTCATTCTGTTTCTTCTTTCCTTTCTTTATTTCTTGCCTCTTCCTCTTCTTTTCAACTACCACTTCTGGCTCAGCTTCCATATTCACTTCTTTTTCCACAGCTTCGGGTTCCATACAGTCATCTTCAAGCACCCATTCTGGAAATGTAGGTGCCTCCACAGCAGATAGCTCTTTCACATTAGCAGCTAGCACAGTACCTAACCAATCCTGCTGTTTCTTCATAAATTCTCAAACAGCCCGCTGCTGCAGCATGAATTGTGGCAGCATAGTGGGATCACCAGATGCTGCCGCAATATTCTTATCTCTTAGCACTGTAGGAAATGCAGCCATGGGGAAACTTTTCTGCTCTCCCAGAATTTCAACACCAGCATTTATACACAGAGAGGTTATCAGGCAAGGGAAAAACAAATAACCTGCAGTTTTACCTTTGCAAATCATGATTTCCCTACAGATCAACCTTCCAATATCAGCATTCTTTTTTGTCAGAATAGCATCCAGCAGCATCATCCTTTCTTTCTCTAAGTTGGTGGCATGAGAGGTGGGCAGAAGGGACTGTTTGATGAAGTTGAACCAGACCTTTGCATCATGAGTCAAAAATTGCCTCTTGATCTTAAATTCATTAGCACTGCATGGATCCCATGGTGTTCCTGGTAGCGAAACAGTTCTCTTCACTCCTTCCATCTCTTTCTTTCTCCAATTAGCAACAGCATTCCCGAAGGCAGGACTATGGAAATCTAACCCATAGCTTGCATTGATTGCTAGGGAGTCAAAATCCACAGCCACCCCGCACACCTTAGATACAAATCGCTGCTTTCCATCCTTCGGAGGTGGAATTCCTTCATAAAATTCACGAACTACAGAAGCGTAGAAGAACTTAGGGTGCTGCAGCAATTTTTCCCAGCCTAGTGCGCTGACAATGGATGTGAACGCATTAGAAGCTCCTTTCAATTCGAGACCTCGTTCTGCCCAGAAATTCATGTTCTGAAACTTCTCAGCTTCGCTCACTTCTTGATTTTTGAAGCTTCTTCTTCGCAATTGGGTTGATTCACCACGGCCAGGGTTTGATTGGTGTTTGCCAGAGGATTTGGAAGTACTAGCATTGGTTCTAGTCATGGTGGATTTTGTGAGATTAGGGAAGAATTGGTGGAGAGGTTCAGGGACGGTTACGATGGGGGCTTTGAGAGAAAAGATGTAGTTTCGGTGAGGAGATTGAATGGGAGTGGGTGGTTATAAGTAATGGGATGGGACGGTTTTATTGGGAAGGGGAGTTGCACGTTTTGCTTTTGCACATAGCCGTTGGGTCGTGGGGTATGTGGAGGGTTAGGATTGAGCGATGGGACGATTTTCTGACTTGATTTGACCACTCGCTGATGACTCATCAGATTTTGGTACCATAACTGCAATTATTTTATTACCGCATAACTGCTACTCACTGCTGCAGCAACATTGCTTTAAGCATTGCTGCAGCACTGCTTGCTGCCACACCCTCAAACTTCAAATTTTCACACCATTCTCCTGCAAAATAAACAAAAGACAACAACACACTGGTTTATTAGACTAAACTCTGGGCTGCCTCCCAGTAGCGCTTGGTTTAAGAGTCCTCAGCCTGACTTCCTTTCCAGATTAAAGGTTCTGTAGTTCAGTGGTGATTTTGCTTCTCACCACTGGTTCACCATAATATTTCTTTACCCTCTGACCATTCACTTTGAAGTGCTGCTTCCTCTCTTCACAATACAAATCTACAGCACCATGGGGGTACACCTTCTCAATTTTGAAAGGTCCTGACCATCTTGACTTGGGTTTCCCAGGAAACAACTTGAGTCTTGAGTTAAATAGCAAAACTTGGTCACCCTCCTGAAGCTCCCTTTTCTGAATCCTCTTGTCATGCCAAGCCTTGGTTTTGGCCTTGTATAATTCAGAGTTCTCATAAGCAAAATGCCTCATTTCCTCTAATTCATTCAGTTGCAATAGCCTAGCTTCCCCTGCCTTAGTATGATCAAAATTTAGCTTTTTTATGGCCCAGTGAGATTTATATTGGAGCTCTAAAGGCAGGTGGCAAGCTTTGCCATAAACCAATCTGTATGGAGACATTCCCAAAGGAGTTTTAAAAGCAGTTCTGTATGCCCACAGGGCATCATCTAAATGATTAGACCACTCCTTTCTTGTAGGTCCTACCATCTTTTCAAGTATTCTCTTGATCTCTCTATTAGATAATTCAGCTTGGCCACTGGTCTGGGGATGATATGATGTAGCAATTCTGTGCTTGACCCCATACTTGGCTAAAAGAGTTTCAATCAATCTGTTGCAGAAGTGAGTTCCTTCATCACTGATTATGGCCCTTGGAGTACCAAACCTTGTGAAAATATTCTTTTGCAAAAACTTGCTAACAGACTTAGCATCATTGTTAGGTAGAGCCACTGCTTCAACCCACTTTGATACATAGTCCACAGCCACAAGGATGTAAACATTACCAAATGAAGGGGGAAAAGGTCCCATAAAGTCCATGCCCCAAACATCAAAGAGTTCAATTTCTAGGATGTTGGTTAGAGGCATTTCTTGCTTATTGGAGATGTTCCCACTCCTTTGGCAATTATCACATCTTTTTACTAACTCATGGGCATCCTTGAAAATGGTAGGCCAGTAGTAGCCAGATTGCAGCACCTTTGCTGCTGTTCTCATACCCCCAAAGTGTCCTCCATATGCTGCAGCATGGCATTGCTGCAGCACTTGCTGCTGCTCTTCATCTGCTATACATCTTCTAAACAACTGATCAGGGCATTTCTTGTAGAGGAAGGGTTCGTCCCAGTAATATTGTTTGACAATGTGAAAGAATCTCTTCCTTTGTTGGTGATTCATGTCACATGGTACCACCTTGCTCACCAAAAAGTTGACTATGTCAGCATACCATAGTGCTGCAACATCTGGTGCTGCAGCACTAACAGCCAATGAGTGTTCATCAGGAAAGTGCTCTTTGATTTCACCAAATGTACCTGCACTTTCATTTTCCAGTCTAGACAAATGATCAGCAACTTGGTTCTCTACTCCCTTTTTATCTTTAATTTCAAGATCAAATTCTTGGAGGAGGAGAACCCATCTTATTAGCCTAGGTTTTGCATCTTTCTTAGTAATCAAATACTTAATGGCTGAGTGATCAGTGTAAACAATCACTTTGGTGCCAACTAAGTATGATCTAAATTTATCAAATGCGAAAACCACAGCTAACAATTCTTTTTCAGTAGTAGTGTAGTTTAATTGAGCATCTACAAGTGTTTTGCTAGCATAATAAATTGAATGAAAGACTTTTCCATACCTTTGGCCAAGGACAGCACCTATGGCATAATCACTAGCATCACACATGAGCTCAAACGGTTTGTCCCAGTCAGGAGTAACAATAACAGGTGCAGTTACCAGGGCACTCTGTAATTTCTGGAATGCTGCAGCACAGGCCTCATCAAAAACAAATGGAGTGTCATGCTGCAGCAATTGACACAGAGGCTTAGAAATTTTGGAGAAGTCCTTGATGAATCTTCTAAAAAACCCAGCATGCCCAAGAAAACTTCTGACACCTTTCACATTGGTTGGAGGACGCATCTTTTCAATCACTTCCACCTTAGCTTTATCAACCTCAATACCTTTCTTAGAAATCTTGTGACCCAATACAATACCCTCTTGGACCATGAAATGGCATTTTTCCCAATTAAGCACCAAATTGGTCTCTTCACATCTGTCCAGAATCTTCTCCAAGTTATCAAGGCATAGTTGAAATGTTTCCCCAAAAACTGAGAAGTCATCCATAAACACTTCCATTGACTTCTCAATAAACTCAGAGAAGATTGACATCATACATCTTTGGAAAGTTGCTGGTGCATTGCATAGCCCAAATGGCATTCTCCTGAAAGCAAAAGTACCATAGGGGCAGGTGAAAGTAGTCTTTTGCTGATCTTCAGGTACTATGGCTATTTGATTGTAGCCAGAGTAGCCATCCAAAAAGCAATAAAACTCCTTCCCAGCCAGTCTATCCAACATTTGATCAATGAATGGCAAGGGAAAATGATCATTTCTTGTGGCTTTGTTGAGCTTCCTATAGTCCATACATATCCTCCAACCAGTTACAGTTCTTGTAGGAATAAGCTCATTCTTCTCATTGGCTACCACTGTGACCCCTCCTTTCTTAGGAACACACTGCACAGGGCTCACCCATGCACTGTCAGAGATAGGATACACAATGCCAGCATCCAGCCACTTGATGATCTCTTTCTTCACAACTTCTTTCATAATGGGATTTAGCCTCCTCTGACCTTCAATACTGTTTTTAGCACCTTCCTCAAGAATGATTCTGTGCATGCAGATGGTAGGGCTAATTCCCTTGATATCAGACATTTGCCAGCCAATTGCTTTCTTATGCCTCTTTAGGGTAGTAATGAGATCATGCTCTTGATTCTTAGAGAGATCAGAAGCAATGATCACAGGCAATGTATCATTTTCCCCTAAATAGGCATATTTGAGATGCTGTGGCAATTCCTTCAGTTCAAGAGTAGGAGGCTTTTCTATAGAAGGCACATTCTTCTTGAGATCAGAATCTCCCAGTTCCAGAGACTCATATTGCTTAGTCCAAACCTCTTTGACAGTGACTTCTTCATTTATCAGCCCTTCTTCCAGCAATTCACTTTTGTCCACACTTGGAAAGGCTTGCACCAGATGGTCACTCTGCTTGTTGAACTACTTCTGAACTACAGAATCTAAAGATACTACAAAGGAGCACTCCTCAGTTCCTTTTTCAGGTAACTTCAGGGCATTCATGACTTTAAACTTTATCTCTTGATCATTAACCCTCATAGTTAACTCTCCCTTCTGCACATCAATTAGAGTCTTGCCAGTAGCTAAGAAGGGTCTTCCAAGTATGATAGGCACTTCCTTATCTGCATCAAAATCTAAAATCACAAAGTCAGCTGGAAAAACAAATTTATCTACCTTTATCAACACATCTTCAATGATTCCTTCAGGATAGGCAATAGATCTATCTGCTAGTTGGAGTGTAACAGTTGTAGGCCTGGCAACTCCAATACCCAACTGAGTAAAGACAGACTTAGGCATCAAATTGATGCTTGCACCTAAGTCACAAAGAGCTCTACCAGTATAAGTTTCACCAATAGAACATGGGATAGTGAAACTGCCTGGATCCTTCAGTTTGCTTGGAAGCTTGCTTTGCATGATCATACTACATTCTTCTGTCATGGCCACTGTTTCAAATTCACCTAGCCTCCTCCTTTTTGTTAAGACATCCTTCATGAACTTTGCATAGTTGGGCATTTGTTGAAGAGCCTCAACCAGAGGGACATTAATGTGCAGTTGTTTCAACACCTCAAGAAACTTGCCAAATTGCTTGTCTTGCTGTGCCTTCTTCAATCTCTGAGGAAATGGTGGAGGTGGCACATCTTGATCAAGCACAGGTGGTGGCACTGGTATTGCATCAGATGCTGCAGCATCAGTTGCTGTCGCATCTGGCTTATTTTTCTTTTCATTTTTTTCAGAATCTTTTTCTTTTCTTTTGTCACCACCACTTGTGTTAAGTGATGGCCCATTCAAATCCTTCCCACTTCTTAAAGATATAGCCTTGCATGTTTCTTTAGCCTTGGATGATGAAGCTTCAGTAGTAGATGGCAATGATCCACTAGGTCTTTGGGTTAGAGTAGAAGCTATTTGGCCTATTTGATTCTCAAGATTTTTAATTGCAGCTCCATGTGTCTGATATTGAGTCTTTGTTTCATTCATGAAAGCCTTAAGCATGGCCTCCATAGAGTTATCAGTTGCAGGTGCAGCTTGTCTTGATTGAGCAGGAAATCCTGGTGGTACAGCAGGTGCTGGAGTAGCTGTTGCAGCAGGTGTTGCTGCAGCATTGTTGCTCCACCTAAAATTTGGATGATCTCTCCACCCAGGATTGTAGGTATTTGAATATGGATTATTACCCTTGTTGTACCCAACATAGTTGACTGAGATAGGATTCGCAGGACATTCCTCATAAAGATGACCTCCCCCACAATAAACACAACTTGGAGAGGAACCGCATGTAGCTGGTTCAATTGCTGCAACAGTTGCTTCAGTTGCTGCAGCAGATGTTGCTGCAGCACTAGGTGAACCCATGTTTTTGATCATATTAGATAGTGAAGCCACTTGAGCAGACAAGGCAGTGATTTCACTTACTTCATGTACACCAGCCACCTTCTTTTGAGCACTTAACCTAGCAGTAGGCCATTGGTAGCTATTTGCAGCAATATCCTCAATAAGATTATAAGCATCATTGTAAGATCCTTTGAGTAGAACTCCTCCAGATGAAGCATCAAGCATGAGCCTTGTTTGGGGTTCCAATCCATTGTAGAAGGTTTCCATTTGAATGATGACAGGAATACCATGGTGTGGGCACTTCCTCAACAGATCCTTGTATCTTTCCCATGCTTCAAACAAAGTTTCAAATTCAGTTTGCTTAAAAGAGGTAATTTCATTTCTCATCCTGGCATTCTTTATTGGAGGAAAATATTTTGTCATAAATTTTTCTGCCATCTCATCCCAAGTAGTGATAGAGTTAGGCTCTAGGGAGTTAAGCCAGGCCTTTGCTCTATCCTTCAAGGAATAAGGGAACAGTTTCAGTTTGAAAGCATCATCTGAAACACCAGGGAGAATGAAATTACTGCAAACCTCAACAAATTGTTTCAAATGCAGATGTGGGTCTTCAAGGGGACCACCACCAAACTGCCCAATTGTTTGAAGCATTTGGAACATCATAGGCTTGAACTCAAAATGGGTTGTAGCAATTTCTGGCCTCACTATGCCTGTCTGCATAGTTTGAGGGTCAAAAATTGCATAATCCCTCATGGGCCTGTCCCTGTCATTAGCCATTCCTATGACATTCATATCAATAATCTGTCTTCTGTACCCTCCATCACCATCACCTTGACTTGTGTGAGGTGGTGAAGGTGGTGGACTGATATCACCATCAACAGTAGGAGTAGGACTAGCCATAGCAGCAGCTCGCCCTAATTCAATAAGTCCTGGAGTGCTGTGAACTCTTCTCAGATTTCTAAAATGTCTTTCTATCTCTGGGTGCAACTGGAATTCTGGAGTGTTGCGTCTATGCCTGTGCATATGCTGCAGCAACATATGTGGCAGCAACTAACACTGGAGCAACAGAAACAACACAAAAAGAATTAGTAACAAAAGGCACTAAGTTGCTAACTAATTAAACAATCAATTTAACTAAAATTCCCCGGCAACGGCGCCAAAAACTTGTTGTGTGAAAACTTAGTGCAAGTATACACTGTCTTAACAAGTAATAAAGGGTAAATGAGATCGTTCCCACGAGGAATTTAGCTAAATACAAAAGTTTAATTTTGCTAACAAATTAGTGAATAAAGTAAATGACACACAAATTTTGGGTAACATAAACAGTAAAGGTAAATGGAAATGGTGATTAAGATTCAGTGATGAGAACAAGCTGAGATGCATTCACTTCAGTAACTTCATTAATATGCTATTAAGGGTATATTCAATGCTGCAGCATTAGGTGCTGCAGCAATAAGACGTTATTCTCTCGAATACTTTACACTAGGTTTTCCTTGCAAGAGTTTATCTCTAAACCCTAAAGAAGTACCTCCTAGGCTGCTTGGACACCGGCAGTAACCACCTTATGGGTTTTACCATCCTATCTCTAGGTTAAGCAAGGAGCATCAAGATCTCTCGTTAATGCCCACTACCCATATTACCTTGTGAGATTAATTTACAAACCATCTCTGAATTTATAAATGCTATTTAGAATAGACGGCCAATCCTACTCTAAAATGGAAATATTATCACGCACAAGGTAAAATTGCACAACATTAAATATACTTCATAAATAGCATAAAAAGTCTAGTTACTTCAGATCCAGCATCTCAACTATGAGAAGTTAGCTCATATTGAGCTTACAAAACATGGAAAACAACTTAAACAAAAGAGTAGAAGTCATATTACAAATTCCAAGGGAAGAAATGATACTATTGCGCTGAACCAGTGAAGGAGCTCCAGTAGTAGCAATGGAGATCTGATCCAGCTCTTCTAATAAAATCCTCCAAGAGAAATGTAACTCCAAGTGATGCTGTCGCAATGGTCTCAGCAATGAAGCTTGTGGGTAACAATGGTGAGCTAAGCACGCTATGAGGAGCTATCTCTATACTTCCTCGTGACGGCAGAGCATACAAATGAAGAAGGAGGAATGTCCTTATATAGTGTCCCCTTGCACGCAACCCTAGAATGAGGGCCCTTTAAGGAAATGCGTCCTAGGATCGAGGGCAATCATGGGAATTCCTCAATAGGAAATATCTTTCCGTGCCATACAGCTCTGCCACCTGTCCCTGCCTTAACTTCCGTGTTTTCCGCATTCTCCTTGAGCTTTCTCTCTCATCTTTCGCAAATCCCCTGTTGCGCTCGCACCTATTGCTGCAGCACTGACACTAAACACAATTAAATGCACTAAGGGCATCAAAATGCCCAAATTAAACCAAATCATTCCTGCACCATTATTTCTAACCAAAACACTTATTTACACATTAATTAACACAACAAGTTTATTAACTTACTAGAATTCAAGCTAAAAAGGCAAGTAATAACCATCATAAAGGATGGTTATCAGTCTCCATGGAGGGATCCAATGTCTAGTTATGTGTTTTTTGTATTGTTTTCAAAGTTTGTTCTGTTATGTTTATTCTGCCAAAACATCCTTTCAGACTCTCCCCTCCAAGTGATTTTGCCTTGTCTGTTTATCTGGTTTAAGCATTTCTTCTATTTTATGAATATTTATTGATATTCATAAAATATTTTATTGAAATTTATTTTGTTACAAACTATTCTAATGATTCTATGGGTACGTGGTTCGTGCATGCGTGATGTGCCACCGTTTTCCGAGCATCACGGGTAAAATTTGGCTCATAGGAAATTTTATATTGATAATTCAATCAATAAGATTTTATATTTCATAAAAAAAATCAGTAAGATTTTATCTTCTTGGACGTATTAAAACTACATTTTATTTGCATATTGGTTGCCTTGGCAATTTTAGCAACAGAGAACGTCGGCTTCCAGGTTTAAATCCAGGTGTGAGCAGTGGTAGTGTGTGATGTGTTTATTTGTCATTTCATCTAATTAGACAAAAAAAATTGTTTGAACTACAATCCTGATATCTTACTAGTTCAATGTTCGGTTCGATTTTCAAAACAAATATCTTGGAAGTCGTAAAAAACAGTAAAGAAAGATCTGGCATTAAGGAGGGATACAAAAATAAAAGGATCAAAATTTCTAAGATTAACATGAAGGATTTTACTTCTACCACTTGATTTTGGTGCTTCACAAAACAAAACACATGGATGGTTGTAGCGAATATTTGAACGATTGAAGCGAAAAGCAAGAATGTTGCAAGGAAATGGAATAGAGTTTATGGAAGAGAAGACATACATGGATTGGCCATCGAGAATCCGATTGAAGAATGATATTTGAATACCTCAAAGCTTTGCTAGCTGGAGCGCACATCCATGTGTCCCCTTTTTGCAAGGAGGTAGCGCGAAGAGGCATGTAAAATTGAGAGAGTTGAAGACTTAGCCAGTTTACTGAAATTGTGCGTCGGAGATTCTACAATCCATTGGATCCTCAATCGTTTTGTGCCTTCCACAACAAAACACTGATGTTGAAGATTCTACAAAAGACAATTGCAATGATAGAAACAGACATCATCATGTTCGTTGATGATGATGCCCTGAATGGCGAAGTTCTCTACAAAAGGAATTATGATATGGTACTCCTGAGGTGTGTGACAGAGGAAGAGGCAGCAAAAATTATGAAAGAGGTCCATGAAGGGTCGTTCGGGGTTCATTCCAGTGGGCACACCATGGCAAGAAAAATCTTGAGAGCCGGCTATTACTGGTTGCAGATGGAAGGTGACTGCTACAGCTTCGTCCGAAAGTGCCACAAATGCCAAATCTACGCTGATCACATTCACGTGCCACCTGCCTCTCTAAATGTCATGACTGCATCTTGGCCGTTCTCAATGTGGGGCATGGACGTCATTAGCCCTATAGAGCCTAAAGCATCAAATGGACATCGTTTCATTCTGGTTGCAATCGATTATTTCACTAAGTGGGTCGAAGCTGCTTCCTACTCCAGTGTAACCAGTTCAGTGGTCGCCAAGTTTGTGAAGAAAGATTTGATTTGCCGTTATGGTCTTCCTAACGAGATCATCACTGATAACGGCAGCAACCTGAACAGCAAAATGATGAAGGACTTGTGCGCAGAGTTCAAAATCCAGCATCATAATTCTTCACCCTATCGGCCCAAGATGAATGGGGCAGTCGAAGCGGCTAACAAGAACATCAAGAAGATAGTGCAGAAGATGGTGGTCACGTACAAAGATTGGCACGAGATGCTTCCTTTCGCTCTACACGGCTATCGTACTTCAGTGCGTACATCGACCGGGGCAACCCCTTTCTCTCTGGTATACGGGTCAGAGGCAGTCCTCCCTATCGAGGTCGAAATACCCTCCCTGCGGGTACTAATGGAAACTAAGCTGGAAGAAGCGGAATGGGTACAAGCTCGCCTAGATCAGCTAAATCTCATTGAGGAGAAGAGAATCACAGCCTTGTGTCATGGGCAGCTATACCAGCAAAGGATGAAAACCTCTTTCGACAAGAAAGTTCGTCCCCGAGGATTCAATGAGGGAGACCTAGTGCTCAAGAAGATCCTGCCTATTCAAAGTGATCCCCGTGGAAAATGGACTCCCACCTATGAGGGCCCGTACATAGTCAAGAAAGCCTTCTCCGGAGGAGCACTGATACTCACGAACATGGACGGAGAAGATTTAAGGAACCCTGTCAATTCCGATCAAGTGAAGAAGTATTATGCCTGAAAGAAATAGACGAAAAAAGAGAAAGACAAGCCAAGTAAGAATTAGCTCGCTAGGTTGAAAACCCGCAAAGGGCGGCCTAGGCAAAATCAGAGCGACCCGGTGGATTGAAAACCCGCAAAGGGCGATCCAGGCAAAAATTAGGGTCGGAAAGCTTGGGCATGAAAAGTAAAGAAAGGCATACAAACTCCCCGGAAACTTGGATGAGGAGGTGATCAAGGTCAGGGACATAAATGTTTAGCACTGTTCCACAGAGACGGACAGTCAGAAATCAGCTTCTCTCTTTTTTCGTGTCTTTTTGTAGTTTAAATTTTCAAGTGTATTGAATAGTCGGTGTAACCTTCTGTACAATCGGCTTCTACATCAATAAAGTCCAACCTTTTCATATCTCTTTGCCTTCTATTTTTGCTTTTTCTGCTCAAAATAAACGTTTTATGATGATGGTAACACTGATCTGTAAAACATGTGCATAAATCATAGGGCATCACAATCATTGTGAAATTTTTAAAAGTTATGGGAAGGAAGCAACTTCTCAGGGCAAATTAAGCTTACAAGGAAATAATTGCACTCATAGGCCATTTCAGATGGCAAATCACAAGACAATCGGCACTTGGCTTATACGCCACCACAAGTCTAGTGGGTTCCTCAGTCTCGTCATGGGTTGGTCGAACCAGCAAAAGAAAATAAGCCAAAAGAGCAAAAGAGCAAGCAAAAACAAACGATCAGAAAAAAGAAAGCTGATCAAAGAATGAAAAAGCAAAAGAAAAAACAAACAGTCAGAAAAAAGAAAGCTGACCAAAGAAAATCACAGAGATGAAGAATCAGAAATAGCATCTCACCACATTCAGCATCGCACCAAAATCATAGCATAACATGCACTCATTGCATGCACATGCATAACATACCTTTGCATAACATGCACTCATAACATGCACTCATAACATGCACTCATACTCCATGCACCATTCCTTGCATTAACCGACGTATGCAGGTACCTCAATTCAGTGCGGCAGCACTGAACATTTCAATCAATCAATCAACAGGATTCGTGAATCCCTTCAGGACCCAAGTGTCCCTTCAAAAGCAGACTCCACCTCGCATTCGAGCTGCGGGTAAGTCCTTCAGACCCCAAGTGGTCCTTCAGACTAGTTGTGTCAGCCTAAGACACAATGGACGTCCTACATGGTCAACATATCAGTTCCGGATCTGATCTTGACCCATCATGGCTGCTCGGAAAAGGCCACCCCTTCAGGCAGACCGTTTTACTAGTACCGTTGCTAGTTTGCGCTCCATCAGACCCATTGGTCCATCAGGCTTAGGCATGCCCTTCAGACCTCGTCGGTCCTTCAGTTTAACTCTAATCAATGCGCCAAGCATCGACTGCGAATTAGACCTTCAGAGCCTTAGTGCTCCTTCAGACCTTGAGCGGTCCTTCAGAGCCTTAGTGCTCCTTCAGACCTCGAGCGGTCCTTCAGAGCCTTAGTGCTCCTTCAGACCTTGAGTGGTCCTTCAGAGCCTTAGTGCTCCTTCAGATCCCGAGTGGTCCGTCATTTTCTCTCTCGGTTAATGCGCCAGGTGTTAACCATTCCCCGTTTGTTCTCAAGCCCATCTTTTCAAAAAAACATAGAAAAAGAAAAAGAGGAAAATTCGGGTTTCCCCAAATGGACAAAATCGGTATAATTTCTGAATTCTTTATCTTCATTTTGCCTTGGAATATGTTTCGGCCAATTCATATTCCTCGTTAAAATTCAGATAAAGAGGGGCAGCTGTCATACCCCAATTTTGTCCGGCTTAGGTCCAAACCCTAATTTTCCACACAAAAATAAATTATGTATCATTTTTAGGGTTAGAATGCACGTTTTGGGAAGTTAGAGTCAAAAAGGGCATTTTGGTCATTTCTCGCAAAAGGGTCTCTAAAAAAACAATTTTTGCAATAAGCCTCATGCATCAAATTAGGGTTTTTGAAAATGTGTTATGTATGCATGGCAAGTTTTGGAAAATATGTTATGCATGCATGGCAAGCTTTCGAAAAAATTTTATACACTATGGCCTAAACCTAAAAACATTTTTAGGCAAAGCAAAAATCAATTTCTATTTTGCTCTTGTGGCCAAGAATCGATTTATACCTTTTTCCTAAGCCATGAAAATCGATTCTTTATCTCACCTATAGGCCGATAATCGATTTCCCTTGCCTATGTTTAAAGCATGAAATCGATTTCTACACATACTCATGCAAAAGCTAAGAATCGATTTCCTTAAATTTTAAAAGACTATGAAATCGATTTTCAGGATCTCCAAATGTCCTGAAAATCGATTCCTACCTTTTTCCATAGGCCATATAATCGATTCTTATCATTTCCAAAAATAAAGAATCGATTCCAACATGTTTCCAAAGGCCACATAATCGATTTTCAGGATCTCCAAATGTCTTGAAAATCGATTCCTACCTTTTTCCATAGGCCATATAATCGATTCTTATCATTTCCAAAAATAAAGAATCGATTCCTACATATTTCCAAAGGCCACATAATCGATTTTCAGGATCTCCAAATGTCCTGAAAATCGATTCCTACCTTTTTCCATAGGCCATATAATGGATTCTTATCATTTCCAAAAACAAAGAATCGATTATACTATATTTTGCCTTCATCAAACAATCGATTCATCCTTGCAATAAATGTTTTTTAAAAATTCTACGCTTTCCTAAGCCTATAAATAGGCAGCCTCAAGTCACATTTTCACACACACACGTCTCACAAGATCAGAGAAGAATTGCTCCAGACATTTTCACGAGATCTAAGAAGACAACTCTCGCAAATCTCATTTTCCAGTTCTACGCTTCATTTTTGCTCTATTCTTTTCGTTGGTTCGTCTGAGCTGATCTCCTGCAAGAGTTAGTCGGGGTTTGCGTTCTTCAGAGTTGTAATACCTGTCTTCATCAGAGGTATTTCAGTCCTTTCATTTGTTAATATTTTGTGATCTGTGCGAATTAACTTAGCTATAGTGTTTATCTACTCGTTCTTGTATATTATCGTCCATTGTTGATGACGAACCGTATGATTCCCACTCATGCCTAGTGCATCATGTTCTAAAGTGGGGAAGATGGTCTCGGATGATTCAACTTGTCCCTTTCAACCCCTTCAAAAACATTTTTTAATTAGAACTACGTCGCTTTGATTCCCGTTTGGGATACGTAGGAGCGAGCCACGTTCTCGTCAAGCGCAACAAATAAAAATTCTTTTCATCCCCCTAAACCAATCATTTTCATAAAACAAACAAAATCATTTTCAAACCCATTGTTGCTAGTAGCTCATCAGAGCCTTTGTTCGTTTAGCTATTAGTGACAATGTCCTTTTCTCCTAAAAATAATAAACGATGATCCATCATAACCTTTGTTAGTTTGATCATCGTACAAATCAATCTCTTTCGAAAATCACTTTCCAAAAGGATAATAAAAAACGAGTTGTTATCAATAGTCCATCAGAACCTTTGTTCGTTTGACTAACGGTGCAACTCTCTTTTTGAGTATTTAGTAGTGATTCATCATAGCCTCTGCTAGTTCAATCATTTGCTAATGCTCGTCCTATTTCAAAAACTCACTAAAAAGATAAAAAAACAAAAACTTTTCAAAAAAAGAACCAAGAACTACGTAGCTTTGAATTCTCCATCGCACCGGGAGATACGTAGGAGCGGGCCATGTCCCGTCAAGCACTTTTCCTAAAAAACCTTTTTTTTCCCCCTTCCTCGCCAAAAATAAAATTTTCATTAAGCTTTCAAACAAGAAATAAATAGGCAAATCTAGGTATTTTTCAAATCAAATGTTAAAACCACACATTTAATTAGAGGTTCCCTTTCGGTAGAAAGGACGTGCGCGGTGCTAACACCTTCCTCGCACGTAATCGGCCCCCGAACCTATATCTCTAGTTTTCAAAGACCATCCGCCTTGTCCAAAAGACCTTTTTTCAATGTTTTGGTCTTAAAATTAAAATATTGGTGGCGGCTCCAAAATTTTTCCACGTTGTACATTGAGAAACCCAACCGGGATTTTTCGGGGTGCAACAATTAGTATAAATGATAGTGAGAGAAGAGTCTTCGTTGGCCATAGCCATCATCATTTTGTATGAAAGAAGTGATGAAAGAAGTGTTGTGTGTATGAAAGAAGTGATGTGTGTATGAAAGAAGTGAAACCCAATGGGTCTATTTATAGGGAAAATCTGAAACCCTAAAGTGAATTTCCACCGTTGGATTAAAATTGGTCGGCAAAATCTAGACCGTTTGAAGTGTCGGCAAAATCTAGACCGTTTAAAGTGTCGGCAAAATCTAGACCGTTTAAAGTGTCGGCAAAATCTAAACTGTTAAATGAATTCGTGGAATAAAATTTAATATAATATAAATTTGTGGAATAAAATTCAATATAATATAATATAATACAATCATATAATGGAAATATAATCAACAGCTGGGAGGGTCGGTGCAACATGATCTGGGACAAAAGAACACCATAACTGTACACATCCAAGGTATGGATATAACCACGATCTAGCTTCATCTGAAGCATATGCACCCCAAGTAGGATGAATAGGAGGTACTGGACTAGTAGCGTTCAACATAACCCGAACCCAATGATTCCCATGGACAAACCCAACACAGAACAAGCGGCTCTGACTAGGAACAAAGGCTCCTCTCAAAGGGAAGAATGTCCATGACCCACCATCATGAAGTGACAACATAACAAGGGCTATCTGATACCTAGTCGCTATAACATGTCCCATGTCAGGCATCGACATTCACTTCTTAGGAGGTTGAAAGTCTTGTGGGTGAGCAACTAATGATTCCCTAATTGTGTGAATGTTGTTACCCATCACCTCTGAGTATTGAAACCAATTTGAGTCCATCTCCTCAATCAAATCATTGCGAACTATATGCCAGCTATGCTCCGAGTAATCAAGTGAGGCAGAAATGCATCTGAAGCCACAGTTTCCATCCCCAATCACATTGATAATGTCATCAATGTACCTATGCATATGCTCTGGAAAGTGACTTATGAAATGAATGTCATGTTGTGCTCGCTCAGCTGCTGACCTCTGTGATGGTAACTGTGAGACTTGCTGTGAGGACCGCTGGGGAAGTCTCTGTGATGAAATCTGGGTGGGTTTCTTAACTGAGCTCAAAGACGCATCCACGTGCTCCCAATAAGAATGATCTCTCTTCACATCATACTCTTTCTTCTTCTTCTTTGGTGCACCCCTAGTCTTGACTTTGTGCTTAGGTGGAACCATGGTTGTAGTGCTTTTGAAGACATAATCATCAAGACCTCTCTTGTAGACACATCTCTCCTCAAGAGACATCTCAGCCCATTGCCTCCAAACCTCCTCTATTGTATAGCTTATGTCACATTCAGGTGACACTTGTTTCACCCGCTCCTCATCCATACTCTCAATACTCAGCCTCATCCAATGAGGGTCAATCATCTCTGTTGGGATTCGACGGCCATGTAGGTGCAAATTCCCAAGGTCACAAGAACAAGGTAACCCATGAGTAACTTTAATCACACAACCAGCACAACGGGTCTTATCGGTCCCTACTCCATCCAACATGCCTTCAAACTCATCAGCTATATGATTCAATGCCTCATGAGACACCAAACCGTGTAGATTCTTGTAGAATGGAGTGTTGTGCCGTGCATCTACACGGTTGATGCTCTTTTGAAAAGAACCGACAATTTTATCAATTTGTGCATTGATCATTGATAACTCTATTTTATATAGGTTATTTGTGCTCTTAATACTTAAATCAACACAAGTTCTCAAGTAATATTTGTGCTATATTAGGTAAATATTAGTTATTTAGAGGAAAGAAGGGTTAGGAGCTTGTTTGTTATCATTTGACACATTTGGTGCCTTTGTGAATATATTGATGTTTTGCTTGAGTGCTGCAGCGGTAAGCTAGCGGTAGACGCTACAGCGCCTATATGACGGTGGGACATTTGGATATTTATAAAGCCACTTGCTGAAATGATGAGTCATCACCCTTATCTCTTATCCTTAGCATGACATTTCAGCACTCAAGTGGATGCTTCAAAGACACTTGGCGCCTCCTACATGTGTCCTATGTGATAGTTGGTGATTTTAATCATCACACCTTTTTGCAAAGTAGCTTTATGAATAATATCTAAGTTTTATGATCATAAATTATTATTATTATTTTATTAATACTTGGTTAGATTAAATTAGAATAGGATGCTTCTTTAGGTAGGAACATAAGAAGTAACATACGTAGAGAGAGTTTTAACATAGAGGAAACTATCTTGACATTGTAGCTTTCCTCCATTGTTATTCCACTCTTAAGCTTTTATTTTTATTATAGTTTCTAGATTTCATTCAAGGATTGCTCACGCCATAGCTTCATCCTTCGTATGTGACTTGGGATCATTGAAGTGTATCTTTTGCAACCATTCTCCTCTTGTCTTCCTACGGTAATATGAGCTTTTTAGTTTGTATTATGTTGATGAAACTTGTTATGAGCTAATCATGTTGTAGTTGGATTGTTCTTAGTGTGTAATGAACTTTGAGTAGCTTTTATGTAATATTATGATGTTTGCGTTTTATTCCTTGTGTCATAATGCTTTCAACTTTGTTTTGGGAATGGCCAACTAAAACAAGCTAACTTTGTGGGTACCGACATGGTTCACAAAGAGAACTCAAGGAATGATATGAATGAAAACCCTTTAAAGACATTTAAAGGAAGTGCTACTTAACTCTAGACATAGGGGAGTAATAGTTCGTAAGGCAAATGTTGCAAGAGCTTAATATACAGAGGTAAAACTTATTTTGAACCTAGACATAGGAGTCTTGTAACATAACCCTGACAATAGTCTCGTGGAACTTTTCGCACCCGAGAGACCTAAACAAATGAGAATTATACTCAGGTTGGCCGGAATGGGATGACGAACCACGTCTAACAGTCTTTCTCTTCTTGCCCGAACCAGCCATCACCTGCGCACACCATAAGAAAAACAACAATTTTGCACAAAATAGGTCAAGGTTAGCATACACACATGACATAACTCCTTCTTTCAACCAGAGTCACATGGAACATTGTTTTGCTCGAGGAAAATATTGAGTTCACATCATAAAAACAAATCCATTGCAAGGACAAGCTTGTGGTAGACAAATGCAAGCTTGTTGCTCATGAGATCCTAGTTTAGGCAATTTATCAAACACTTAGGGTGCACACTTGTTCCACTCATGAACAACAACTTACCATTAATCTTATCAACCCCAAACTTATTCTATTACCCATTCCTAATCACATACATTAACACTACAACATTTCTAATACAAACTCTTAGCAAAAACATCCTCAAAAGTTTGAGTTTTTCATTGATAGCTTAAGATGAATGTTGCAAGAATTAAGATTGAGAGGAGGAAACTTACTTGATAAATGAAGAATATGAAGAAAGGAGGGTATAATTGCAAAACCCCACAAGCAAAATCCAAGATTGGCACCCTTTTTTGGAAGAAAATCTGAAGAACCCTTACTTGGAGAAAACCCACGCGTAAAAAAAAATGCAGCAGCGTGAGTGCTGCGCGAGTTTTATACCCCCAGCCACGCGCGCGCGCGACTTACGCGCAACAGGCGCGCATAGTCACAGGGAGTTCAGACGCAACAGGCGCTTCCCTTGCGCGCGCCGCGTGACTTACGCGCAACTGGCGCGCTGGGCCACAGAAATTACAGGCGCAGTAGGCACTTCCTAGCGCGCGGCGCGCCAATGGTGCGCCACTCGCGCGCGACTAGACAGACTTGTGAATCTTGGTGAATCCTAAAATGCCTAAGTTAAGGAAAATAATGCGAAACAATAAAAGAGATAAGGGTTGAGAAAATTGGGTTGCCTCCCAATTAGCGCTTCTTTAACGTCACTAGCTTGACGTTACCTCGATTTTTAAGGGTCGCTTAAAACCAAGGCCAATTTCTCTCTCTCCACTACTTCGCCCAAGTATGGCTTCAATCTCTTCCCATTAACTTTGAAGGATCTTTTTGATTCAGGTTCCTCTACTTCAATTGCTCCATATGGTGTCACTTCTTTGACTACAAAAGGCCCTGACCATTTGGATTTCAATTTCCCGGGAAACAACTTCAGTCTAGAGTTAAACAGCAACACTTGTTGCCCTGGATGAAATTCTTTTCTTGAAATGTTCTTGTCATGGTACGCTTTCATTTTTTCCTTGTAGATCTTATTGTTCTCATATGCTTGCAGACGCATCTCATCTAATCCGTGTAGTTGTAGGATTCTCTTTTCCCCACAGGCCGAAGTGGTAAAATTCAAAAACTTTAGTGCCCAATACGCTTTGTGCTCAAGTTCAACCGGTAAATGGCAAGCTTTACCATAAACCAATTGGTACGGTGACATGCCTAAAGGTGTCTTATAGGCTGTTCTATATGCCCAAAGCGCATCATCTACCTTCAACGACCAATCCTTTCTTGAGCTTCCAACTGTCTTTTCCAAGATCCTCTTAATCTCTCTGTTTGAGACTTCTGCTTGACCATTGCTCTGAGGATGATAAGGAGTTGTCACTTTATGCGTAACACCATACTTGGAGAGAAC
This sequence comes from Astragalus membranaceus, assembly GCA_039519185.1. NCBI lineage: Eukaryota > Viridiplantae > Streptophyta > Magnoliopsida > Fabales > Fabaceae > Astragalus > Astragalus membranaceus. The sequence continues at coordinate 152,618,287 of CM076847.1, forward strand.
ATTGTTGAGTTGGGTGTTGCAAAAGTGGCTACCCCCATCACTGATTAGGACTCTTGGCACACCAAATCTAGAGAAGATGTTCTTCTTCACAAATTTTACCACAGTTTGGGAATTGCTCTTGGAAGTGGCAGTAGCTTCAACCCACTTGGAGACATAGTCGACTGCCACCAAGATGTACTCACAATTGTAAGAGGGTGGGAATGGTCCCATAAAATCTATGCCCCAACAATCAAACACTTCTACTTCAAGGATGGGATTCAATGGCATCTCCCCCTTACGTGAAATATTGCCAGTCCTCTGGCATTTGTCACAGCTTCTCACGTAGTCATGTGCATCCTTGAAGAGGGATGGCCAGTGAAAACCAGATTGGAGAACCTTAGCAGCTGTGCGTTCCCCATTATAGTGCCCTCCACAGGGAGAGTCATGACAATGCCAGAGAATGCTTTTACTTTCGGCACCAGACACACATCTTCTCAAAAGTCCATCCGCCCCAACCTTGTAGAGATAAGGATCATCCCACAGGTAATGTTTGGCATCATGGAGGAACTTTTTCTTTTGTTGCCATGTGAGATCTTCCGGGACCTTTCCGGCTGCCTTGTAATTTGCAATGTCGGCAAACCAAGGTCTTTCTACAATGGCAAGCAACTTTTCATCCGGGAACTCTTCCAGGATTTCTTTTTCTAGAGCAGTCACTTCTTTGTTCTCTAGCCTTGACAAATGATCTGCTACCACGTTCTCGCTCCCTTTTTTGTCCTTGATTTCCAAGTTAAATTCCTGCAAAAGCAAAATCCATCTAAGGAGTCGAGGCTTAGACTCGCCCTTGGTTAGCAGATATTTAATTGCTGCATGGTCAGTAAAAATAATTACTTTCGATCCAACCAAATAGGAACGAAATTTTTCAAATGCAAATACTATGGCTAGCAATTCTTTTTCAGTTGTTGCATAGTTGACTTGATTCTCATTTAAGACCTTGCTAGCATAATAAATGGCATGGAAAAATTTCTCTGATCTCTGCCCCAATACAGCACCCACTGCGTAATCACTAGCATCGCACATGAGCTCAAACGGAGCATCCCATTTTGGGGCTACTATGACTGGAGCAGAGACAAGTTTTTCCTTTAGGATATTAAAAGCACACAGACAATCATTATCAAATACAAACTCAGCCTCCTTAACAAGTAGATTGCATAAAGGTTTTGCAATCTTGGAGAAGTCTTTTATGAAACGTCGATAAAAACCGGCGTGTCCTAAAAAACTTCTCACTCCTTTTACATTTAGAGGAGGAGGTAACTTTTCTATCACTTCGATTTTCGCTTGGTCAACCTCAATGCCTTTTGCAGAAATTTTATGGCCAAGCACAATACCTTCCTTGACCATAAAGTGGCACTTCTCCCAATTCAAAACTAAATTGGTTTCAGTGCATCGTTTTAAAACCGCATCAAGGTTAGCCAAGCAAGAATCACAAGTAGAACCAAAAACAGAAAAATCGTCCATAAATACCTCAATTGCAGTTTCCATCATATCAGAGAAAATAGAAAGCATGCACCTTTGAAAAGTCGCTGGAGCATTGCACAACCCGAAGGGCATCCTCCGATATGCGAACACACCGAAGGGACACGTGAAAGCTGTCTTCTCTTGGTCTTCTGGGTCTACTGCTATCTGGTTATACCCAGAGTATCCATCCAGAAAGCAATAGAACGCTTGTCCAGCCAACCTCTCCAGCATCTGATCCATGAATGGCAACGGGAAGTGGTCCTTCCTGGTTGCCTGGTTTAACCTCCGGTAGTCTATACACATTCTCCAACCCGTAACAGTTCGAGTCGGAATCAGCTCATTCTTGTCATTCTTCACTACCGTCATACCACCCTTCTTAGGGACCACATGAACCGGACTCACCCATGAGCTATCTGAGATAGGATAAATCATGCCGGCCTCTAAGCTTTAAAACTTCCTTACGCACCACCTCTTTCATTGTAGGATTTAATCTCCGCTGAGGTTGGATCACAGGTTTGAATTCTTCCTCCAGTTTGATTTTGTGCATGCAAAAAGCTGGACTTATCCCCTTTAGGTCTGAGATAGTCCAACCCAACGCATTTTTGTTGCTTCTTAGTACCCTCATCAGCTTCTCCTCTTCCAATTTGGTCAAAGAGCTGCTAATGATAGCTGGATGAAGATCATCATTTGCAAGGAAAACATACTTCAGATGAGAGGGGAGTTGCTTCAATTCAGGGATCTTTTTCTCGGAACTCTCCCCCCTATCTAGCTCTTCTTTTTTCTTTGACACATTTTCTATCTGAGAAGCTTCAAACTGCAGAATACAGTCTTCTATTTCACTCCCCAGATTCTCTTCTGCTTCTTCAATAGAGTTTACAATTACATTCTCCAATGGAGGAAATGGTACTTCCTGTCTAAAGGTCTCTTTCACAGAATTATCAAGTACATCCACCCTAAAACACTGTCCTTTGTCATCAGGATGGCGCATAGCTTCAAAAACATTAAAAGTGATCTTCTCATCCTGGAACCTTAAGATTAGCTTCCCTTGTTGCACATCAATCAAAGCTCGCCCTGTGGCTAAAAATGGTCTTCCCAGGATAAGTGGTACCTCTGCATCTTCCTCCATGTCAAGTATCACAAAGTCTACCAGAAATAGGAATTTGTCAACTCTGACAAGAACATCTTCCAACACTCCATAAGGATATTTTATTGATCGATCAGCAAGTGTCAGAGACATTCTAGTCGGCTTCACCTCACCACCACCAAGTCTCTTCAGCATAGACAATGGCATAAGATTAATACTGGCCCCCAGATCACATAGAGCTTTGCCAACGGCTATGTCGCCGATTGCACACGGAATGGTGAAGTTTCCCGGATCTTTCATTTTCTGAGGAAGCTTCCTTTGAATTATGGCACTGCACTCTTCAGTCAAAGCCACTATTTCATCCTCTTTGAATTTCCTCTTCTTTGTCAAAAGCTCCTTCATAAATTTGGCATATATGGGCATCTGTTCTAGAGCTTCTGCGAAGGGTATATTGATTTGTAGCCGCTTGAAAACCTCCATGAACTTAGAAAACTGCTCATCTTTTTGATTTTTCTTGCTAGCATGAGGATACGGTAGCTTCACTTGGTGAGGAGGTGCCTTGGGTTTCTCTTGTACCTGCACATCAAAGAACAAATTGTTTTTATTAGGGTTAGACTTCACACCTTCTTCACTTTCCTTACTCAACTCATTTTCAACTTCTCCATTTCTTTCATTTTCATTCTTTTCACTCAACTCTTTTCTTTCATTTTCAACTGACACCTTCTTTTCACAATTTACCACAGGAGTCGGCAACTCCCGACCACTTCTTAGAGAGATAGCCTTCGCAGTTTCATCCCTAGGGTTGTCAACTGTACTGGCTGAGAAACCGCTGTTAGATGATCCAGCAAGCTGCTTTGATAACTGCCCAATTTGAGTCTCTAGATTCTTTATGGAAGCTTCATGATTCTTTTCCATATTCTTCATAGCTTGGTCTTGAGATTGAAAAGTTGTCTTTGTCATTTGCATAAACTGAGTCAACGCTTCCTCCATAGGAGATGGCTTTCTTTGTTCTTGACTAGGTTGCTGCTGATGTGACCCTGCGGTATCATTATTCTTCCAAGAGAAGTTGGGATGATTCTTCCACCCAGGATTGTAGGTGTTAGAATAAGGGTTCCCACCTTGCTTTTGAAAGTTGCCCATATAGTTAACCTGTTCACTGTTATCTCCATGAGTTGCACAGTCACCTTCATGAGCATTCCTGCCACAATAATTACATGCCCCCGTTTGCACTGCTTGAACGGTTGCAGGATTTTGAGATCCACTTGGCAAAGCAGCAGCTAACTGTTTAGTGAGAGCTTCAATTTGAAGTGACATTACCTTTTGTTGGGCCAACACACCACTATTAGCGTCCAACTCTAAAATTCCTGGCCTCTTTGTTGCCCCTCTATCATTTTGAATCCGGTACTCATTAGAAGCCATATGCTCCACTAACTGTCTTGCTTCAGCTTCAGTTTTAGTACCCAAAGACCCTCCAGCTGAGGGATCTAACATCATTCTTGTTTGAGGTCGCAAACCATGACAGAAAGTTTGCAACTGAACAAAGTCATCAATTCCATGCCCAGGACATTTTTTTAATAACAGTTTGAACCTTTCCCAAGCATCATAAAGAGACTCAGCATCTCCTTGCTCAAAATTTGATATTTCAGCCCGTTTCTTGATGAACTTAGAAATTGGAAAGAATCTTTCTAAGTACTTGCTCTCTAGATCACCCCAATTGTTAATAGTTCCTGTTGGGATAGTGTTTAACCAATCTTTAGCCCTCCCAGTCAAAGTATATGGAAAGAGACGCAACTTTTTCTGGTCATCAGTCACTCCCACAGGATTTGTGGACCCACAAAATTCATAGAACTGAAATAAGTGTTGATTTGGATCTTCAGCATCAGACCCAGAGAATTGTTCTGCTTTCAAGGCAGTGAGGATCGAAGACTTGATCTCAAATGCCACAGCTCCCACAGGTTGGAAGGTGTATGCTTGGACGCCTTGATTTCTTCTACCAAAGTCACCAAGAGTGCGAGCAGGTGGTGGATTTTCTCCCATAATTTCAGTCACAGTTTGTTGCACAGAAGATTCTCCGGTTGTTGCTCCTTGCTTCCTTAACCTTGCTTCCTTTCTATTAGCTCTAGCGGTTTTCTCAATCTCTGGATCGAAAAGTAAATCCTTAGGATTAACAGCTCCGCGCATGCACTGAGAACACAAGAAACTCGGACAAGTGTCAAAGCAAACTGTGTAATATATATACAATAACAAAAAAAATAACAGAAATAAAACTAAAGTGAATGTAAATATGTTCGGGTTCGAATTAGCAGTTGCCTTCGAATTACTAGTAAATGTAATTTCGATCCCCGGCAACGGCGCCAAAAACTTGTTAAGATATTGGCAAGTGTACCAAATCGTTCAAGTAATAAAATCGGTAAGAACCGGATATCGTCCTCAAGGATCGAAGTCAATTTACTAAGACGTTAACAACAGCTAATAGAAACCACATTAAAAGGGGTTTGTTTGATAATTGTTGAGCTGTCAAACTCGAAGTAAAGCAATAAAATATTTTTGTGTTTTTAATAATAAAAGCCGAAAAACGAGTTGAAAGAATACGATGGAAAAGGATGCTAGGGACGAATTCCTATTGATTTCACCCTATTGCCACTGATTTAATTTGAAAGTTAATCTCTCTCTCTAATCTTGCTATCAAACTCACAACATTAACCAATTCCTAGTTCCTTAGGTAACTAGTCCTTTGTCGATAACTAAAAGCCCTAATCCCTTAGGTGATTCTAATTAACAACAAGCATTAAAACAAGAGTTTGCAATATACAACAACTCATAGATTATTCCTAAACTACCAATTGAGGGTAACGACTTTCAAACATTCAAGAATAAAACTCCCATTTCATAATTGAACAAAAGATCATTGTATGAGTTTTCCAACCATAAAAAGCATTAAGCGTAGAAATTCGATACACAAAATACGAGAGAGTACGATACAAATATGATACTAAACCAGCGACAATAGAGTTACATCAATATTCCTTCATCCCTAACATAAAGCTGTTTAGCTATTCATGATTAATGAAGAGAAACAAAGAAAATTACAAGTGGAAGATGATGATGAACACATATGAAGCTTCAATCCTTGTTCCCAAGTCTTGATTCTTCGGTAGCCGTCAGACGGAATCGCTCCTCTTTTCGTTCTAGGGTTCCAAAAACGTCCAAAAGTACTTGAAAACGCGTCCAGGATCTGTTTTTAACGCAAGCACAGTGATTTCGCGCTGCAGTGGCGCGGCGCGCGCCACTTACGCGCAGAGTGGCTGAGGGCGCTGTGAACTCGCGCGCCATTGGCGCTCCGCGCGTCACTTACGCGCCCTGGAGAGATGCGTCCTCCTGGTTCTTCTGTTGTCTCGCGCGCCTCTTGCGCGCCGCGCGTGAGTGGCGCGCCACTCCCAACTCCTGCGCTCTCGAATCCATTTGTTTGCAGTGCCTTGTCTTTTCGTTCCACCTATTCCCTGGGCACAAAAATACAACAAACCCAGCATAAACACTGCAAAGCAAGTAAATTCCAAAAAGCACAATTCAGTACAATTCATCACAGAATTTAACTAATTCATCACCAAATTTGTATAAAAACTCTCTTGAAAACTATGAACCACATCATGTGATGAGGGTTCATCACCTTCCGAGTTGTGAACAATTGAATTGCCACAGTACTCAGTACTGATACACTAACCTTCCGTGTCTCACAGGTTACTCTCTTGTTCAAAATTGGGGTTTGGCGGAGCTTTGAATGATTGAGTCAAATAAATTCGACTAGACTCTCAATTTGGTCCCTCAACTATCACATTTTTTCCAATTTAGTCTTTAAACTAAATTGGACATATTAAAAATGTGTCGATAGAGAGAAATAGAAAAACAAATTTTACAAAGTTAACTTTATTGCTAATTAGAGTATTCATGTGAGGGATACGATATTAATTAGAGAGTAAAATTGATAAAGTATAGCATGTAATAAAACTTGGAATGAGGGAAATAATATTAATTCAAGGGTAATATTGGTAAAATGTAGATTAAATAGAATTTTTTGTGTTACCGTGTTATTAGTGCGCAATATCACCGATTTTGCCGATGACTAATCTACATCGAGGAACCTGGCTGGCCACGTGTATACCTGATTTTGTCGGTCCATGTGGTTCTCCGCTCCCAACAAAGTTTTTTTTTTTCCAACACCCATGATTAAAATAGAATATGATAATGGTTTTGTGACAAACGTTTTTTTGGCAAGTGTGACAATTATTTTGTGACGAATGGAGTATAATCTATCATGTTTTGTGAAATTTAGTTTACTTTATAAATTTTTAACAATCCTATGCAAGGATTTGCAAATTTAATATGGGCACTTAGGTGTCCAGAGGATATGAAGACGAGCACTAAAGTTCCGGCCTACATATCCAGGTATGAACACTTTTTCAAATGTGAATATGGGGGCCGATACTATAATATCGTCTCTAGAGGGTGCTTATTGTCATTCGTACAATAAATCCAACCAAAGGATCAAACCAAATAATCTTATGTGATCCACGACCTTCATGCAATTACTTGAGCGGCTTTCTCGCCAAAGTTCATCTTCTCGACTTCAAGTTTGTCTAATTCGCAGATCCCTACGGTCTCAACGTAGACCCCAAAGACTAGCTTGATGAGCAAGAATCAAGAGGTTGGACCTTAAACCTCTCTGAATGTGGGTAGCTAAGAGAGAACCAAATAGTTATAAATAGGCTAGCAGAATAGGGAATAGGCATCCTGCTCACGATTATATATCGGGTAGAACACTTTACTTTTTTTTATTGAGATTTTGCCAGTACTAGATGTTACTGCATTGAGCTTTGTCCGCTCATTTTTTTGGCGCATAATTGTGAGGTTTGGTAAAACTCTCCCGAGCCACACCCTCGGTACCAGCCTACCAAGGCGAAATCCAAAAAGGTATATAAATTGAGTTAAGCACCACAAGAACCCGAGCAAAGCTCAACAACAAGAGCCGCACAAATCGTGAGACCTTAATGGAGCGCCACTCTTAAACAATTGTCCTGATTAGGGGCAATGGGAGTCAAACTAGACATAATTCAGGCAAAAAGCTTGTGAACTAGAAGCGATCGAAGAGACCCATCACACTCAAATCCCAACAACTCTGCACAAAAAAACAAAGCGGTGGAGGAACACCTAATTCCTTTTGCTGAAGCTTTGATGGTTGAACCCCTTCCCAACCATCTAAAGCCATTACCCATCAAAACACACGACGAAACCTCTGACCACCAAACCCATCTCAAGTAGTACCAAAGCCACATGTACCCATGTATTTGACACAACGATTTGTCGAGCCTTCATCAAAACTCTCATCGACCTAGTACTCATATAGTTTTCGATCTACCGATCGGTTCGATCGTTAATTTTTACTCTGTACAAACTAAAGAAAATAAAAAAAAAGTCTACCATCCATCAACCTGTGCCTTCTTCATATTGCATAAGAATTGTTCTATCACGTTGCATATCAATTTGCTTCAACATGTATCCAATTTCCTAGATATTCATTTTTTATTTTCCTTATTATTTTTTAATTTTATAATTAATTTCTTTTGGTCACAGTAGGTAAAACAAAGGCCATCACTTTTCCCACATCCCCTTAACTCCAGATATTCCAAAAATACCCTTAAGTAGAGGACATGTTTACGTGTGATTCGGTTGAGGCCAACCGAATATATTCGGCTAAGGCCAACCGAACGTTATAAAAAATAACAAGGGGGTGTTGTTCAGCTTTATTCATTCAGGGAAGGGGATCCGAAACTGTTCGGTTGACATCAACCGAACACACTTGACATCAACCGAACACACTTGATACTGTTCGGTTGACATCAACCGAACACGCCGGAATCTTAAAATGAATGTATTTAACCAATCTTCTAACCGGTTGACTATCAATAATGAATGTATTTAACCAATCTTCTAACTGATTGACTATCCATGTGAAAATCTTGTTCAAATATTCCCTCTTCTGATGAAATTCCATCCCACCTCCATAGCTTATCACATTCACTCTCTTCGCTTTAAGAATCGCTTGTACAAGTGTCTCTCCATTGACCCCTCTTCTCATGGAAGCAATTCCATAGATCACTTAAACTGAAATATTCAACTGCTTCTCTTTCCCACGGATGCCACAAACGGTTAAGGTTTCTAATCTCTTTCTGTTAAGGGGGGTGTTCGGTGGGGGTGCTCCAAACCCTCTAAAAATTGAATAAAGGGGTGTGTGCCAAAAAATACACCTTTGGTTGCCATAACCGAATTATTTCGGCTGCTCGTAACCGAATCGGCGAAAAATGCGCATTTCATTAATCGCCTTTTGGTCATTTCGTAGGGTTAGGGGGTGTGGGGTGAGTCGGGAGGGAGGTAGGAAAAGCATGGCCAAAACAAAACCCACACAAACAACAAGCCCAGCACAACAAACAAACAAGAGGCCCACCCCCTATTAGGCAGCGCACCATACACCAAGAGAGCATAAGCTATTGATGAGGCCCACCCCCTATTAGGGAGCTAACAACCAACAGGCCAAATCTCGAGAAGTCACCGGCGATAGTAAAAACACCCACTAGACAGCCTAGCGTTGAATGGGTATCATACTGAAACGACAGCGTTGAAGGGCTGGGCGTGGCATTGCAAGGCGGTTCAATCACCTTCGTCGTTTAGCAGTGGCAATCTCTTCCGGCTCGGAACGAGAACCCACCCAAAATGCCCGTCAGATGGTATCACCAAAATCAGTCCCATATATTTATCTATATTTCACATAATTTTGAAATCATCAATTTCTTTTTTATTTGGGATTAGGGTTCTGCACTGGCAACCCAGCCAGGGAGGGTTAGTGAACAGCCATATACTGAATGAAATCTCACAGTGCGTCGATAACATGAATGGCGTCAAAGATGGAAGATGGAAAGCCACCCTCACTTTTTACAGACCCAATTTGCGAGGTTACCATCTTCTTTCTTATATATAGTTTTTTTTTCTTTAAATATCAAAAATTTATGAAACACTTTTCATTCTGATTTTCCATGGTCCGCAGACCAGTCGGTTGCTGCTGAATTCCCTCGCGATTTTTTGGGGGTATCGCTGATGGAGCAGCCAAATAAATACTATTTCATCATTCGCAGCCATAAGATTGTTATTGAGGCTGATTCTTCAATCTTGACTATCATGGAGAAACTCCAGTCCTACAAATCTAAAGTCACCCTTAATTTTGAGGTTTTTTTCGCTTGTGTCACGGATTTCGTTTACTTATAGTTTTTTTTTTGTCTTTTTTGCTCAACTTTTTGTGCTGATGGTGCAGGGAGCGCAGTATAAACTGGGTGACTTTATGGTGAGATTGATTAAAGTTGTTCCGAATCAAGCTGAAAATCTTAGAGGAATTTTAATGGAGGTAAACCCTTACTGAGTTCTTGCTCCATTGATGTTTGTATGTTGATATTTTTGTGATGCTTGTTTTTGGTATGCTTGTGATAAAGACAAGTGTGAGTTCTTAATGTTTTCTCCAACTCCTTTACTTGGTAGTTGATTCTTCAAACTTTGGAAATGAAATGATACATAACCAATTTTTAGCATTGTTTTTCCCTTTGAAGTTGTAACCTTTCTTATAAGCAACTTGCAAAGGAGGTTTTCTACCTACCCTCTTTCAAGTATCATCTGCATATTTATTGAGACAGCTTACTTTTCCATTATAAGAAGCCAGATTGGCCAGGGTCAAAGTTTGTGATTTCACAATAATAGGACCCAAAACAGAATAGGAAATTACTGAATATACTTCTGTAGTATTGAACAAATTCAGAGTAGATAACCTCTACCTATGAATATATGAAAGTGAGAAAATAGTCAAAATACAACGGTTGGGATTGATTCCCTTGCAGAAATGGTAAAACTAAAGAAGATAAATGAGACTCCCCATAAGGATTCCCTCCTTATTGAGTTGATAAACTATCCCACTCTCGGTACCCAAATTCCTAATCAATACCAGCCTACCTCCTTCATGCGACCACTTTGGATCCTCTACTTCCCACTCTCCTACATCTCCCTCCATCCTCTGTCTCTCTCTCTTTTTTTTATAGGCAATGTTAGTGGGGGTGGGGGAAATGTTAGTTTCTGGGGTTTGAACCCGGGACCTCCTTCTTGCACTCCTTTGGTGCACTCTCTGTCTCTCTCTTAATTTCACTCTCTCTCTCATCATTAAAAAATTATATATAATAATGATAGTGAAATTAAGAGAGAGATAGAGAGATGGAGGGAGATGTATGAAAGTGGGAAGGAGAGGATCCACTTCCCTCATGCGACCCCTCCTCCTTATGAATATTTTCCTCTCCCTCTCTCTCTCTCTCCTCTGATTCTCCCAATTTTTTCCTCCAATCTGCTGCTGCCACTTGGACCATTTGTTGCTCCACACTTCCCCTGATCATTCCTTACCACGTCCCTTCCTAACTGCCTTTGCTGAATATTGTCTTTCCCTAATTTACCCCTCCTCCTATAGACATTTTTAGGGGCCTATCACACAATTGATTGCATGAGTAGTCATGTACCCCTGCATCTAGTTAGAGGGATTTTTTTTTTAAATTTCCTTTTGAGGAAATGCTTCTTAATACAATCAAATGAATTGTATTTCGTGTTTTTTTTAATAACATATTTTTAGACTGTAAGTACGAGGCTCCTTGAAATCATTGATTACTTTTAAGCTATTTCCAATTGATTTTTTTCCTTTATTTCCTCATCCAGTTACTCCTCTCAGATATTGTGAGAAAAATGAATGTTGTTTGGTGATGATAATTCTTCCTTCAACATACTTGAGGCTAAGATATATTGCTTTCATTATTCACTACTAGGATTCAAAGGGAATGGTAGATTTTCTTGACATTTCCTCCTAAACTTCTGGGATTTACATTATGCACCTTTCATTGTGCATGGTGCACTGTTAGGATAGCTACTATAGTGGGCAATAGGGGTGGACACCATAATTTAACCTGTCCGACAACCGAGGAAATCGGGAAAAAAATTAGTGCATATGGTTGGGTCGGATCGGTTGGCGGGTCTACGATTGAAGATAATCGGTTTCAAGTGGTTTTGAATGGGCGGTTGCGGTTCTGTTTTAAGAAACCATCTGAACTCGAACCCAACCGACGATAGTAGTGTAGCGATCAACATAACTAGGTAATAGCACATACCATTAGCATAACATGTTTTAGGTAAAGCTTTTATTAATTGTTTTTGTCTTTGTCTTTGTCTTTGTCTTTGTCGGACACATTTTCACATAAAAACGAAAAAACAAATAAAGTACTCCCTCCATCCATATTATATGACTTTCTAGCAAAAAAATTTGTCCCATAATACATGACTTTTTAGAATCCCAATGAAACATTAATGTTTCTTTCCTACCATATCCTTCATTATTTAATAATATATTTTCATAACTCTACTAATTTATCTTCCCAATGTCATTAATGAATGTTAATTTGGTAAACTTACTCACAATTTCTCTTTTCCATACAAAATTAACTACTTTTCTTAATATGTGTGAAATGACCCAAAACGACATATAATATGGGACGGAAGGAGTAAAGTAGTACACCGCAACAAGGCAGTTGCACTGTGCACCGCAACACACATGGCTCAATGTAACTTTTTATGACAAAAAGATACTCCCTCCGTCCCATAATATTATATGACTTTCTAGTCAAAAAAATTTGTCCTATAATACATAATACATGACGTTTTCGAATACCAATAAAGCTTTAAATATGTTTTCCCTATTATACCCTCAACTTTAAATGCAGATTTTTTTTAATTCATTTTTAATTCAATGAATGAAGGGTATATTAGGAAAAATGAAAATACTTTTTATAAATTCTAGACTAATAATTGCATTCCTTAGTTCCTGTGCCACAACCTTAAACGACTTATAATATGGGACGGAGGGAGTAAATCAAAAGCATTTAAATAAATTAATAAATGATATAATTTCTCAAACACTTTTTCCTAGGCTCGGTTTCAACATTCATCTTCTTCATGTCTCTTCTCCGTTCCCTTGTTTTGTAAAAGGACTCCATTAAAGCAAAGCTTACAAAACTCTCAAACCCACTCGAATCATTCTCATTAGATCTCCATTTCTGTGTTGCGAAACCGAGTCACCGAACCGTAGGAATCCGCCACCCGTATACCCGTCACCTGCCTTACCCGTCAACTAAAACGGTCGGAGATGGGCTGCCCATGGTGGTGCTCGGTTTCTTCTCGGTGGACACATTTTGGACCGATCCCGTCCGAATCCGATCGATGTCCACCCTTAGTGGGCAACTTGCTGCAAGTGAAGAAAGAAGAGACTAAAAGTTTCTTTATGTGATACAATTATATTTACTTTGTGCCTTTCTACTTTCTAGTAAAGTACAAGTGTGTTAATAACATCTGTGTAAGGTGTACCACTTTACAGTGTGAGGTACTTATTAATTATAGGCAGATCCGTAGATGTAGTTATTAGAGATTAGAGATTTGACAGTGGAGTTTCATATTAAGGATCATTGTGAGCAAAAAAATAAATGTTTTCAATTGAGTTATTTTTCCTTCAACACTGTCGCCAACCTACGGTCTCTGCATATCCCATCCCATCCCACACACCCACCCTTCTCCTCCATAAACTTAGTCCATGGTTCTATCCATCTCTTTCATTCCTAGTCAAATTCGGAACATTGCCCCTATTGGTAGAGGTTCCAATGTTAGTGGAACCATAGTGCTGTCCTTGTTCTTCCTTCCATCTTTTTTATATTTTTTTCCTTTAATCATGTTGCTACCGTTCTATCGTTTTTGTTTTCCTTTGTGGTAAATCAATCTTTATGAATTGACTAGCAAATATGGATGGATAATCAGAGATTCAATGTTGTTCGTTGTGATCTCACCACGGCATTTGGATAGATCAATTGGTAGTGGGAATGCATTGAGCATGTACTTGAGCCTCAGGGTACATGGTTCGATTCCCACGGAAAGGGGTTCAGACATATATAATGACAAAACACAGTCATAAATTAATTGGAGATGAACAGCACTATTTTTTTTGTCTGTCCCTTTTCCCTACTGTTGCACTAGTTTAAAGCATACAATTTTACTTTTATTGAAGTTTTTCCCCTCAATTTCAAGAATCATCCCAACAGTGATGGCCATCAATGCAACACAAAGCTATCTAAATTTTGATCCATTTTAGCAGTTTATATACTCTGATGGAAATTGTGCTTGCAGTTTGCAAAGCACCTGATTTCTCCCTTCATTAAAAACTCACATAGGCAGATTGTGCTCCTGCAGCTACCTTTCTGCCTTGCCATCCACCAGACTCCAGCGAGGTCATAAAAATTAACAACGGGGATGAGTTCCCTGATCAGGAGCACTGATGCGGTGTACCACCTACTTTACTATCCCACCGTAGACTTCACCATTAATAACTATAATTTGCACTTTCTATTGTGTGGAAGTTAAATTGTTATATGCAAAAACTGGAACATTTTCCCACTAGGTATCATGGCCATATGCAAAAAGTTGGAGGTTTTTTTTTTGGTTTCCCTTTTCCTCTAAATCTCTGGTCATATCCTCCATCTAGTCTTTTATGTGTGGATTGAAAAGTTTTAGAAGATTATGAAGATACGCGTGGGAATACTGAATATTTATTAATTCTTTTTAAATCTTTTATGTAACGGCGTTAAGGTGAGAAGGCCTTATATTTATCTGCTTGATCTAGTCTCAATGGTCTCTTCCCTTTAAAAGATTCGGTCATTGTTACTCCTTCCCTTAAAATAAATTCGACGTTGTTATAGCCTTGAAGGGGAGGATGTAGCTGGCTTAGTTTTTCTTTTGTTAGTTTTATTTTCACACTGAATTTAAGCATCCAATGCAGTAGCTTAATGTTTTCAAGTTTGATTTAACGTCTCTGCAGGTTGAGTATCTCCCTATTTCATCAGTTGAAAAAGCCAGGCCAATTATGGAAGAGTTCATTGATATATGGCGAGAAGTCCTGTCTAAGAAATCCATACCCGGTCAATTTGTGCGTGCAGAACCAGGCTTCGCAGATTTTGGCCTCTCTGACAGTTACACTTGGCAACATACAGCTGTTCAGTATGCTGCTGCATTGACTCAGTTAATTGCATCAGTGCAGTTAAGGAGTTAGGAGCATTGAAGGTTTTCCCTTCTCATCTCGTACTTGAGACACCACAAGTTTATCATGAGGTTAACGAAACTGTCTAGGTTCAGTAATGTGTCGTTACAAGTGTCTACTTCCATTATATTTAGCTATCTGAAGCTGAAATATCAGGTTATATAGGGAATTTCGGGTTCATTCCCTGGGGGAAGGATGGGGAATTGTTCTGCATTTTTGTTCTTTCTGTCTCTGGAAGTATTATATAGATATATTTAAATAGTATATTTCTTAGGATTTTTTTAGGCAAAATATCTTCTGAAGTCCCTTAACTTATTTTTAGGTAACGAATAAGTCCCTTAACTTATTTTCAGGTAACGAATAAGTCCCTTAACTTTTTTTTTGAAACGATTAGGTCTCTTAACTTTTTAAAACGTTGCACCGTTGCCCTTTTTTTTGACATTTCGTTTAACTCCGTTACAAAAAAAGCCTAAGTGGCTAATGGTGCTGATGTGGCAATTCCAGCTTGGGTTTTATTTAAAAATTAATTTTTTATTAAAATTTAAATTCCAACTTGGATTTCATCTTCGTCCTCGAGTCCTTTTTTTGGTCAAACTTCATCCCTAAATGTTAGAAAATTTTCAGATCTGATCTCCAAACTTCTCTGGGCATTTCCCTAACTTTTTTGGGCATTTCTAAACATCTCAAATCTTCTCATCGTATTTCCAAACGAAATAGAACTCAAACGCGTAAATCGAAATAGAATTTAGAAATGCGAAATCGAACTCGAAATGGACTCAAAACTCAAAATAGAACCCAGAAAACGAAATCGAACTCAAAATAGAACTCAAAATGAAATCGAACTCGAAATAGAACTCGAAATCGAATTTCGCGTTTGATTTTGTTCCAGATTTTGAAGGTTGATGATTTGGGTGTTTGATTTGTTTCATGTTTCGCGTTTGATGATTTGGGCGTTTGATGTTGTTCCAAAAGGTTGAAGAAGGGTAATTGTGAAACTGAAGAAGAAGATGAACGACAGATGAAGAAAACCCAGAAGAAGAACAATAACTAAAAATAATAATGTTAATAAAAAAATAGCATCAAAGGGAAGGAAGGATTGCGACAAAGAGAGATATAGTTGCGATAGTGGAAGAAAGATGATAAAGATTTTTTGGGGAAGATAGCATCAAAGTGTGAGAAGGGTAACCCAGAGCGTGAGGTTTAGCGGTTGGGGCTAAACCTCCCTTAACCAAGGGTCGGGGGTTCAATCCGCGCCTTCGGTACAGAGCAGCGTTAAAACTCTGGGCCAGCTGTCCTGCCCTTCGAGACACCTACAATGAGCGAGGGATTAGTCACTGTTGTTCGTGCGGTGGATACCCGGGTGTACCCAAAAAAAGCGTGAGAAGGGAAAGTAGAAGGAACCGTGAGGTGATGGTGGGTTTTCAGATTTTTTATTATTTTTTAAGAGTATAAAAATAATAATTTAATCCATGTGTCATGCCAACTCAGCAGTCAAACAGTCAACTAAGAGACTCTTTTAACAGTGTTAGTAACAAAACGTTAAAAAAGGCAACGGTGCAACGTTTTAAAAAGTTAAGAGACCTAATCGTTACAAAAAAAAGTTAAGGGACCTATTCGTTATCTAAAAATAAGTTAAGGGACCTCGAGAGATATTGTGCCATTTTTTTATATGTAATGAGAAGTTTAGCCGTTTAGATGAGATGTTTCCTCATGGCTCATCGAGGTTACGAAAAATTTCAAGATTCAAATAGCGCTTACAAAAGTATAATGAGGTCATCATCATATTAACAGTGACATTTGAATTTAAAGTCATATCCTTGTTAATATGAGTAAAATTGTTACGGATTCGACTAATTTCCGTTAGCTATATTTATTAGGATCTTAATCCCTGTTTTATATACAGTGATAATTGTTACTCTAAAAAAACTTCCATATTAGTGGTTTAATCCACCCTGGGACACAGAGAGTCAACTTGGTGCTATCAGGTTTGATTCCTGCAGTGGACAAACTTAGTGTTTGCTAGTGGGAAATTTGATCTTATAACTTGGTGCTCTCAGAGATTAGTCTTTTGTTGAAATTATTGGACACTCTGTGGGTAGTCAGCAATTGTCCGAAGTAAAAAAAAGTCTATATGCTAAAAAGAAGAGTTGTATGATAAACAATACAAAACAAATAAAATTGAAAGTACACATAGGGGAAAGTTTTTTTTTTGACTAAAAAATAATATTCATTCATTTAAATTGAAAGATTACATCGATGATAATACAAATTCAGCACGGCTAAAAACATAAAGGATGAATCTGTGAACAAACTCACATCACCCAAATTAATAGCGTAAAACGGCTTAATGCCTACAAATGTGACAAAGTAAAAGTCACTGGAGTACCCATGCTTCCGGATTTGTAACTTTGTTAAAATCTTCACTAGTCTTATTGAGATGTGAGGTAAATGTAATTCGCTTAGTAATTGGTCAAAAAGCCGAATGTTTTTTCTACTTTAGATTGAGGCGTCATCTCCTCATATAAATTTGTTGTTATAAAAAAAATAAAGGATTTACCTCAAAAAATAAATAATATATTAATTTAAAACCCTAATACAAGTAACTATCCCATACACCACCAGTGGCGTCTGGATCGTTTCCTTCAATCTCTCAATTAGAGATATCAATCGTTGGATTAGTCCAACGACTCAAGATTAAAAGAAACAAATAATAAAACCAAAATCCATTTTGTATGTATATGTCGGCCTTTAATTTTCGAGTAAAGGCCCATTTTAAACCCGAACGAGAAAAATTAGTCCTTGACAATTTTTTGGGACAAATAATTCTTCACAATTTAATACATGGACAAATTAATCCCTTATATTGGAATTAGGAGCTAACTTGTCTCTATTTTAAATGAGTGATGCGAGTTAATACAAGAAATTTTTTTAGAGAAACACAAGAATGTTGACATGTCGCTTTATTAGAGGCTTGTCAAAAATTCATCCCCATACTTGGCAAAAAAACATGGGAGTGTGGGTGAAAAATTAACAATTTCAAAATAGGAGAGAAAATGATAATTGAAGGACTAATTTGACGAATTAACATTGTTTAGGGATTATTTATTACATTGGGAGGATATATTACATCAAATGAAACAGTCGCAAGAAGTTAGTTCAGTTGGCGAGCTAAGGGGACATGAAGGAGTTGCAAAATTGCAAGAAGGAGGTTCAGGGTTCAAACCCCGAAAACTAACATTCTCCTACCTCACTAACATTTGCTTATAAAAAAAAACATCAAATGAGACACAAAAAAGAAAGGGACATTTAATAAGAATAGAGGCATTACATTAAATTCTTGACACCAATTCAACACCTTATTACTCGGAAAGGGACATCCAAATCTGGTACTGCTCCTAAAACTGGACAAAGCCAGCTTGGCATGTATTTAGAAGAGCCGGCGTTGAGTCTTGATTACTCGGAAGATTTGGATGTACTACAATGGTGGAAGAACATGCGACAAAGATTTTCGGAACTTTCAATAATGGCTCGAGACTTGTTAAGCATTTCTATTACCACCGTTACATCAGAATCTTCTTTTAGCATTGGTTCTAGAGTGCTTAACAAGATAGAAATCGCCTCTTGTCTGAAAATGTGGAAGCATTGATATGTTCTCGTAATTGGATTCATGCCTTTGATGATGGTAATTTATTTAATGTGAATATGGTTATCTATTCTTTTTTATATATATTTTTTACCAACCATATTGATTTCATGGTTGTATAATGTAGATGGAAATGATGATGACAATGAAGATGAAAAAGAGGGTCCAAGTGGTTCTAAGAGTGCATCTAATGTTATTGACCTTGAAGATTAGAATTTAGATGCTTCACTCTTGTTTTGTTAGACAATGTTATGTAATTTGAATCTCTAGACTTTGGCGTTGTACTTATTATGGTTTTTTGGTTCTTCAAAATATTTATTTTGGTTGCTTGATGGTTAATCCCTAGTTATCAAGCAATCAAAATACTTATTTTGGTTGCTTGACGGTCAATACTTGAATTATGGTTTTGGACCTTTTGGTTGATGGTTCTAGGTGAAATTTCTTGATGGTTTTAGGTGCTCTATAGTTAATCCTAGCAATTTCAATGCTATTATTGTTTTATATTTTTATTTTGAATATATGCAAGAGTTTTTAAAGTAAAAATCTGTTAAAAAAGGCTTTATAAAAAAACTGTTTTAAAAACAGGTGAAAAATCTAATTGAAATTGAAATGTTAAAAATATGTGAAAATTTTGTTAAAAAAAATGCAAAAAAAAACTAGGCGGCCCAGCCCGCCAGCCCATCACTTGGCGGGGCGGGCTAGTATGTTGAACTCGCGGTTAGTTGGTGGACCAACCCACCCCGCCCCTATTTTAGCGGGCTGAAGGCAAGGCGGGGCGGGCCGACCCATTTTGCAGTGGAGTGCTTAAGGAGATTTGTACGTGGAGTGTGTACTTTGTATGGAGAAGAGTACCTGAGACGGCCCAACAGTGATGACACTGAATGCCTACTAAAAATGGGGGAGGCACGTGGTTTTCCGAGGATGTTAGGCTCCATTGACTGCATGCACTGGGAATGGAAAAATTGTCCGGTTGCATGGAAAGGACAATTTCAACGAGGTGATCATGGCAAACCAACAATCATGCTTGAAGCAGTGGCATCACAAGATTTGTGGATTTGGCATGCATTTTTGGCACTGCCGGTTCAAATAATGATATTAATGTGTTAAATCAATCCAATGTGTTTAATCATGTTTTGGAAGGACAAGCTCCGATTGTGGAGTATACGGTGAATAAAACCCAGTATAATATTGGGAACTATCTAGCAGATGGCATTTATCCTGAATGGGCTGCGTTTGTCAAGACCATCCCAATACCACAAGGAGAAAAGAAAAAATTATTCGCCAAACGACAAGAATCTGCGAGGAAGGACGTTGAATGGGCGTTTGGAGTACTCCAATCTCGATTCGCCATTATAATGGTCCAGCGCGTGCTTGGCACATGGACACACTTAAGTGTATAATGCAGGCATGCATCATATTGCATAACATAATCGTTGAAGAAGAACGACATGCCTATAGTGGCGAGTTTGATTATTCTTATGATCATGATGCCAATGACGTCTCAACAGTTGAAAAATCTAATGGTGTTCTTGCCGATCTCGCAACATACCTACAAAGAGGGGCAAATCTTCGTGAAAAACGGACTCATCACCAACTTCAGGCAGACTTGGTAGAGCATATTTGGGAACGTTTTGGACATCTCGCCACTGAAGTCTGAATTATACTTAATTTTATTATTGTGCTTTTTCATCGTTTTAATTATTTAGTGTTATGTAATCCCGTCGATTTAAGTTAAATACAATATATTCTGCATCAATTTTAATAACTTTATATTATTATTATTATTATTATTATTATTATTATTATTATTAGGGTTAAATATGTATTTGGTCCCTCCAAACACAAAACCATCTTCTTCTTTTTCAATTACAGTCTCTACCTCTAATCGCAGAACTGCAATCGCCTCCAAACACAACCCCAGAACCGCAATCGCCTCCACCTCCACCGCCATCTTCAATGTCTCACCTCCTTTACAAAAGCTTCATTTTCGCCCCCTTTTCCCTCAAAGCATTTATCAAAAAATAAGAAAATTTTGTCAAAGCCTGAGGGTACCCCGACAATCTAGTATCCACTGAATCCTCAAGCTTTACCCACCTTAACTTTCTCCCACTTCCGGTAGTTAATCCACTGAAACGTTAATGCACTTCATGTTCGCGTTGTTCTTCTCTTCTCTCTCGAAATCGTAGGTTTCATTCTTGTGTTTTTCTTTGACTTGAGTTCAAATTATTGATTGATTAATGTTTAGATTTGGTTTTTGATTAATGTTCAGATTTTACATTTTAGATTTTAGTGAGATGGTTTTGGTTAATTTTCAGATTTGATTAATGTTTAGATATGGGAGAGGATTGCCATGAACGATCAGAGAAGAAATATGGGAGAGGATGTTCATCGGTTTTCTAGTTTTAATGGGGGATTTTGATGGGGTGTGAGGGGAAGATGATGTGGGGAAGATGACCTAAATCCTGAAAAAAAAAAAAACAAAAAAGCCACATGGGCATCCATAGGGTGCCACATCACTTAAAATGCCACATCAGCATTCGGTTTGCCCACTCAAGATCATTTAACGCCAAGGACTAATATTGGAAGCGAAAAAATAACATAGGGACCAAAACGCCTATTTCATTAATGTAGGGATTAAACTTAAAATGACCCAATTTTATAGGGACTAAAAACATATTATTATTATTATTATTATTATTATTATTATTATTATTATTATTATTATCAATAGAGTATTTACCTAACTACTCAGTGGCACCTTTGTTTGGTGAGATTATTAAAGGAAAAGAAAATACTATGAGGTGGCATAGTGAGAGACTGGACATAGCTTTTAGGCTATTGACCTTGAGCAGGCATGCCAATAAGAGTATTTAAGTAATGCCCAGTGTTGTAAAATGGCGGTTATGGCGGCGCCATAACGTGGCGGAAATTGCAGACGCCGACTTCAAAAAACGGTTTTATAACGGAATCCAAATGGTGGTCATGGCTGTAAGGCGGCAGATGGCGAACGAAACGGAATTTTTAAAAAAAAAACATGGGCTTTTGGACATCTAACCCGACCCGGAATTAGCCCAAAGGTTTTAAAACTAAAAACCCTAATTCTGAGATACCATTTCTCCTCTCTGATCGTAACTTTACAACCTCACGAACAAACACGGGATTCTCTCTCCCTCTAGCTCTGTTTTCCCTGTTGCTTTTTTCCTTCAGCAGCGACCTCACGAACAAACACGGCCACCACCACCAGCGACTGCGCGACCACCAGCAGCGACCGCGACCACCAGCAGCGACGTCGCAGCCCTCTCTTCTCTCGTCGCAGGTTCCTTTCGTTCTGTTTCTCTTTTGTCTTGTTGTTTCATGTTTTACTTTTTTTTTGTTATTTTATACAAAAAAATTTCTGTTCTGCTTTTTTTTATACAAAAAAAATTTTGTTCTGTTTGTGCATTTGTTTTTTTTACTCAAAAATTTGTTAAGTTTTTTTTTATACAAAAAAATTTATGTTCTATTTTTTTTTTATTTTGTTGATTTTGTCTCTCTGTTTAGTGTGTAGAATATGTCTCAACCAAATTCCTCACAAGCTTCGGGGTTGGGGAAGAGGATTAGAGGAAGTTACTTTGTGTTTTCATTGCTTTTTATAATTTTGTTGTTATTTTGATGTCTTAAACTTAATTTGAAGTGGTTCTTGGTTGCTTCTGACAATTTGATGGAGACTAATGATATATTCTACCAATTAAGTCTATGGTTTTTGACATTTATAGATAGGCTTTTGGATTTTATTTTTATTTTTACAGTGTTTTTTGTATGGGTTTTAGTATATATATTTTTTAATTTTTTTAAAAAACTGGTCCGCCATGGCGTCCGCCATATGCCGTTACGCCATCCGCCATATGTTTATGGCGGATTTTTGGCTCGCCGCCATGAACCGCCATCCGTCATTGACAACACTAATGCCTTGATAGCAGCAATCTGTGCTTGTATGCCTTGATAGAAATAGATGTTGTTCCTTGGTTTTATTTAGTCCCGATATGTTCCAAGATGTTTAGAAGTAATATTAGCTTTTCTTTTTGGTGATTTTAGAGTGTGCAGGTGAAATATGATGTTTACTTGTTTACAAAAGGGTTTGTATAGGAGGCCTTGAACAAGGAAAGTAGTGGTTTAGTATTAGTATTTGGTAACCAGATTTGCTTAATTCTCATATTAACAAAAAAATATTTATAAGAAGCTCAATTGTATTCAATTTTTTCCAGTATACTGTATATTTATTTATTTTTCAGGAAAAATGATAGATTTCAAAATAAAAATAATGAGAAATGTAATATAAACATCTTTTAATAAAGAAAAAGTGGCGTGATTGTCTAGTAACTAGTATTATTTTTTGTACCATGTTCTATTTGAAATCAATCATTTTGTTTTACCCCTCACTTATTTTTTTGTTTCTCTTTGTCCTCTCATATGAGTAATTAAAAAATAATATCAATTTCTTATCATAAAAAAAGAACATTGATTGCCCCCTAATATTTATGATACTGATGAAACAGACAAAAAAATCCTCTTTCCAGAATCACCCTACTTCTGCTGCTGGCCACCGTGACTAGAATACCGATAGCTATGCTGGCAGCGGTTCGGAGAATCAGCACAATGGCAGAAGAAACTGCACGCCTCACCAGATTCTCTCTTCATGCCCCAAAATATGTATGCTTCTTCCCTCTTCACTCACCTTTTATCTCTTATTTTTAAAAATAAAAATAATTTTCATCGAGTCTTGATTTAAAAGCTACACATGCTTATGTTGCAATAGACTGAGATGTCTTTGAAGCATGCCTGAATCGATGGAAAAATCATATCAATAATTGCTTTTATATATAAATTATCCACTAAGCGATTTTAGAACAAAAACTGTCTGTACTCCTTAGCAATCTACATTTAGGTAGAAATTTTAGTTCGTTTTTCACTGGAGATTAGAGTTTATGTAAATGCAAATGCCAATTCATCTACTGTTTTTCTTACATAATGGAATAATGGATCATGGTTTCAGGTAGAAGTGGAATTTTCCAATGGTAGCGCATTCAAGTTGTCCTCTGAATTTCTCAGAATAAATAGCCCTGCAGTTGATGGAAAAATCAGATCAATTGGAGGTGAAAAGGTAACCACGCCAATTTAAAGTTATTTGTTGAATATTCATTAACAAAGCACTATTTAACATCATATTAGAAATAGTAGGTTATACTTATTATTATCACACATTTTCTGAAATTTTTATTGGAATTTAGTTGATTCCTTTCTGATGATATTTCCTCTGTTAATGATCCTACTTAACTAGGTTATATCTGGGAGACGCCATGTGGGAATTATGTCTGCAGAACTAGTAGGAAACTATGGGGTAAGGTACTGTAATTTCAGACAATAGAAATAAAATTCAGTGCCAACATTTCATTAACTTTCTAAATTGATTGTTGAATTGGATGGTGCAGGCTCAATTTTGATGACTTGCATAAAACTGGAATTTATTCCTGGGATTATCTCTATCATCTAGGAAGCAACAAGTTTACCCTTATGAGAAATTAGATTATGACATTGAAGAAATACAAGCTTAGTCGAGATCCACGGGGAAGAAAATGATCCAGACTAAAGTATAGTCGCCCAAATCTAGTTTGAGATTTGATGGCAGTTGTCATTTAAGTGTACATTTTGTGTTGATTTGTTGAATGAAAATATGTATGCTTCTTCCCTCTTCACTCACCTGTAATATTGTAGATTTTGTGTTGAATGAAATCTGAATGATGGGTATCAATGCAATAAGTGTACATTTTGAAGGGAAGGAAAAGAAATAGACTATAGTGTTTTGCATTCTATTGTTTTAACTTTCTTCATTGGCCAGGGATGTGGAAAAAATCATCTAACTATCTGCTAAGTTCTGTATTATCTTTGAAACTTGCAATTGCTGCTCAACAGCTACAATGGTACTTTTTAGGACACTCAATTCACGTTTCCGAACATGAATGGTTTCACTTGCATGTCGCCAGATTTCAAAAAAATCAGCACTTGCAATGACTAAAGCAGAACCTAACACTTCTAAAACAATCGTACAACAATTTTTTGTTTCTAGTTCATACTTCATACAATCTTTCCACAAAGAAATGCTTGGAAGAAAAAGTAAGTTATTGTAGTAACTTGGTACAGTACATGTTCTCATCATTGGAGTAAATCTTTGCTCAAGCTTCATATAGTTCTTTTTATAAACTGTTGGATAACAATTTGACACATTTTTTAAGGTCTCAGATTGTTCACACCTCTATATACCAATCATTGTCCTTGACACCTCTATATACCAATCATTGTCCTTCTCTTCTAGAAATAGGTCTAGTTTTTTATCTATTGTGCAAGTTTTTGTTTATTTTTTGTTGTTGATTCAAACGGCCGCTGCCCAACCCAGGAACCCTCCAACCCGCATAACAGAACCTGAAAAAACCAACAAAACTTTAGGCTCTCACTTTTCTCACACCCCCTCCCTACTCACCCCAAACCCCCAAACCCTCTAAATTCCCAAAATACCCTTAAATCAAAAACACCATTTCTCCCTCCCTAAACCCTCACACCCCCTCTCACACTCACACAAACACACCCAACCGAACCCTAAACCCCTCCCTCACCCTCTTCGAATCTCCCTCTCTCGAACCCACTCAATCTTTGATTTCAACCTCCAATCTCGTATTCCACACATAATGTAAACGATTCCTAACCCTCTTCTACTTCCATTTTGAGTTTTTTGCTGTTCTTTTGCGTTTTTAAGAATTTGGTATTCGCGAAACATTCGGTTGAGCTCAACCGAATGGCTCCTTGGGAACGAAGGCAAGACGAAGTCATTCGGTTGAGCCCTCCCGAATCCAATCGGTTGAGGTCAACTGAACAGTTTAAACTGTGAAATGAATTTTACACATTCGGTTGGGGTCAACCGAATGTGTATTCGGGTACCCCCAACCGAATGTAGCTGTTATTTTTTTTAAAAGCTGTATTTTAAATGGCTCTACTTCAGGTATCTATGTTATTTAATTTGTTAAGTTTGTTTTGATGTCTCTGCGTCGTTACTAAATGCATTGATATATTCGTTAGAGACATGGATCTTCGAGCACTTTCAGGGATCCCCCTTTGGCTTAAAGAGGGTGGACCCAGCTTATGTTGAGACTCAGCCACGTACGAAGAGGTGGGTTGCTGATACCACACTGACGCTGGCCAGACATACTGTTCGAGTATCCCTGGATAGGCTGCACCCTGATGAGGTCACCTGACAACCCTACACTTCCCATACAGCTAGCAAACCCTTTGAGCTCATCAGTCTATTTAGAGGGCACTTACGGAATGCTGGCAGCATGGTGCCCTACCTGCCAGATCGTGTCTTGAGACAGTTTGGGCATGTCTAGACGGATACCAGAGGACCCTAAACCTACCACTAGAGCTGTCGTTACACGAGAGATGGCTGTCGAGAGGTTGTCACACTTTGACCAGCATTTGGTAGAGAGGGGGCCCTCCATTATCCCGGGTGCGCCAGACACCATGCCAGGGTATGTTTCTTGGTTTCTCACACCCATTCCTTATGCCGTCTAATTATGTGGTGCTGGAGGATGAGCCTGATACAAGACAGGTACGTGTCTTTTACATATTTTTCTATTAACTTTATTAGTTTTAAAATATGTACTTAATTAATTTTTTTTTATCTAACATGCCATGCCAGATGTGGTTCGGATGGTGGATGACATGGAGCGTGCGTTGGATGGTACCTGTTCCACGAGACACCCAGCCATGGCGAGTACTCGAGGGTTTGAAGGCCCTCGTGAGGCCATTCCATAGGCTTAGGAAGTATGGTTGTGTGTATAGTAGGAGGAGCCGAAACACACAGTAATTTATATTTCGGTTTACAGTTTAAATATACAATTTATAAGTACCGTTTAAATTAAACACGAAAACAACAATTTTATTATTAAAAAGTGTCACCGTACATAAAACTCGAAATACACGAAAACGATAAAATGACAGAAACTACTGAGCTGGTGGAGTTAAACGACTAAGGATCTCAACGACGGTCCGTGTGGTTTCCACGTACAAATACAGATAACCCTTCCATTTAAACAGGACATAAATGGACATCATTGCTTGGACGTCATCGTCGTTCTTGACATCCATTGTAGACCAGTGCACACGTCCATCAGACCAATCCGGTTTCCGACAAACTATACGAGTTATCTTTCGCTCTTCGCCTTCCACTTGCACCTTACGCAGTAGTTTATCTTTTAGGACGGCGAATGTTATGTTGTGTTTAAGCCTACACTGCATTGTGTCTCTCCCCTCGAAACAGACACCATCAACTTTGTTGGTGATGATGCCCTGATGATGAATGATAGTGAGGGAAGAATCCTCTGTGTATTGTGTTAGGGGCATTTTTTTTGTGGAGAAGAAGAAGCAGAGAAGGGGTTTGGGTTTTTGTGAGCCGTTTATTTTCTATTTGTTGGGTAACAATTTCCAAAGGAAATGTCATCCACTCCTTTTCCTGACACGTTTGACTGGTTGTAAGTCGTTGGTTAAAAGTGTCGATGGAATCTGAGCCGTTCAATTTCTTTTTTAAAAAACCCGTATTTGGCTGCCCTGGTCCGAATTTATTCGGTTGCGGGTCAACCAAATCCTCTAAAACAGGAAAAAGGGGTGTGTGCCAAAAAATACACCTTCGGTTGCCCATAACCGAATTATTTCGGTTGCCCGTAACCGAATTGGCGAAAAATACACATTTCATTAATGGCCTTTTGGTCATTTCACAGGGGTTAGGGGGTGTGGGGTGAGTAGGGAGGGGTGTGGGAAAAGTAATGGCCAAACTTTAGAACGGAAATGGGCTTGAGTTTGAAGACCACAAATTCAGTCAAGTTGGTGGTTTTAGACCCAAACTGCCCAAAACCAAGCCTAGTAAATGAACTTCACACAAATATACACGGTGCGTTGTGTACTGTAGTAGTTACTATTTTCCAATATTTTGGGAAAAATAAAGAATGAAACTAGTAAATGATAAATTCATTGTTCCACAAAAAAGTTATTTAGATCAAAAATTGCCCTGACTATTAAGAAACAAAGCACGAAGAATGAGAAAAAAAAAGACACAATTTCATAAATAAAATTAGAATAATTAAAAAAATGCTCTGAAATATCATAAATTAGCCAAGCTATCAACTATGGCATCTACGTCTGGGGTTATAGTAGCATGCTTGTCGATGTTCCCAATTGTGCAATAACTTTTTTCAGCTGTGTTGATAGCAACCACGTCTTCAGCAAAGGAAGTATTCATACCTGGGGAAACCTGTGGCCATTGAGGAAAAACATACACAAGTTTAGCTTAAAGAGAAACCAATACTGTACTAGTGAAATTTTCTATAAATGATCTTGTGGAATTGGTTTTGTATCTCACTTAGCATCTCACTTCCTTTCACTTAGGACTTCTGGTGCCTCAATTTTTTTTCCAAGTAAACCACAAGTATTAAGCATTTCTTAGTGTTCAAAAATGAAAATTAATAATAAAATATGCATCCTATAGTGAATTCACTACTTACATCATAAAGGGAGTCGCGAAGCTTCAACTTGATTTTACCACTCTTGTATACAATCATTTTTCCCATTAAGCCAGCTGGTAAATCATTCAACTTAGTGGCCTTCTGCACATTTTTTGCACCTCCAGGATGTTTATTGTTCTCATTAACATTTTTGTCATCGGCAGTAGTAGTTGATTGGTTAATCATAGGCAAATGTGATGGCAAATGAATCAAGAAAAAACTTGGCTCTAGATTTTCCTCCTACAAAAAATTGGTCAAAACACTGTTATATTAATGAAAACAAGTTGAACCTAAATAATTTGATTTCCTAAAAAATCAGTTGGTTACCAAAAGGCCAAGCTCCCTTGCTGAATTTGCTAAATTTTCATCATAAACTATAGTTTCTGCAGCCTCCCCAAATTCCGCCTCATCCAGAATTGCTATCAGACGAAAGTGCAAAGTTAAAAAGCCACTTGATATATCATAATATAAAGTGTATTATATTTGGTAACTTAACTACCAGCAGTGTAGTGATTTACATGAATGTAACTAAAACATCAAAATTATGTAAATAGGCTAAACAAGTTTTTTATTTTGCTTTCTAACAAAATTATTCTTGGAATTTACCTGGGTTTCCTGAATATGGTTTCCTCAAGGGAAGAGTTAATGGATTCTCAGTATGGTGATAGTCCTGTAGTATCATTCAACAACCACTAGGATGAAACAAACATGAACAATTACACAGACATGGGAAACACAGATAAAAAGAGTAGATCAATAAGACAACATATTTATTTCACTTGGTAAACTTACCCATGGTTCTTTGTATTCTTTCTCTGCAGCACCTGGTTTAAGCATGGACTAAATATAGTTAATAGAAGAAAGGGATCATGCAACAAAAGCAAAACATCATGTGGTAATCTATTAAATGAGAATGCCATGATGGTGACATACCATGGACTCCTAAATTTTGATTGCCATTAGTACTGCTCCCACATTTGGAAAGACGGCCATATGACTTCAGAGAAGTTGATTCACCTCCACAACCAAAAGCAATTTGTGAAGCTTTCACTGCAGGCCATAAAATGGACAACCAATTTTAGAACGCAAATAGTATGACGCTACAACAAAGCGCATTATGTCAGAGGAGGTATCTTCTGAGATCTCTACAAAGGAAGACTACATGAGAATTATCCAAATTGTCAACTTCAACTTTACTTTTAATCAATGAAGTGTAAGGATTATGCATAGGCATTCATAGAATGACAGTAATACTTTCGTTCTCACTTGTTTTTTCGCAGTATAAAGCACATTCTTGATAAATATTCCCTAATTGCTCTGCTCTATAAAACAACTGCAATCACATAAAGATAAAGTAGGAGCAAAGTCGGTCTTTTTAGACCTGGATCAATTTCATTACTTTAATTAATGATTGAAACCTCTATAAGTAGCTTTACATTATGAGGATATATCAGAAAAGTAGGTTATGCTTTGAAGATAAATTTTAAGATGAACATGAGTTAAGAAAATGGAAACAGAAAATCATTACTTATACTAACCTTTTTTTTCAACCTTCCTTGCCTTCATAGCACCCTCCTGTAAAATAGTAATAAATAAAATTTCAGTAAGGTAAAGTCATAGCAAAGTTGAATAGGGGGATATCAATGAAACTGAAATCTGAAATGTACATTGAAACGCCGAAGGAGATCCTTAGCCTGAATGGCATCAATATCCTCGTCCACTTCACTACGAAAACAGAACAGTAAGAAGAGGAACATAACAACAAACTATCGTCAAACCGAATAATACATACCTTTTAACTTCAATCTTAGGCACTCGACGGGGTGGAGCTCTTGGTTTAAATCTTACCTGCAAAAGGCGGTCAGGTCATTCGCCAAATGAATGACAAAAGAACAACATAATTTGACTTTCTTGCCAATAAGTAACTAATATATTCAACAGATTCAAATCGAACCTTTCTTGGGGCGGCAGCGTCCTTTGGAGGATCGATATCCATAACAGTCCAACGTTGATCTTAAACTAACAGAGAAAAGGAACTCTAAATGAGATATTGTTAAACCTAAAAAAAACACATGACAATCAGAACTTCAATGCGAGAAAGAAGAAAAAATAAAATGTTGCTCCAACATCATATAATTGAATGGGAATATAATGAAGAAACCATGCGTGAATAAATTAGTATCAAAACCTTGTAGTCGGCTTCCCGGTAGTTTGCGGGACGTCTAGCAACAATGTTAATAAATTAGTAGTCTCCTATGTCAACGAATATCAGTTAGCAGATTAATACACTGCTTACTGAATGAACAAGTCTTCACATCCAAATACTGGTCACTGAGATAAACACAAATAGATCATATTCATTTGTTTGGATTAAAATTTCATAAAAAATTAATATTTTTGGCTAAATTCATAAGCCTGACATAGATAGAAGGGTTTTGTACTACAACAACATCTGATCAAAGAGTTGAATTGAAGCACATAACATCAATTTCCAATGTCTCCAATACTAAGAATTCTTCACTTGAACCATAAGTTAAATTGAAATATAGACGTTTGTATTATATGTTACAAAACCTAGTATTTAAAGATACTAATGCTAATGACAAAGATGAATAACTGCCGTGACCGTGATCCCGACGTAGACGGCCCAAAAATTGATATTTCAGGGAGTCGCCACTCAATTTATTAAATAGGGAAAATTGAGAAAAACCTACCTTAAAATTATTGGTCTGCGTAAACTAGGTTGGATTCGGAAGTCGGTTATGCATAGGGAAGGGCGAAAACTAAATTCCACTACACCCCTAGTACATCCGTCCTAAGACAGTTACCCTAAATCTGGTTGTGCAAATATAAATTACGAATTTATTTGTTTTTCCCAAATATAAAATAGTAGAAAATAAATAGGACTTAATTTAGAAAAGTTTAATTTTGACTTGACGGGGAAGTCCCGCTCCTACGTACCCTCAGGTGCAATGAGGAACTCAAAAGTCACGTAGTTCTTTCTGAAAATTTTTGTTTGTTGATTGGTTTTAATTTTTTGAAAGGGTTTGAGATCACCAAGTTGTACAACTCTGGCGTCTTAAACCGGGATCAACAAGATGTCACATCTCGGCCGATCCCATATTTTGGTATTTTTATGAGAAAAAAAGTAAAAGAAAGAAAAAAATATTTTTTTTATGTGAACTAACATTTATTTTCAGTTTTTAGGAATAATAATAATAGTAAGTAAAAACACGAGAAAGAAAAAAAAAAGAAGGGAAATGAATAGAACTTGCAAAGGGATGGGGTGTGCTGCACTAATAATAGGGAAAGTGTAAAATAACAATCGCCCCATAAGTGATATTAGGCTTCTTAGGTTGCTGGATTCGCAGGCTTATTTGGGGGGGGGGGGGTGTAACTATGGTCCTGATGCTTTAAATTAAAACAAATAAATAAATAACCAAAGGAAGTATAAATGGGACAAATACTCAGGCCCAAACCTAATCCTTTTCATTTCTATTCTTCAACAGCCGCCAACCTTAGAAAAGGAAACAGAGAGAATTTTCTTTTTTGTGAGAGGGGAGAATAAGAAAGGAAACGCGAAAGAGAGAGGGAAAGAAACAGCAGAGAAAAAAACGCAGGTGGGAGGAGGAGGGGGGAGCGACGGCCAAGGGTGGGTGGTGCGTGGAGGGCCGGTTACTTCCAGGCGGTGGCGACGGCGGCGTTCGTGGGGAGGGGCGGTAGCTCTCCTGGCGGCAACGATCACCGTCGGCGGTGGCGGTTAACAAACCAAAGGTTCCTTCTCTTTTTTTTGCATTTTTCGTTTCAGTCATTACTACCTCCTACTGATTCTCCTATTTATTTTTTTTATCTCTTTTAACATTAGATATTGAATCCATTAAGCCCTCAGGATCCCATTTTGATTTTTTAGCAACACACACTAGCGCCTAAGATTCATCTAGAGCAAACTTATTTTACACTAGCTACAACAATTTTTTTTTTGTTTACTAAAGTTCTGGATCCAATAATAAACTATAAAATAAAAGAGTAAAAAAAAAACTAACAACAGTTTATAAGGTACCGACCTGTCTTCCAAGCGAATTTGAAGGAGAGAAAAGAGTGCCTCTGAGATCACTGTCCCTAGAACCGAAACTTTATCCCCTTTGCTACCCGAACAAAATCTCTCCCAAATACGTTTCTGAATTTCTGGGTGCGAATTTTTTCTATGAAAATTGCTGTCCCTTTTCTGGTTTTCGAATTAACATTTTATAGCAATTTTTGGAAACCGAAAATTAATGTTTTGATCCTCTATTATTACTGATTAATTGCATTGTCTCCTGGACAACTAGTAGCTGACTCAGGGCTTGTGCATGGCTGACTCAGCTTTGCATTGTTTCCATTTCAGGTTCCTTGGGCAGTTGGTGAAGTCTTGCTCTGCAAGACTAGGGTTAGGGACAACAACCTTCAGCAGCAGCCCGGAACGTGGGCAGGCATTTTGGGCTCTATTTTTTTCTTTTTTTTTGACATTCTCGGTGTAATTCTTTATTTTGGGCCTATTGGGCTATTGGCATTTTTTTGGCCAAATGTAACTAGACATTTTGTTAGTAAAATTTTTTCACACACCTCCTGTTTTAATATTCCTATTATTATTACTAAACAAAGGGAAGTTAAAAGGCAACACGACAAAACATGTCGGACTAAACACGACGAGACGCTAAAACAACGACGCGATGAATACGCGCACAAACCGAATATTTCGTCAGCAGGATTTATTTCATTATTTTTCGTAAAAGAAAAAGTAAATAATAAAAAAAATGCACCGATTAAAATTAGGGTGTTCACAATAACTATAAAAGATATACAAATATTATCCTTTCATGGCGGTTCATGGCGGCGAGCCAAAAATCAGCCATAAACATATGGCGGATGGCGTTAACGGCATATGGCAGACGCCATGGCGGACTCGTTTTTTTAAAAAATTAAAAAATATATATACTAAAACACATACAAAAAACACTATAAAAATAAAAATAAAATCCAAAAGCCTATCTATAAATGTCAAAAACCATACACTTAATTGGTAGAATATATCATTAGTCTCCATCAAATTGTCATAAGCAACCAAGAACCACTTCAAATTAAGTTTAAGACATCAAAATAACAACAAAATTATAAAATGCAATGAAAACACAAAGTAACTTCCTCTAATCCTCTTCCCCAACCCCAAAGCTTGTGAGGAATTTGGTTGAGACATATTCTACACACCAAACAGAGAGACAAAATCAACAAAATAAAAAAAAACAGAACATAAATTTTTTTGTATAAAAAAAAACTTAACAAATTTTTGAATAAAAAAACAGATGCACAAACAGAACAAATTTTTTTTTGTATAAAAAAAAGCAGAACAGAATTTTTTTTGTATAAAAAAACAAAAAAAAAGTAAAACATGAAACAACAAGAAAAAAGAGAAACAAAACAAGAGAAACAGAACGAAAGGAACCTGCGACGAGAGAAGAGAGGGCTGCGACGTCGCTGCTGGTGGTCGCGGTCGCTGCTGGTGGTCGCGCAGTCGCTGGTGGTGGTGGCCGTGTTTGTTCGTGAGGTCGCTGCTGAAGGAGAAAAGCAACAGGGAAAACAGAGCTAGAGGGAGAGAGAAGCCCGTGTTTGTTCGTGAGGTTGTAAAGTTACAGGTCAGAGAGGAGAAAGGGTAGCTCATAATTAGGGTTTTTAGTTTTAAAACCTTTGGGCTAATTCCGGGTCGGGTTAGATGTCCAAAAGCCCTTTTTTTTTAAAAATTCCGTTTCGTTCGCCATCTGCCGGCTTACCGCCATGCTTATAGCGCCCGCCATGGCGCCACCATTTGGATTCCGTTATAAAACCGTTTTTTGAAGGTGGCGTCTGCAATTTCCGCCACGCCATAGCACTATGGCGCTGCCATAACCGCCATTTGACAACACTGAGCACATAACATCAATTTCCAATGTCTCCAATACTAAGAATTCTTCACTTGAACCATAAGTTAAATTGAAATACAGACGTTTGTATTATATGTTACAAAACCTAGTATTTAAAGATACTAATGCTAATGACAAAGATGAATAACTATAAAAGATATACAAATATTATCCTTTCATGGCGGTTCATGGCGGCGAGCCAAAAATCCGCCACGGGAATGATAATAGGAGGTTTATAAAGTGTTTGTAATGAGAAATAAGTATCAAAAAAGAATAACAAAACTATAAATAAGGGACGGGGAGTTATTCATAGTTGCCAACGGCGACGCTATCACGCCAGAGTAGTGCGGTGCGGCAGTTGCCGCTACTCTTCGATCATGGCGTACTGGGAGAGAGGAAAGAGTAGTAGAAGAAGGGAAAAAGAGAAAGAAAACCTGTAATGTTCGGCGCTATGGTTTTTCAGCACGCGTTGGTTAATGAGTTATGAGGGATTCGGATTGTCTCCTTTATAGGTTTCTCTCCTTCGATATCACCCATTGGATTAATCCACGGCTCAATATTAAAATAAACAACAGCGATGATGATGATGATAATAATAATAATAATAATAATAATAATAATAATAATAATAATAATAATAATAATAATAATAATAAGGCTTAAATACTTGTTACCCCTCCGAATATAGCCATTATCCATTTACCCCCTGCAAAAAAAAACATTCAAAAAAGATCTTACAAAATGTAAAATTATCCAGTTACCCCTCTGCTGTTATTTTTAGCTAACAACGTTAAGTATATGCTGATTTGGCTGACATTTTTGATCTAGTTACCCCCCTGCAAATATTAAGTGGGATCTAGTTACCCCTGCAAATATTAAGTGTTTCTAGTTACCCCCTTGCAAATGGCAGCCAAAACTAACAGTAGAGGGTAAAACTAACAGCAGGAGGGTAACTGGATAATTTTATATCTTGCAAGGTATTTTTTGAATGTTTTTTTTTTTGCAGGAGGGTAAATGAGTAATGGATATATTTACAAGGGGTGACAAGTATTTAAGCCTAATAATAATAATAATAATAATAATAATAATAATAATAATAATAATAATAATAATAATAATAATAATAATAATAATAATAAAAGGCTCAAACTTTTCAATTTTATTTTAAATAAACAAGAAGCAACGAAAAAACAAGAAATAGAGTATTGCGACGAATAAAGACCTTTCCATAGGTGAAACAACGAACGGGGATAATCATCTTCCTCTACCTTGTAGCTCTATGTGTTCTTCTCTGCTTCCGCCACACTAGTATTTTTTGGTACAAGAAAGCTAAGAAAAAGAAAACAAAACTGGAGAAAAAACTAAATCCTAATAATAGGAATTCGACTAGCATCTGATGCTAGAATGTCGTCCATGCCAGGTGGTGGATGCTCATAAACTTCCAAAGCACTTTCCATGTTACTGTCAAGCTTTGCTAAATAATCTACAGCAAAATTTCCTTCTCTCAGCATGTGATTCAAAGCGACACTCCATTGTCGGGCTAGCATGTCTTTTATATTGTGGATTAAGACAGCATAGCAGTGATAGTTATTAGTAGTGCCTTGTACCAGGTTGATAGCCAGCAACGAATTCGAATAACACATCAAATTTCTGTTCCCCTTGTCCCATGCAAGCTGTAAGCCATTGTATAAAGCCATGAGTTTTTTTAAATAAAATTTAGAGAGCAATATATATATATATATATATATATATATATATATATATATATATATATATATATATATATATATATATATATACGACTCTAATGGGCTTGCAACACAATGCACATGTTAGGCTTACAGATCCCATGGCCTACATCTTTCAGCCCATTTTAGAGAAATTTTGTAGAATATAAATAAGGTCCCCCCATCACAAGAGCCAATTTTTTTTTTTGGTCTAGGGAAGTGTCCGCTAGGGTTTGGTGCTGAGAAGCTTTTGTGTTAGTTATTAACCGTTGGTTATTCACTTATTTGGCTATATGGTACGGGTGACCGTTGGGGAATACTTGCTGTCAAATGTGGTATGGAGTTAAAGCATTTTATTAGTTAATACCTTTTAGATTATGTTGTAGTACCTCAGTTTCTTCTTGAAAATATCTGTTTACCTTCTTCAATCTCGTTTCTTCTTATCGTCTTGTAACTTAATGCTAGTTATTATCACCATTAATATAACGATGATGCAGCTGATAACTTCATATTAAGCTTTCAATCTCTGTCAGGTTATCGTTCTATGTTTTAGTTTTAAGAAAAGAGCAAAAGAGCAAAAGAGCAAAAAGAAAGAGCAAAAGAGCAATTAGAAAGAGCAAAAGAGAAAAAAAGAGCAAAAGTGCAAAAAAAAAAGAGCAAAAGAGCAAAAGAAAGAGCAAAAGTGCAAAATATTATAGAAAGAGCTAAAGAGCATCTATCTGTGTGTGTTGTTTGTTGATGATGGCTGATTTTCCTCCAAATATCAGTGATCAAAACAATATCCCTGAGGATGAAAGGGAGCCTGTTCGTGATACTCTTTTCCCTGAAACTAAGAGCAACGTAGAGTATGCTTTAAAAGCTCTAGTTGGTCAAGTTATCTCGGATAAAGTTTTAAACAAAAAAGTGGTGAAGAACATTATGTTTAAGACCTGGGAAGAATGCAAGAATATGTATATTACAGAGATGACTGAAAATAAATTTCTCTTCACTTTCCCCTCAGTGAAAGCTGCTAAGGAAGTTCTTGATAAATCTCCTTGGTTTGTCATGAATCATCTTTTAAATCTGCAAAGATGGGGTGAAGGAGTAGCTTTTGACAAAATTGACTTCTCCAAGGCTCCTTTTTGGATTCAGATACATGGATTACCTAGGGAGGATGTCAACCCTCAAAATGCTCCCTTTTTTTTAACAAAGTGGGTCAAGTGTTGAAGGTTGATGACCCTCTTAGATCTGGGGAGGTTGAAAGGTATTATCTAAGAGCTAGAGTTGCAGTGGATGTTTTGAAGCCTATCTGGTCAGGAACTTGGCTGCAAAAACCTGGGAAGAAGAGGGTGTGGGTTCATTTTAAATATGAGAGGCTTCAAGGTATATGTTATAGATGTGGAAGGTTTGGTCATGAGCAAAAAAATTGTGCTTCGGTGGTAGTTATGGCTGCTGATAATAAACTTCTCCCTAAATATGGTCCTTTTCTGAATGCTTCTAAACCAAAAATTTACCAGAATTCCCCCTATGATGATACTTTCAGAAACAAATCAGGCTACCAACAAAATCAAAAGGAAACTCATCATGAAGCTGGTTCGAGCAGTGGATATCAACCAGGTAATGATAGCAATGAACCTGCAAAGGATAACAATGATGTAAATCAGTTTCAACATGAAAATATGGCTTTTTCAGTCAATGGTACTAATAGTGAGAATGTTGCTCAACAAGTCAATAGTGTTCCACAAGTGAAAATTACTAGTGTCATCAGAAAAATTCCCACCAGTCTATATAGTCTTCCTAATTTTAATACCCCACCCCTTACTATGTTGTATTTCCTCCCGAGGAAAATGATGATGATGATACTACATCCAAATCTATTCCTAGTGTGGTGGAGGAAGTTTTAAGTGCAGAACTTGCAAATGGATTAAAGCTTAAAAGAAACAGAGATACTTTGTGCATCACTGATAGTGAAGAAATGAATATGGTTGAAAGTATGGCAAAAAAAGCAAGAGTAGTGGCAGTGATAGATGGTAGCATTATTCTTGAAACATATGAAATGACTGAGGAGGCGGGTCAATCCATGCCCCCAAAGGTTAAATGACTTGTATCAGTTGGAATTGTCGGGGATTGGCGGCGTCCTCGACTAGTAGAGAGTTAATTGATCTTGTGAAGGATCATAAGCCGGCCATCCTTTTCCTTATGGAAACCAGAGCCCATAAGGAAAGGGTAGAACGTGTTAGAAGGAAATTTAGGTTCCAACATTCTCATTGTGTGGAATCTATAGGAACCTCTGGTGGTATATGTTTGTTCTGGAGTGACTACTATACAATTCAAGTTGTGAATTCTTGTTCTAATTTTATCCATGCTATTGCTCAAGAAAAAAGATCTGGTTTCTTATTTGAAGTTTCTTTTGTTTATGGGAATCCAACTTTTGCTGCTAGGAGGGGGCTTTGGTCCATTTTAGCTAATCTTAAACCTAGGAATGGTGGTGCTTGGGTTTGCATGGGAGATTTTAATGAGATGACATCTGATGTTGATAAAGATGGTGCTAGGGCAGTAGAACCAATTAGAATGAGGCTTTTCAAAGAATTCCTAAGTGATGCAGATTTGATGGACTTCAAGCTTCAAGGTTGTAGATTTACTTGGATTAGCAATCCAAGGGATGGTGCTATTACTAGACAAAAGATTGATAGAGTTATTGCCAATTGGGCTTGGAGAGATAATTTCCCTCATGCTCTAGCTATTGCTCTCCCTATCATTAATTCGGATCATTCCCCAATTATTGTAAAGCCTAAACCTCCCATTTCTAGTGGTCATTCTTTCAGATATGAAACTTTTTGGGATGAACATCCAGATTGTAGAAATGTGGTATCTTCTGCTTGGCAGGAAAATTCTAATGATGATCCTTGGATATCTTGGTCTAGCAAGGTGAAGTCTTGCCAAAAAAGTCTTCAGGCTTGGCATACTTCTACCTTCAAAAATGCAGCTAAACAAATTCAAGTTCTTAAAGGGTCTCTTCAAAGGGCTCTTAATTCTCCTCAAAGTTCTATTGATTGTCATAATATCTCTCAGATTAGATCGGATATAGATAATCTCTGGAAGCAAGAAAAGAATTACTGGGGTCAAAGATCTAGAGTCAAATGGCTCAACTATGGAGACAAGAATACCAAATGTTTCCATGCTACTACCATCCAAAGAAGGGATAGGAACAAGCTGCTAAGAATTAAAGATGGTGATGGAGTTTGGCTAGAAGGGCAATCTCAGGTTATGAATGGTGTTTACAGTTTTTATAATAACTTGTATTCAGAAGAAGCTAATTCTTGTGTTGATCAGTGTTTAGGAGTAATTCCTAATAGTATCGATGATAAAATGAATGCTGATCTGTCTAGTCCAGTTCTATTTAAAGAAGTGGAAGTTGCTGTTTTTGAACTTGGTGCTTTCAAGGCTCCTGGTCCTGATGGTCTTAATGGCCTTTTCTTTCAAAAGAACTGGGAGTCAATCAAATCTGATGTTTTTGACTCTGTCAGACAGTTCTTTCTTTCTGGTGATTTAGGAAATGAGGTTAATTTCACTAATGTAGCTCTAATTCCTAAAGTCCCACACCCAGAATCTATATCTGATCTTAGGCCTATAAGCTGTTGCTCATTCATTTATAAGATTATTGCTAAAGTCATTATTGGGAGACTTAAACCTTTGTTGTCTAATGTCATTTCTCCCCAACAAAGTGCTTTTGTGGGTGGTCGTTTGATTCAAGATAATCTTATTATAGCCCATGAGGCTTTTCATTTTCTTAAGAGTAAACAGGGGAAAGGTGGGAAAGGTATTGTCATTAAGCTTGATATGAATAAAGCTTATGATAGAGTCAGTTGGGATTTCCTCAGTAAAGTTTTGCTAGCTTATGGTTTTTCAGTGTCTTGGGTCAAATCCATTCTTACTCTAGTTTCTACTATTTCTTATAAGTATCAAGTGAATGGTTTTGCTTCTAAGAAAGTTACTCCTAAAAGAGGTTTGAGGCAAGGAGATCCTCTTTCTCCTTACCTTTTCATCCTGGTTTTTGATGTGTTGTCTAGACTAATCACTGATGCTTGTTCATCCAATTTGATACAAGGTATTAAACTGACAGAAACTGCTCCTTCTCTCTCACATTTGTTTTTTTGCAGATGATGCTATTCTTTTTGCTAGAGACAATAAAGCTGACATCTTTCAGATCATCAATATTCTTAATGTCTTTACTAAAGCATCAGGGTCAGAAATTAAATCTTACAAAGTCTGGCATTATATTTGGTAGCAAGGTGGATCTGATTACTAAAGAAGCTATAGCTAACATGACTAATATTCCTACTTGGGACAATCCGGGTATGTACTTAGGGATTCCGGCCCAATGGGGAGGGTCTAAGGTTCAAAGTCTTGCTTGGTTAAGGGATAAGGTAACAGGGAAAATGGATGGATGGAAATGCAATCTTCTCAATTCTGCAGGCAAGGAGGTTTTGATTAAATCAGTTATTCAGGCCATACCTAGTTATATTATGGCTGTCTTATTACTACCAAAAACTTTTTGTACTTCATTGACATCTGCTGTTACTAAGTTTTGGTGGCAATCTTCTGGTAGAAACAGGGGTATTCATTGGAAGAAGTTTGAGGATCTTTGTTTGTCTAAAGAAGAAGGAGGGCTTGGGTTTAAAGAGTTTCAAAAGATGAATTCTGCTCTTCTTTCTAAACAAGCTTGGAGACTTTTTCATAATCCATCTTCTTATTGGGCTACAACTCTAAAGGCTATTTATTTTCCTTCTAATCATTTTAGTAAGGCAGCTACTGGGAGGAACCCATCCTGGGTGTGGAGGAGTATGATCCATGGTAGAGCTCTGATTTTAGAGGAAGGAAGATAGTCTGTTGCTTCGGGTATGACTATTAGTTTGAAGGATCACAATTGGCTTGCTTCAGGAGTTAAAATCATCATTAAGCCAACAGCATCAGCTTCAGTTGTAGGGGAGTTAATTGGCCAGAACAACGATTGGGATTTGAATCATCTTAGAGATAATCTTAATCCTGTTTCTGCTATTGAAGCTCTCAAGACTCCAATCTCTTGGAGTTCTTCCTCAGATCAGATTTTTTGGCCTATTACAAATGATGGTGTTTACTCTGTAAAGTCTGGTTATAAAGCAATTAATTCTCAGGTTACTATTCAAACTAAACCTTCTACATCTCTTTCTTGACCGAATTCTATCTGGAATCTTATTTGGAAAGCAAATGTTCCAGCTAAATTGAAACATTTTTTGTGGAGAGTCATTCACTACTTTATCCCTACTAAAGAAGCTCTTTTCAAAAAAAGAATCTCCAGTACCCCTTTGTGCCCTATTTGTAATTTGAAGGTTGAGTCTATTGAACACCTGTTTCTCTTGTGCTCTTGGACCCGCCCCCTTTGGTTTGGCTTGCATTTCATTCCCTTCCCTTCTAGAATTGGCTTGACAAACTTTTATGAGTCGTTTCATCACATTTGTGAGTTTTATTTTAATGATAATTCTGATGGTGTTACTAAACTGATCTTCACTATTTGGACTATTTGGAAGGTCAGAAATGAGACAGTCTTTGATAACAAACCTCCTAATCCTATGGAGGCTTTGTTTACTATCTCAACTATGGTCCCTGAATATCTTACAGCAACAAACTACCCTAGTGTAGTTAACACTAACCCTCCTGTCCCCAATATGCAGGCTACGTTACTCAGTATTGCAAGGAATTTACGAACGTGATGGCTTCCGGTGGCGAAATTCCTGGAGTTCGTAACGATCCTCTTGAAGTTGCCGCTCCTGACGTGCAAGAGCACTCGGCTTCTGCCCCTATGAGCGATAAGGCGGAAGACAATTTTGAGGGTGAAAGCTCCTCTCCCGTGAGCGATGCTAATGAGCTAAACGATAGTGCTCCTGAAGATATGGAGGAGGATCACTTGGTGGATGTGATGACCATTACCTCCGAGTCCGATGAGGAAATTCATTTGGAGGAAACAGAGGGTTCCGAGGTCGACCTCGGGACAAGTTCCGAGGCTGCTGATGGGTCCGATCGAGGTGATGCTGAAAATCAAGCTGAATCTCGCCCTTCGAGTCAACCAAGCTCTAGTCGAGCTTCTGCTGTTGCTATTGATGGTTACTCGAGCACTGGCTGTGGGGACCTCGACGTTCCGGTGCGAGAGGTTTCTCAATACGATTGGGTATCTAAAAATATTTTGGAGATTGAATCTTTGTACCAGTATGGCTTTAACTTGGAGACGGTCGGTAGGAAAGCTTCTAGGAGGTCGAAGCGAGTTTGGAGGATTGAGGGTATGAAGAAAGGAGAGCATGTGGCTTTGTGGCCCGGAGAGCTTAAATTTACTTTGTACCACATGCTGATTAACGAAATGAATATCCGGCCTCCTTTTACCTGGTTCGAGCAGACGGTTTTGGCGAGGTTAGACGTAGCGCCATCCCAGTTGCATCCAAATGCGTGGGCTTTCGTTCGAGCTTATGAATTAATGTGTATTCATTTGGATAGACCGGTCTCACCGTTGCTCTTCTTCCATTTGTTTGAGATCAACCGGAATAGTAGTGAGAATAAGTCAGGTCGTAAGCATGTTAGTCTTCGCTCGAGGCGAGGGGCCAAGGGATTTAAGGCCTATGCGGATTCGCTGAGGGGAAATTGGAAGGAGCTGTATTATTGGGTAGAGCCGGTGATCGATGAAGCGATTGAGAAGGTAGGGAAGCTTAGCGAGAATGGTCAGACTTTGGTGTCCACCAAATTTCCCATTGGCTGGAGTCAAGGCCATTTTGAACGATCTACCCATTCTTTCTCTGTGGGCGAGGATCGACTAACTGCTGACGATCTTCTTACTAAGAGGATCCTGATATTTATTTCTGAGAGCATTCCGTTTTCAAAACATAAGTATCGGGGTATCCCTGCGGCCAAGATCGTTCAAGCTGGAAAACGGAGACGAGTGCAGTCTGTTTTAGGTAGTTTGTCTTTCTGGGGTCGAGTTTTGTGTATTTTGATTGTAAGTTGTATAACCCAGTTTTCTTTAATATTCAGATACCATGGCCCCAAGGAAGCTCGCAGCGATGAAAGCATTGGCGATGAAGAGTGTCGATATGCCCTGTCGATGTTGAAGAAGAGGCTGTTCCGGTTCCGATGTCTCCCCAACCAGTGATCGCCGCTGAGGTGGCTATTCCCTGCTTCTCCGATTAACACCGTTACGCAGGAGGATCTTGCCCATGATCGGATCGATCTTACCTCTGGTTCCCCTCCTCCAGCTGCTCACGACACTGGTGTAGGGCCTTCAGCGAAGAG
The DNA here is from genome assembly GCA_039519185.1 of Astragalus membranaceus. Lineage (NCBI taxonomy): Eukaryota > Viridiplantae > Streptophyta > Magnoliopsida > Fabales > Fabaceae > Astragalus > Astragalus membranaceus. Next base: position 152,661,247 of record CM076847.1, read on the forward strand.
TGTGCGTATCGATGATGTCAGTGAGCCAAGACCGGAGAAAAGGAGCAAGACTTCGAGGAGGCCAAAACACAAAAATAAGGTCGTTCCTCTGGAGGAAGGTTTCCTGGAGCAAAACTACGCTCAGTGGCGGGAGGATCCTGTTGGAGCGTCAGTTCAGATCTTGGTAAACCTAGGCGAGGTTCATAAGATCGAGAAGGAAAAATATTAGAAAAGGGCTAAGGGTATGTGTTCTAATGCTTGTTTGTTTTTGTTCTTATGGCCTTTCCTTTAGCTTGATTTTTCTTTATCCCGTGGTTGCAGTTTTGTTGGATCTTGAGAAATCGAAGAGGGCGAAGCTCGTGGAAGACATGTCCTTGGCATCAAAAGAGTTGGCTCGAACCAAGCAAGAGCTCCAAACTTTGAAAGAAGGGCAGGGGGAAGTCATACGTCGAGCCGAGTTTGCAGAGGCTCGAGTGAAGGAGCTTGAAGAGAAGGAGGCTCGTGTGTGGGATCTTGAAGAAAAGGAGAGAGATCTGAAGCAGCAGTTGACCGATGCTAATCAGAGAATTAGAAGTTTGGAGCATCGAATCGTGGTTTTAGAAGCCGACCTGAAGAAGGCTTCTGAGGCAGGGGCCAGTACTAGCGTCGATCCTGAAGCTCGAATTGCAGAGCTTCAAGCAGCCCTTGATCAGAGTAGAAAAAATGCCAAGGAGGCTGCGAAAGCTGCTAATGAAGCCAGGAAGGAAGCTCGTGAAGCCGCAAACTCTGCGATCGAGCTATACAGGGAAGGTTTTGAGTGCGCCCTTGAGCAAGTTGCTTTGGTCAGCCCTTCTACCTATTTGGATCGGGCAATTATTGATGCCGATCATGAGGTCGAAGGGGGCAAGATTGTTAAGGTCGATGGTCAGACAGAAGAGAAGACCGTCATCTTTTCGACCTCTACTGTTTGAAGGTTTTAAGTGTACTCTTTTGGCAGAAGTTCTGGGTATATGCTTGTATCCGTATAGGTTTTGTATAGATCCAGAACTCTTGTATGTATTTCAGGATCGTTTGTTTTGTTGAGGGCTCGGCCATATCCGAGATGTTTGTAATTTTTTGGAACATGTTTCATCAGGTCTTCTTTCCGAAAAACTCGTTACGAGCTTAATGAAATGCTTTTTAAATTCTGCATGTCATGTTACGTCGTTTCTGTAGAGTTTATTTTTGGAACTCGTTTATGAGTTTCATGCTCTTTTAATTCGGCATGTCATGTATGAAGTAAGAACGCCGGTAAATGAGGAACTCGATTTACCGGGTTCGAGCCTATAGGACAGTTTACCAGGACTCGGCCCAGATTTAACTCGCCCCGTAGGGGTATCGGCAGCTGTGGCCGATGGTCGTTCTTAGGACGTTTCGATCCTTGAAGACCTGGTCTCTTTGAGATAGTTTACTGAGACTCGGCTCGGATTTAACTGTTTTCTCAAAGAGTTTTGCGACCTTGGGTGGTCGCTCGGGGAGATCATCTAAGATCGGTCCCAGTTGATTCCTTGTAGACGGAATTTTTAGGCCCGTACATTTTACTTGATGAAATCAAGAATGTGTGGGAACTTGGTGAGAACGTCGACAAGTTTGATGAGTTTTAAAAAATACTTTTGAAATGTTACCTTCTTCTTTATAAATAACTTGTTTTGTATTTACATAAGGTCGGAGTACATGCAACTAAAGATAATAACTTTTCAGTTTTGTAGCGTTCCAAGTTCTTTCAATCTTCTTTCTTTGGAGGGCCTCCAATTTAAAAGCTCCTGTACCGGTTTTAGACAAAATCCGATAGGGGCCTTCCCAGTTCGGGGAGAGCTTTCCTTGGGAAGCATTTTTCTGACCGATGTCGGCTCTTCTGAGCACCAGATCACCTGGATTGAAATCTCTGTGAACGACCTTGGCGTTGTACCTGTTTGCTACTCTTTGTTTGATGATTGCTTCTCGGAGTGAAGCCCGACCTCGGATTTCATCGATGAGGTCGAGTTCTTCTCTTAAGGCTTGGTCGTTATTGTTTTGAGTTTTAGGATTTGCCGTTCTCCAGCTAAGTTCGCCAATCTCGACGGAAATGACCGCCTCGCTTCCGTAGGAGAGCCTAAAAGGTGTTTCTCCAGTGGAGCTTTGGGGGGTGGTCCTATATCCCCAGAGGACGTAAGGCAATTCTTCCACCCAGTTTCCTTTAGCATCGTCCAGACGTCGCTTTAGCCCGTTCAGTATTACTTTGTTTGCCGCCTCTGCTTGTCCGTTGGTTTGAGGGTGTTCTACTGAAGTGAACTGGTGTTTGATTTTTAGCTCGAGCATTAGCTTTCGAAACCCTGTATCTGTGTTTCAAGGCTTCATCTTGTTCAGGTGTCCATTCGAAGTCTCTTTCTTCTTTTTTGAGGATTTTAAAAAGTGGAAGGGATTTGAATGCCGCATTTGATATGAAACGAGATAGAGCAGCTATCATTCCATTAAGTTTTTGCACTTCCTTCTTGGATGTCGGAGTTCGCATTTCTGTGACGGATCGACATTTATCAGGGTTCGCCTCGATTCCTCTTTCTGTTAAGAAAAAACCCAAAAATTTCCCTGCTCGAACTCCGAATGTGCATTTCTCTGGGTTTAACCTCATTCTATTTTTTCGCACCTCATAAAAAATCGTTCTTAGATCGTCTATATGCTCGTCATCACTTCTGCTTTTGGCGATCATATCGTCGAGGTAGACTTCTACGCTCTTACCGATCTGGTTTTGGAACACTTTGTTCATCATTCTTTGATAAGTTGCTCCAGCGTTTTTTAACCCAAATGGCATGACACGGTACGCGAAGTTACCTCGGTCGGTAATGAAGGCAGTTTTTGCTTGATCAGGTGGAAACATGGCGATCTGGTTGTACCCGAAGTATGCGTCCATGAAGGATAATAACCGGAAACCGGAAGCGTTGTCGACCAAACGATCGATGCTGGGGACTGAAAAAGCATCCTTTGGACAAGCTTTATTAAGATCGGTGTAGTCGACACACATACGCCATTTTCCGTTACTTTTCTTCACCAGGACTGGGTTTGATAACCAAGTTGTGTATTTAACCTCAGAGATAAAGTTGGCTTTGATGAGGTCGTCTACTGCTATGGCGGCAGCAATGGCTTTCTCTTTGCTTTGAGCCCGCTTTCTTTGGGCGATCCATTTTGCTTCTGGGTTTATTGCGAGTCGATGGCAAGCAACCTCTGGTGGGATCCCAGGCATGTCTTCTGCTGACCAAGCGAAGATGTCTTTGAAATCTTTAAGACATTGGGTTAAATCGATCTTGATCTTTTCTGGAAGGTCGAACCCTATTTTGACATTTTGGGAGGGGTCTGAACCGAGCTGTATTTCGACGAACTTTCCATCAGGCTCTGGTCTTTTGATTTTTCGTTTGAGCTCTTTGGTTAGCTCGTCGACGTCTTTTTCATTTTCGACTTTCGGATCGCAGCCGGTTTCTGTGTTAGTGGCGGTGTTAACTTCAGTCGATCTCCCTTTTGGTAGTTTGGGAGTCGACAGCTCTTCCGAAGGGGGAACCCCTTCATGCTCCGAAGCTTTTCGTTTGTTTTTCGTCCATAGGAAAAAACACTTGGAAGCCGACTCTAAGTCAGAGTTCAGAGTGATAACTCTATTGCAGAGAGAGTGGAACTTCATCTTTAAGTGTGTGGTGGATGTAACCGCCCCGAGCCTGCCGAGGGTCGGTCTTCCTATAATACCGTTGTATATGGACTCACAAGGTAAGACGAGGAATTTGGTCTTGACGGTTCGAACCATTGGTTCGGTTCCGGAGGTAACCATTAGCTCCAGATGCCCAAGGGGTTTTGTTCGAGATCCGTTAAATCCGACAGAGCCGTTCCTCGATAAGGGGTGAGTTCCTCTTTGTCGATCCCCATTTTGTTCAGAAGATCGATAAAGAGGATGTCTGATGAGCTCCCCTGGTCGACCAAGATCCTACGTACCTCCTTATTGGCTATGATCGCCGATATTAAGAGAGGTACGTGTTTGTTAGCTTTTCCGTCAATAAGGTCGTTATCGCTAAAAGATAATGGAGGTCGGTTGGTCTTGATCGAGGTTGTCGACGTTGAAGCCATGCTTAACAGTTCCTTCCATTTTCTTTTCATTGATTTTCCTGATCCTTCATGATCGAATCCTCTAGTTATCATCATGATAATCGAGCGTTTTTTATTCAGTTCATCGTGGTCTGGGTCGATCACTTCTTTTCCTTTTGCTCTAGGATTTTCATTTCTTTCTCTTCTGACATCGTCAGATCGTCCTCCCTCCCTTTTTGACATAGGAAGATAGTTTTCCTCGCTTTATCAAATCTTCAATGTCATCCTTCAGGGCGTTGCAATGGTTTGTGTCATGGCCATTGCTTCTGTGGTATCGGCAGTATTTGTTGGCCTTCTGTCCAGGTCGGATAGGTAAGGACCTGGGAGGTTTGACGTCCCTGAATTCGACGTTCCAACATTCCCCTAGTAATTGGGCGTTGGAGACGTTGAGTTTGGTATATACCTGGTGACGATTTTTCTTACCGATGTTCCACGAATTTTTACGAGGATCGATCTCGATGTGGCGTTTCGACGGTTCTGCATGTGACGATGTTTTGTCGACTTTGGAATTTTCTTCTTCATTAATAAAGCACTGGGATAGCTCGAGGAATTCTTGAAGGGTGTTAGGTTCCCAAGTGTTGATGTGCTTTCGGAACGAGCTTCCAGGGAGCAGACCTTGGGCCATGAAGAAGATTCGGAAAGCGTCGTCTAACTGCCGAACCGAATCGCTCTATATATTCTCTCAGGGGATCATTTCCCCTCTGGACGATGGATGCTAAAACATTTTTGTTTTTGGGTTTGCTCTTGGAATGGGCAAATTGCACCGAGAAGTGTTTCGCTAACTGGTCCCATGAGGAAATGGTATTCGATCTTAACGTCCGAAACCATTCGGAAGCCATTTTGTCCAGGGTTAACGGGAATATTCGGCATTTCATTTCCATGGGTACGTTTCGGTACTGCATGGTCGTGTCAAATTGGTCGAGATGCCTGTCGGGGTCGCCCGTTCTGCGTAAGTCTTCAGTCCTCCAGGTGGTTTTTCGAGATACCGTGGGACCCGGAAATTGTCCATTGATTTTGTGAACGGACCTTTTCGCCCAGGTTGATTCGCCCGTGATAGTGGTTGGTGTCTGTGATGAGGATCGGGATGTCCGTATCGTCGTGGTTGATTGTTTTGAATGTTGTCACGGCTTCTTGATCGTCTCCTTGACGAGGTCGAGCCTTCAAGATCGTCGAAACGGCGAGCCAGAGGAGAACGGGAACCATTCCCTCGGTGGCGGCGTAGAGGAGAATGAGGATCATCAAGATCGTCATATTGCCGAGCTGATGGAGAACGAGAATTATTTCCTTGGTGATGGCATGGGGAAGGATGAAGATCGTCGAGAAAGAGCTGGGTGTCGTTCTTCGAGTTGGGTGTCGTTCCTCCAGGGAGCCCTGCCCGGACGATTGCTGGTCCAGAACGTTCCGACCTTGGAGTCTTGCTACTTCGGCTTCGAGGTTAGCGAAACGGTTGCTTCTTTCTTCGTTTACGGCTTCTTGCCGAGCCAATAGCTGAACGAGCTGTTGAACCGCGTCCGTCAAAGCTGGAAGTAATTGAGGAGGAGGTGGTAGGCTCGCTTCATCTGCGCCCGAATGTACTCGGGACGGTCCCGTGTTGGGGTATCGGCTTCATGTTTGTGACGAATTTGTGAGTTCCTGGACGTGGCCTTCAGGGGTTTGCTGAGGGCCGAGCTCAGGTTCGGCCATGAGACTAGTCGGTATTGAACGGCGCGTTGGTGCCATTAATAAGATCAAGGAGATGGTGAGAAAAATAGGGTATTGATTCTCCCACTGTGGTCGCCAATGTTCTGTACTGTGCTTCCGATCTTGATGATTGGTTCTTATGCAGTTAGTAGATGTTTTATCCTTGATTCTGTTTCTGTCTTAAGGTTTTAGGATATTCGATATTGTTCGATCTTGAGATGTCCGAAGTTTGTTCGATCTTGAGATGTCCGATGTTGTTCGATCTTGAGATGTCCGATGTTGTTCGATCTTGAGATGTCCGATGTTGTTCGATCTTGAGATGTCTGATGTTGTTCCTGCAATAACACTCCGACGCTCAAGTCAGTATTTGAGTTAATGAGTATTGTGTTGGAAAAAGTCTTACCATTAATGAGCTTTGAATGCTGTATTTATAGATTTGGAGTGGTGTTTGCTCTGGTCGATTTGGGCCGTCCGATCTTGCAGAGTGATCTTGGCCATTGATGATTGGACCCTGTTTCCATGTAAATGGGCCTTGTAATACTTGGGCCTTGCAGGAGGAGGTGTGAATAGCAGAATTTCTATTTACCATAACACCTTCCTTCACTCTGTCTTCGCGTTTCTGTCCAATACCACTGTCCCTCCGCGCGAACTCCTCCCCTGCACCGCCGCAAGCAACAGGTCGCCGCCGCGACGCTTTATCCTTCTGCACCGGCGAGTTCTCCCCCACCTTCGCGAAGACTCTCTCTCTCTCTCAGTCACACTATTTATGTTGCTTCTCTCATTACAATCCATGTTTTCATTTATTTTTTGGGAGCATCTTCAATCAAACTTTCTTTCTTTCTTGTAGATATGGTTCACTATCTTCAGATTTCATTTTGCGGCCTCTCTTCTCTCCTACATCTCTGAACTTAATTTCAGCCCAAAGGTCTCAACTTTCATGAATCATGATAATTTTGAAATTATTGCACACTTTGCTTCTTTCTCTAATGTTGAATTCGAGTTTACCCGATGATTCCTGGTCAAGGTATGTCTTTTTCCCTTTCAAGTTTCTATTTTTGTTTAATTTATTTTTGATGATTAAGGTTCACGTTGTTCTATTCCCGTTGGATTTGTTTACTGTATTGTTGGATTTGTGTTTCATTAATTTTTTATGCATTTTGTTTGATGGCTTAATCTCATTTTGTTATTTTTAATGTACAAGGGACCTTATTTAACTGGTCTATTTGCTTATAGTAGCTGGTCTATCTGCTTAAATTGTATCTCTTAATGAGGTTGGACAATTTGGTTGTTACTGAAGAACTTCTATTCTTAGGGTACGCCATTTTTTCAGCTCAAGCTATATTTTTTTATTCATGCTACTTATACTATTTTTTGTAATAATTGGCAATATTTTGAAAAAAATTTCATTCAACCTATTGCAGATGTTATAAACATCATGGTTCCTTGAGGCCTTTAAATATGCAATTGCAACCAATAAGATGTGCTAAATTTAAGCAGCATGGACCTGATTACTTGGATCTCTCATTTGTTTAAAGGTACATTTTTTGTGTTGGTCTCTTCTACCATCGAAGTGTGTTTTTGTAGAGTTTTATGATGCCAATTTATTGGCTAGATATGATAGATAGCAACAACTGATATCATCTTGGTCCTGCTATTGGAAATAATTAATGGATCATTTTATGAAACTGTGTTGTAATTTACAACTTGAAAGGGTTACCTTTGATGGGTTATATTAATTTACGTTATTTATTTTATGTTTTTGGTCTCAAGATAATTTACCTTGCTACTCTGATTTGGTGTGTAATTTTGGACAATCTAAAGCTTTTGAATAATGTTACTTGGGTTACTTAGAAGCAGAGCTTTCAGGACCAATTTTCTTTAAAGATTTACCTTTAATTGTTTTTTTTTGTTATTCACTATTTGACCATAATTAATTCTTATTTGTGTTATTTGGTTTCAATCTCTAGCAGGTAATGGGGTTTTGGCAAAGGATTGTTGTCTTTGGGATATCGTGTATTAAATCAATGTCGCAATAGTATGTTCTTTCCTGCTTTTTCGTATTAAATTGTCTCTTTATGTTTGGGATGATGTATGGTGTTGTCCAGCAGCTCTTAAAGTTCAAATGTCCAATTATTTTCTTTTATGTGAATGCAGAGAGATACTGTTGGACTTACTAACCAGAATAGCAAGTTGAAGTTTCACCTTCAATCAATGGAACAACAGGCAAAACTCTGAGGTGGTATTTCTCTCAAACCTTCTCTCCATTTTATTTTTTGGTGGATGGACATTCATTTTGGCTTTCTGGCTGAAAACTATCAGCCATAATCAATAGTTAATCCCTTATATACTTTTAGCCGCAAATGAACGAACTAATAGTTAATTCCTTACTTTTTGGACTCCAACTTTTTTGCTCTCACGGAATATGCTGAACTTATGCATGAGTTTATAATTGCATTCAAGAAAACTTATAGCGACACATGATACTGATATGATACTAAATTTGATATGATACTGATATTCTACTTTCATACTGATATGATATTGATATGCTGATTTATGTGGAAATGGAATTGGTTTTCAGGATTGTGTTGCTAAGACATAATGAACATTTGTTATATATTCTGCTTTGATCAGTGCTAGATGATGGCATTTGAGTTTGGGGGGATGTTTCCAAAAATGAGTGACCTTAGTCAAATGGAATTGTTGACAACAATTTCTAGATGGGGGCTTTCAACAATATAATATGTGATTGTTGGTACTTGGTTCAACTTCTTTTAGACATCTATCCTAACGAGGGAGTATGTTCCAAAACTGACGAAGGTCATCTATATAATTCTTAGTGACCTTAGTCAAATGAAATTGTTGATAACAATTTTTAGAATTAGATGGTCACTTTTCTGCTGCATGGAAGCTGATCGTTGGTTCATGTTCCCTTTGTTGAAATATTTGGATAAATGTTAATGTCAACTATATCCTTTCACGTATTGTCAATGGCCATTTACTGGTAATTTCCTCCATTATCGTAATTTCTCTTAATTTTCAATTCCTTTTTTTGTGTGGGTGATTTGAAAAGAACAAAAAAAAACTCCTTTTGTCTTCTAAAAAAACAAAGGAGGAAATTTCCATCTGGGTTTTGGAGTTACTATTACTATGTATGCATACATTTTGGTCTTTATTTGATACTTTTTGGTAATGTAGTTTGAGATGGAAAAATAGAAAAACTTTACTTGGGATTTTGGCATGTTTAGTCTGAACAAGAAAAAGAAAAACTTTAAATCACACTGGTACTATTATCTAATGGAACAAATGTCATAGTAAACTGGGCCTGCTGTACCTCCAAGACCAATAACTCACTCTTTCTGCAAAGTCTTAACAACATTTGTACCAGTACACATTGTCTCAACAACATCTAATACCAGTATACATTGGTACTAATCCTATCTTTTGTGATGTTTTTACTCAGTTTTTATTTGCAGTGATGTGTGGAGCAGATGTGCGGAGTCAATTGATCCATCTCTACAAGTCTCACTGCTTTGACTCTTTGTTAATCTCTATTGCCTATTTGTTTTGTTTTTTTAAAAATAATTTGTTTTTTTCGTTTTAATTGACTTATGTCTATACAATGTTTACTATGTTCCTTGCATCTTCATGTATTTCCATCAACTGATATCTGTTTTGTTTACTTGGTGTTTACATTTCCCTCCTTAACTTTAAATTGTTTGGTATCGAGTATCTTTGAAACAAGGGTTGATTTTAGAATTCATTTATTTGTTTTCTTCTATTTTCTTATCAACTATTTGTCATGTTTTTGTTCTAATTGTTATGTGATTTTTGCTGCATGTTTGTTCCTTTGTTCATTACCTTTATTTCTCAAACTCTGTTTCTGTAATGATCCAAGGTTTTGGAAGATTGACTCTGGTAATTCTCCTATCATATTGTTGTTGGACATATCAAGAAGCTGCAGCCAAGGCAAGAAGAGAAACCATTAGGAATTGGGCCCATGAAGTTGTTGAGAGAAAGTTTATGTTCTAAAAGGGAAACATGCATTTCCAAATTCAGAAGGGATCCAGCCAGTAATTTAATTGTGGGAAAGATCAAAAGTCTGTAGTTTGTTTAGCTGACCCAAAGACTTTGGCATACCCCCAGAGATAAAGTTGGCCAATTTCAAACTCTTAAGACTGGTGCAGTTTCACAAAGAGAAAGGAATTGAGTATGATAAACGGTTTCATGATAAAGTTGCAACAAGGACTTTCACTCAATTTTCAAGTCAGAAATTGAACCTGTCAAATTATTTGAAGAGAGATCAAGGGCCTGAATTTTATCCGAATTTTGCATGAATTTTTCAGGAAAAGGACCTGTCAAATTGTTGTAAGAAAGGTTTACAACAAGCTTATAATGTTATTAGATGTTTATGCTATTTGTTGGTTCATGTTGTTTCTCGGCCGTAAATTGATCATTGACATTGGATATTTTTTTGGTTTTCCTTCATTTACAACTTTCAATTTTATGTTACATCTATACCCTCACTATATGGTGGTGGTTTTGAAGTGCATGTGTAAGCACTTTAATCTGATTAGCTATATCTCTTGGTTTCCTGTATATCATTCTTTGGTTGCTTTCAATTTTTAGCTTAAACCCTTCTATTTAAATTGCTAAGCATTTTTAGCTTAAACCCTTTGTTTCATCAAGTATGTATTGATTTTTAAGATTCATTTCTTTAAGTTTTATAAAAACTAATCAAGATTTCCAAGAGTTCCTACAATTGTTATCACCAAGTTCTTCCTTCAAAGATCATTTTGGAAACAACTCCAGGTTCTACTTTCAGGGCAACTCTTCCTGTTAATATGAGCGAACAACCATACTTAAAGACTATATTTTTATCCTATGATGATGATGGAAATGCTAAGAACCCTATCATAATTTAGTTAGATGATTAGATGGTAATGAAGAACTGATTGCTGGCCTTGGAATTCCATTTCATGTTTAAGACTATATTTGTATCTTTTAATTGTGGCAAATTTTTTAAACTTATGTTTCTTTATTGTGTTTCATTAGTTTTTTTTTTATGTTTTTTATTAGTTTGCAAATATTTAAGTTCATAAGTAATTAGTCAATAAACAAATTTTCCTTATATATATATATATATATATATCTCACTATTGTTCCATTAAATAATCTGGTTCAAATAATCTTAAAATTCCTCAAGATACCAACCTTAACACACAACATGTTCAAATGAGACGTTATTATATTATGGATGACCAATTTGGTTTGACACTTTGACTATTGGAACATATTTTTTCTACACCATCTGCCACGGTGCCTTGATTTTTATGTGGCTAATAGATCCTGGGTCTAAAACATCTAATCTAAAGACTTGGAATCTGTCTCTTCCAGCTTTGAATGATGAAGATGGTTCTACAGCCCGCTATCACTGATCTATGTGTCACCCATGGGAACTCTCAAAAGGAGTGACACTGGTGAGTAAGTAGGATTTTGAATTGTTGTGGTGTTTATCAGTCATGTTGTTGGGTGGGGATAAATGTTTGTACATTTTCTTTATTTCATAATTATCCTCTATATATGAGCATCTTTGAAATTTTAATTGCTATCTATTGCAACCAACAAACAGGATTGGTAAAGTATATTAAGCACATTTCCAGATATGAAGTAGTTGTCAAGAATCCTATTATGATCACCTTTAATCATCAGGACATCATTGTTGCTAATGCAGTCCCAAAAATCAGAGGTAAATCAAATTAATAAAAACGGTTTATAGATGATCATTTTTTTTATAATAATAGGTATAGATGATCATTTTAAAATCAAAGATTTTGGTGCTCTCAAATATTTTCTTGAATTTGAATTGGCAAGATCTTCCAAAGGAATAATTCTTTCACAAAGAAAATATGCATTGGAACTTCTACAGGATCTTGATCTTCTTGGCTGCAAACCAACCACACCAAGTATTCCAGGAATACAGCTCAGCTCTTCTTCTGGTGGTGAGACATGCTCAAATTGAACACTTTTAAAATGACAATTTCTGGACATATAATTGCTAACTGAGACTTGAATGAATTCAACTACTTGACATCTGTGCCACCATGTTTCACCATGTCATGCACCTATTTTGTGCCATTGTTCTGGTTTGGATTGAGTTTGATATCATTTGATTTGTTTTCTAACCAAGTTGATTACAGGGGTCTTGCTCCCATGTCTGACTTTTAAAATCCATGTGAATAATGCTTTGTGCAGGTATTAAATCAGTATACCAGTGGGAAGGAAATGTATGTATTCCTGTTGATGAAGAATGCTACTTGGACCTATACTACTGATAGGAATTGGAGCTTTTGTTTCAAAACGTCTTCATCTTAACATTAGAATTTATTCTTTTGTATTTATTTGTATGGTCGATTAAGGCTCCTATGGAGTTGTTTGGAAGTTTTGTTATAGCTTGACTTTCCAGCTTTGTGTTACAAAATGACAAATCCAAACTGATTCTGAGGTACTACTTATAATCAAGATTAGGCAATCTCTTCTAGAAGCACTGACAGAACATATCAAAGAAAATCATGGATCTGAGTAAGGCCGATACATCTTAAAAATTATGTTGCTATGCATTTTGAATTTGCTTTGTAAAATGGAGATTTTGAATTGCATATATTACTTGATCTTGAAAAAATGATTGAAGAAAGGAAAACTTAAAACCATATATCTGCCACTAACAGGAATACCGGGAATCAGAGAGTTGACTTTCTGAGAAAGAGTTTAAAGAAATGTTGAGAAAAGTGTGGTTGGTAAGTGGCAAAGGTATGATCTTTGGTTCTCTTTCACTCCTCATTCACAGTTTTTATTCTAGATCAGAAAAAGTCAGCTTTTGTACCTTTTGTTGTTTCTCCTACTTCAATGAATAAATAATTAACCCCAGGTAATCTAGCAAGGGTGTGGTTGCTAATGCTAAGTTGTATACTTTTTTCTGAACCACTCTAGCTGGTGTGAATGTCATTTAAAGTATTTCAAAAATCAATTGACATGATTGCTGAAAGATAAAGGAAGCAATGTGAACTCTTCACTTTCTGCTGAAGCAAGATAAAGTTTGAGAGATAAAGGAAGCAATATTAAGTTAAACTGAACTAATAAAATCCGGAATTACAAATGATGTGATTTTGCATTTTGTAGAACTATATAGTGATACTAGAACTGTAGAACCATAATGAAATATTTAAATTGAATCGAGTATCCTTTACCTTTTAGCACAATTAATCTTTCAGCTATGTTGTCATTTTGTAAACAGTTTTTAAAGACCCAACACATAAAATTAAACACTTATATCAATGGCTATGTGCTCCTTATTTTAAAGCATTTATCTGGTGTTTAATTCTCTTAGCATTCTGCATTATCTATATCTATGGTGCTTACTTTGTTAGCACCAAATTTCTTGATTTCAGGCAGGTTCTGCAAATAATCTGCATTACTAATTACCAATAGCCAATACGGCTGACTTGATGCATTGATAAATATGCATTTGGGGAGTTGGCAGCACAAGCTTTACTTAGGTGTGATGTGATCAAATGCTGCAGACTATGCTACTTGGCCGATTGGGCAAATCTTTTGATTTATGTCTTTATTGTTGTTGTTATTTTCAAGTGTTGAGTTGATTCCCATTTATATCTTAGATTTAGAATAAGTTGCTTCACCTTATGGCAGCCTGGTAGGTATGCCTCTTTTCTTGATTTTTGGTACGCAATTATTTAGTTTCCGGTGCAGGCCTATAATTGATATCTAAGATTTATAATAACCTGCTTTGTGCCGTTGGCGATGAAGGTTCTGGTTTCGGTTTCAATCCTTTTTGCGCTGATCAGGTCACTGTTAATATTAGTAAAATTTTCTCTATTTTCAAGCTCTGTTCACAATTTTTTTAAGCACTAGATTTCTAAAAGTTTGACATGTAAGTTTTATTGCTTTGTCAGGTTTGAAGAGGGGCACAAATATGTGAACCGTGGTGCTAAAGATTAAAAGGAGCTTTGACCATTAAAAAGGAAAAGATTGAATTCATCAAGTTCAAGATGGTTTTTGAGCCTTGCTGATTAATAAATGGATATTCGTAAATTGCTGATTGCATGTGTTTTCCTTTGTGGATCTGGATTGTTGGTGAGTTCTTTCATTTTTCCTATTTGCTTTGTTGTTTAGGCATTTATTTTGCTCTATGGTCTAATGCTTTTAACTATTGTACAACAAATGAACTGCACTTTGTTGGCTAGGAATGTTATTTTGGAGTTGTTTTTATTTTTTGAACCAGTTGGCAGGAGGTGTTACTATGGTTGTAGTAGCTGGAATTGGCTTTGTGTTCGATTTTTTGTTGAATGTTCCTATCAGAGGCACTATGAGGTTGTAAACAGGTAGGAGGGATTTCATCTTTATTGTAATAAGGTGGGGTACTAGGAAGTTGTCATTGAATGAATTTTTTAGTCTTATTATTGTAGAGTTGTGTTCTTTCGGTCTACTCAAATAAACCAATAAGGGGATTTATCAATTGAGGAGGGTAACATTTTAGTTTCTAATCTAGGAATGGGATGGCTTTTTTGAGTTTCATACAATGGGCTATTTAAGTAAACATTTATCCTATCCCTTTGATTCAGTTTTTAGTAATGGTTAGACATAACCTATTTTTGCAATTTATTCTATTTGAATTTCTAGGCAGTGATATCTGGGCTGCTATTAGATCAAATTCTATTAGGAGTTTGCTGTAGAGTTTTTATACGTATTTCTGTAGTCCAATTATCTTAGCTTTTTTTTTTGTCAAGAATTATCTTAGCTTGAAAGAATATTGATGAATTTATATGCATGAATTTTCATGATCTGTTCTGTTTTTCCTCAGAGTAATTTCTATTCTTTGTCAGATTTCTACTACTCAATTGGTTTGTCAGACTGTTTCTCTGTCCTTCTGCTTTGCTGTCTTTTCTCCCTTTCTTTGGTCTGTGTGCTCATTCCCTTATATATACTCTTTGTTCCAGCCAAATTTGTGTAGGCATTCTCTTGGCTTTCTCTGCCCTTTGCATTGTTTGCATGCGAACATTGCCCTTTTTCCCTTCATCTGTTTCAGTTAGCTTTTTCCCTTCCACCCTCATTCTTTTCTTCACTTATTTTCATTTGTTTTCACACATATTTTATATGTTGACTTTGCTATTCTGTTCATGTAGATGAATCACCATCCTCTCCTTGATAACGGCTCTTTTGATGAAGAGTGCCACCTCAGATACCAGACCTACATTTTGAATATGTTTCTGGATTTGTTAGTTACCAAATCTTTTACATTGGCTTCTTTGTTGTTGTTTACTTCCACAATGTTCCTTATTTTTTTCACACACGTTCTCCTTCTTTCTGCAGACTAAGCAGTTGTTGCCAGTACTTTTTTATGTTGACTGCTATGAGAATGTGCCACGTACTGTGCATTTCTTCGATCCTGCTGGAAATGTTTTCATACTTGGAGTTAAAAAACGCAAGCATAGGCCGTTCTCCCATTGATAACTTTTCTTTTGTTGATTCCGTTCATTTTCATCACCACTGGGTTAAGACTTTGACTAACGAAGATATCAGCTCCCCTATTATGGTATGGAGTGATTTTGCTCTTCCTTTGCATCCGATTTACCTATTTTATATATTTCCTTCATTTGCTCTAACACTACCCTTTTTTGGTTTCCTCCAGTACCTACATGTTGATTTCTGTGGCCTTGCTTTGTTTCCTCTTTCAACATCCGTTTCTCTGGTCAATTCGCGTGGAAGAAAATGGAGGTGCACCTTTCAGTGGGTTAGTGATAAGCCATCCTACTGCTCCATCACTGATGGTTGGCTTCCTTCCGTGGGTTGAACAGGCTCTTTGAGGGGGACTTCAGTGGAGCTTGGACTTGCTAGGAATAATAATTAGTTGATTTTTGTAAAGTCCATCTAGCTTGTGCCTCTTCACAATCCTTTTACCAGTTCGTTTGAACTGCTTTCCTTTTGTTATGCCCTTTTGGGGTTCCAGTGTTGTGTAGCACCACTGCCTCTCTATGTAGGTGGCCATATTTTGTTATATAGGGGTAAATAAGCTACTACCTTTCTGTCAGCAGTTTTATGTATCTTTTGGTTTTATGAATGGAATAAAATTTACTCTACGTTACTAGAATGGACTGTCAGGTCGAACTAACTGTTGTTTTTTTGTTTGTTTTGATGTATAGATACGTGTAAGGCTCCCTGAATTGTTCATCCATCAACATATTGAAGAGATCTCTTTTCTGGTTATGCTGTGTGATCCAGTGGGCAATGAATTTCAGATCATTGTTGAAAAGTTACATGGCCAAGTCTCTTTCACAACTGGTGACCATTACCTAAGACAACTAGCTAAGGTTCCTATGCTTTGCCTGATATCTAATCAGGCAGACTGGTGTGTTCATCTGTTTTTTTTCCTCTTATTTTTTGACTTACTTCTTTTCTTCGTTGTGCTAAAGTAGTAAATAATATTGGTTGCTAATTGCAGTTCATACCTGCTGATTTCTAAGAGCATATCATGCCACTTGGGAAGTTTGCAGTTACTTTGGTTGACATCTTTGGCCATAGATGGACGTGCAATATGAACAACGAGCAGGCCAGTTCCTCCTTCTGTGGTTTGGAAGATGGATGGGCTGCCTTTTGCCATATGAAGCTTCTCTCTACTGGGGTCGCTATTAGGCTTCAAGTCTGCGCTAAAGATCCCACCATATTCTTCTTCCATAGAACCTGAGGCTGTTTTGTGCTTGATCTGGAATAAATCTTAGCCTGCTTTTGTCTGTTTCTGTATTTGCCTAGCTATTGACAATTCCCCTTTCTCCCTCTTTTGTATTGCCTGGGATTCCTCCTTTTGGGATTGTACTCTATTGTCTTTTGCACATTTGCCCCTTATGTATGGGAAATTGGGAATGAAATGGAAAAGGATTAACCTTTTTATATTTATATTATATCATGTACTCTTTGTCTATCTAATGGCTATACAACATAATATTGTCCAATTTTTTTAACTCTAAGCACATCTAAGGGATGAATTTGCCATAGCAATTTGATTGTCTTTTACTATAGAAAGCATCACTCCTTTCTTTGATTACAACCAATCCAAATTGAACTTTCTATAAAATATTCGTGACTAGCAATTTAATCAATTGACTATTAGAAATTTATAAAATTTTTGCAGTTCCCCATTTTCACTCAACAACTTTAAATTAACTTCCTGGGTCTTTGTGGTAAAAAAGAGAAATGCAATGGTCCTTTTTAATGCCACGCCTTACTCAAGACTCCTTCAAATCATAACTTATATTCTACACATTATTTTTTATCTTCTATCAGTCACATAGTTTATACTTTTTTTTTTGCAATCCATTGTTGTTTAATTTGGAGGGGATATATGTCCACAAAATTTAAATGGAAGCATATCTACTGCTTTTTCAGTTGTTCATGACTGCCCATTGTTTTCATTGTTTTTACCTTCAATTTCTGATCAGTAGTTATTAGGCCCTTTCATTGACCCACAAACTCTAATTTTTCTCCTATGGATGATATACATACACCTTAGTTTTTGAACACTATTGTCGCATCTGGTCTTCCACCTCATGAGTTGAGACTTAAAGTTAGGATTCCACTAATGTTATTAAGAAATATTGATCATTCACCTATCTGGAAGCAATATGGGTTTAAAAGTTTATATTCCAAGATTATCCTTAACTCCATACATTTAATTTTCTATCAACTGTTAGATTTGACTTTACGAAGAATTTATATTATTGTTCCACCACAAAATTTGTTATTTTTTCCATGTTCTGAATGCATAATAGTATTTCCAATGGCGAGTTTGCCATATTTTTCCATTTAATCCAATTGTTCCATTCAAATCCTCCCAAGTTTATCGATTTTAGAAGGGAAGTTGTTTTAACCTACATTTCAAAGGGCCGCTTCAAAATTCATTGTCCAATGACTGGTGCCCATCTTCGCCCAAGAATAATGCGCAACCAGCCACCTCCTATTCAAGCTCTTCCACCTCATGCAGGTCGCCGTCCCATCTCTAGAGCTACCGCTTCTGATCATCAAGCAGTTGGCCAAAGTGCTGATAATCCTATTGTTATGTGATGCTTTTAATTAGTAGCATTGTTGTACTCTTTCTTTGCCTTAATGATTGAGGTTCTTCAGACCTTTATTCTATTATATGATATGTTCAAATTTTATCCTCTTCAAATACCAATTTTTTCGAGTTATAAAAGTCTAATATTATTCTATGAGCCATATTTATTTGACTTAATAAATAACGTTTATACAATTGTTAGAATTTGTCTTTCATTTCTATTAAGCAGTTCCTAAAACTTTGACCCCGTGCATCGCACGGGTCATCCCACTAGTCGATCATAAAGCCGTGATAGTATGACATCCTCCGAACTTTAACAAAGAAATATACTAAAAACACCAAAAAAAAACTTTCGGTGTGATAGGAATTGAATTAAAAAAACCAAAAAACTTACCCTCCCCAAATTGTTTTACTAAAGTTTTAATGAAAAAAAACTATCATGCTAAATTTTATTATCGACCCCACATGGGTAAGGATTTGGTCCACTCCTTTTACTACTTTCACAACTTCCAAAAATTCAATTTTTTTTTTGACAAAAAAAACAAATTTATATTTCCATTTTTTTCTCTTTATTTATTTAAAACCACATTCTCTTTAACCCAAAATATCTGCTCAATTCATTTATATAAATGTCAGAAGTAACTATGCTGAAGCAACTTTACTACGCAAATTACAAAATTGATGACTACATTTGATTCACTTTTGGCTTACTCATGGCAAAAAAAATTCTTTATAAAATTAAAATTAAAATTATCAGTAATTTTTGCATCAGATATACTTTTGGTTTAGACATTACGTAAACCCAAAATATTAAAAATAAAGGCAAAATATCTTCCAGGGTCCCTTAATTTATTTTCAGGTAACAAATAAGGTCTCTTATATTTTTTTTGTAACGAATAGGTCACTTATGTTTTAAAATCGTTGCACCGTTACCTTTTCTTGTAATTTTCGTTTGTCCCCTTTACAAAAAAGCTTATGTGGCTGTTACCATGCTTAACTAGCAGTACACTTGTTTTTTTTTTACAACATGGAAGTACACTTGTTTTAATAATTAAATTTCCAATTAATTTTAATTAAAAATAAAAGAAAATTGTGAAGATTCCTTCTCTTTCTTCGTGAAAGGGATTCTACATATTCTTCAATTGGAAGATGAACGGATCTATGGAGGGACAACCCAAAACGAAATCAACAAAATCAACAGATCTATGGATGAACAGATCCATGAGTCTTCAATCAACAAAATCAACACCAATCACAACCCAAAACGAAACCCAATCGTAAAACAATAAACACCCAGAATCTTAAAACAAAATCAAAATCAAAATCCAGAATCTTCTTCAAAAACGAAACGAAACCCAATCGAAACCCTAGAAACCCAAAATGAAATCGAAAACCAAAAATCCAGAAAACCAAAATGAAATCGAAACCCAGAAACCTAGAAACCCAAAATGAAATCGAGGGTGCTCTGTACGTGAAACAGAACAAATTGGTGCATGTATCTCTGGTGGTGCTATGTGACTATGCGTGAAACTGGTGCTTGTATCTCTGTTTCAGATTTCGCAGAAAATGGGGTTTGGAAAGGGGATCCAAATCCATCTGGTGTAGTCATCAATTTTGTGATTCGCTTGTTGAGTGAACTAAACATGAAATCACCATGATTACTGCTGAAATTTATTTAAATGGATTGAGTACATATTTTGGGTTAATTAGAATAATGCGAATTAAAAAAATAAAGAGAAATTCAGCAAAAGAAAATAAAGAGAAGAAATGTAAATATAAATTACTATTTTTTGTCAACATATAAATTGATTTTTCAATATTATAAAAATAGTAAAAGAATTGAACTAATGTCTGCCCAAGGGATGTAAGTAAAAAAAGAGGGAGACTTGGCAAATTTAAACGATATTGTTGATCTTTCAATTAGAATTTTTCAATTATTATTATTATTATTATTATTATTACTATTATTATTATTATTATTATTATTATTATTATTATTATTATTATTATTATTATTATTATTATTGTACAATGTTAACTGTCATGTTGTGAGTGAGATTTCTTATTTCTGTTTACGGTGTGAATTTCATATTATTTGTAACTTGATTGTTTCCTAATAAGCTGAGTTAACACGTGCATCACACATAGACATGCACGCATATATTGTCCACATGTAACTTTTTTTTTTACGGAGTTATCCACATGTAACTTGATTGTGCATCACAATGTGAATTTCATAATATTTGTAACATATTTGTTTCCTAATAAGCTGAGTTAACACGTGTATCACATAGGGACATGCACACATATATTATCCACATGTAACTTGATTGTGTTGGGTATGTGAGAGGTGTATTGTAAAAAAACTATGTATCACATTCACTAGTGACAATGCCTAAGCTTATAAAGTTTGGACACTCTTAACCTTTAACCTGGTTTTTATGGGGTCAAGTTGAACCAAAAATCTAGGAGTGCTTACCTTTTTTTATAAGGTAAAGTATAATATTACTATGAGTGTTAGAGGTACTCAAAATTTGTTACCTGAAGTCAAAGTTAGAGGTACTCAAAATACATTATAATATGTTATGAAATTGATCCAAACAAGAGTAAGATATAACCATTATAATAAACTATAGATGAAGAAGAAATAGAAGAAGAGAATGAGAGAAGAAAAGAGCATTTGTATTCTACTCTTGAAGGTGTCATTTACATTGCCATATAAGTTCTATTTATAGGATACAAATCTTGTAACTTACAAGCACAAAGTTAAGAGCAATAAGAATGAGTTAAAGCTCTTTACTCATGGGAGTTATAGAGTATTCTAGGTAAGATGAAAGGACTAAAGAGAGATGGACATCCACCAATTATTCATAACACTCCCCATTTGATGTCCATTGAGGATATGCCTCATTAAAACCTTACTAAGAAAAAACCCAGTGGGAAAAATTCTTAGTGAAGGAAAAAGAGTACAATATCTTTTATGTGGGGAACTGCCTCGTTAAAAACCTTTCGTGGAAAACCCAATGGGACAAAGCCACAACAAGGAAAAAGAGTATAGTTTTCTCCCCCTGTTTGAAGAATCCCTTAAGAATATTTAGATTTTCTCCCCCTGATGCATATGAAGCAATATACTTCGTAATATATCCTCCTTTCAATTGAGATTCATAGTTGGTATTATCTTCGGGGTTTCTTCCTTGAATTGTTGGTATTCGAACATGATATGAGGAAGTGATAACTATAGATTGTTATGTAGATCATGATGATGCCTCAATATCGCCATATGTAAATAATCATATACTTCAGAACTGGCTTGATCTGGACCAGAAAAATATCTTGTACCTGCATGGTTAATTTGATGGACATATATTCATAAAATAATTACTTCAATTCAATCGTAAAAATATAAAATAAATATATCTCACTTTGTTCTAATGCATTTTGGTTGGTGATAAATTCTATCTCACTAATATGTATCAAATAATATTATCACATCAATCCATATGACATATAGTAATATGCGCGCACTAATTTAAAGTCTTCTAGACCGGGATATTTGATATCTTCTTGAGACACACATCATGTACTCAATAGAGATATAATTTATCATGATTCAATTAGCTAATTGATCGATCTGCAGGCCGAGACAAAACTTTGTTTAGGAGAAATATTTATTTAAGATATTTCTCTATATCTTCATTACTTCTAGAATGTTCTATTTAGAGATCAACCAGAGAGGTTCAACCTCCAAATCCATCAAATATAATTTGAGGTCCTTCATATCAAACTCTTTCTTTACGCAATTTAAAATATGCATTGAGATGATTATACCACATGTGTGCAGATAATATTATCCTATGGAGGGATTATTTCAATTGGAGTAATCATGTCAAGAGTCCAAACAGCCAATCTCGAAAAATTAGATCCTTCTGGGATCCCCATATAACCATGACTATCAAATAAGCCATACAAAAAGTTGTAACACATCCATCGTTGTATTTAAGCCTTTCAAAATTACTTGCATTCACTATAGGTGAATTTATCTTCGAAATCAAATGTTAAGTTTGTGCGAATACTTTAGAACATCGAGTCTAACTAGATTCACATCTTCGGCTGTATAGACTATAGGTCGGAAAAACGTTTTTCATTCCAAAGCAAGTTTAATTCCGCTTCAATTGCATTTTCCTATTTTGGCCAATCATTGCTTTGTCTAAATTCTTAATAGACTTTGGTCCATGATCCTCTTCATCATTTATCATATTTATCGCTGCATTATACACACACAAAATTGTCAACGTTGACTTTGTTTCGGTTCCAACATATTTCATTATTGACATAATTTATTGAGATCTCATTTCCACAAATTTCAGGTACCTGATCAGTTCTTCTGGAACTTGAAAATTAATTATGTCAAATTACTCGTTAGGAGTTTCCATATCCTCTTTTGGGCCATATTGCTTTTAAGCTCATTTCCTTGTTCTAAGATTTTTATTCTTTGGAACCGACTAAACCACATGCTTCATGAGTGGTTAAGATTCATTTGCAACGTCTGAGTGTCCAACAGGGACATTAATTTTATTTGCGTATTGCAGCCGGTGAATAATTTACAAATTAAATTTTGCAAATGAATTATTTTTTGAACTTCTGGTTCACATTGGTAAGAGGATCAAAATGATAACTAATTCATCAAAATGATAATTAGCTGATTAATCTATAAAGGGTAAAATATGTTTTTAGTCCCTACAAAATCGACTCCTTCTAAGTTTAGTCCCTACATTAACGAAATAGGCGTTTTGGTCCTCATCTTATTTTTTCGTTTTCAATTTTAGTCCCTCATGACTTTTAATAGCGCTTCAAAACTTTTAATAGCGCTTATAAAAGGTCAAAAAAGCGCTATTAAAAGTTTGGCTTAAATACAGTTTTGGTCCCCCTATTTTGACCAATCCACGATTTTGGTCCCTAAAGTTTTAATTTCACGATTTTGGTCCCCCTATTTTCCCAATTTGAAAAATCATAGTCCCCCTCTTAAATAAGTCAAAATTGAAACTCAATTTTGACTTATTGTCCTATGTGGCAGCCTACGTGGCACCCCCCACCCCCCCACCCCCCACCCCCCACCCCCCCACCCCCACTGTTCATCTTCCCCTCCCCCCACCCCTTCGCATTGTTCCTCTTCCCCTCCCCCCCTCCCCCACCGTGACCCCTCCCACCCCCACCGTGACCCCCCCTTCCCCACCGTGACCCCTCCCCACCCCACCCCCCTTCCCCTCCGTGAACCCCCCCCACACCCTCTCTGCCTCCTTCGCATCTCAGCCCCCCCCCAACCGATCCTCCCTCACCTCCCTCCCCTCTCACCACCGTCCCTCCCCCTCTCTGCAAATCCCCCCATTGCGAATCCCCCCTGTGCGAATCCCCCC
Organism: Astragalus membranaceus; assembly: GCA_039519185.1. Taxonomy (NCBI): domain Eukaryota; kingdom Viridiplantae; phylum Streptophyta; class Magnoliopsida; order Fabales; family Fabaceae; genus Astragalus; species Astragalus membranaceus. The sequence continues at coordinate 152,684,563 of CM076847.1, forward strand.
CCTGTGCGAATCCCCCCCTGTGCGAATCCCCCCCACACCCTCTCTCCCTCCTTCGCATCTCACCCCCCCCAACCGATCCTCCCTCACCGTCCCTCCCCTCTCACCACCGTCCCTCCCCCTCTCTGCAAATCCCCCCTGTGCGAATCCCTCCCCCTCTCTTCTCACCGTCGCTCGTCGCGTCGCTCTCCCTCTCTCGCCGTTCTCTCACTCGTCGTCGCTCTCGCTCTCGCTCGTCACGGAGGTCGCAGGAGAGAGAGGTGGGAGGTGGGTGGTGCGAAGGAGAGAGAGACTGACGGTGAGTGAGGTGGGTGGTGGGTGGTGCGAAGGAGAGAGAGAGAGAGAGGTGGTGAGTGACGGTGCGGCGAGGAAGAAGAAGGGGTGGGGGTGGGGTTGGGGGGTGGGGGTGGGGGTGCGCCTACGTGGCAGTCTACGTGGACTGCCACGTAGGATGAGTGAGTCAAACTGAGTCAAAATTGGGGTGGGGGACCTTGATTTTTCAAATTGGGAAAATAGGGGGACCAAAATCGTCAAATTAAAACTTTAGGGACCAAAATCGTGAATTAGTCAAAATAGGGGGACCAAAACTGTATTTAAGCCTAAAAGTTTTGAAGCGCTATTAAAAGTCATGGGGGACTAAAATTGAAAACGGGAAAATAAGATGAGGACCAAAACGCCTATTTCGTTAATGTAGGGACTAAACTTAGAAGGAGCCGATTTTGTAGGGACTAAAAACATATTTAACCCATCTATAAATACATCTCTGGCTATTGGCTCAACATACTTTATGATGGATGGAGATTCATATACTCATATATTCCCAACATTATTTAAGGATCCATCAAAAATATCTTAGATGGAGAATATTAGGTCATTGACCAAAAATCAATTGTAAAGGGGAGAACTTACAGATATATGTTAACTTATTGGCTTGATGCGTATCAATGTGTCAGCCTGCAAGATTGCATGTTCCCAAGTAGAAATTGGAAGTTTCATCTCATAAGTATTGGTCATATAATTAACTTTAGATGTCTAATGAATGGTTCTGCAAGACCATTTTATGAATGAACATATGCTATGTGATGTTCAATATAAATTCTAATAGTCATAAAATACTTGTCAGATGCTTTCAACATAATTCACATGATAAGCTTTTACTCGAATTAGTTGAGCAAACAATCTCACAAATTTCTGGTTGTGAGTTGATGAGAATTATATATATATAGCCATTTAGTTGATGCATCAATTAAAATAATAAAATATCTAAATGGTTTTTTTTCCGCAGCATAATAGACCCGGGATGGCCCAGCCGATCTTGCCAACAACAAATTTATTATGATCTATAAACTTCTGGTTTAAGGTAAGTCTCATGATATACAGACATTGAATATTTTCTTCATTTATTATTCAATTTGGTATACCCATCTAGATGAGCATCCTTGAAACTTAATTAGTTTCTATAAGACTTGATGAGAGAATCTAATACAATAGCTCTTCTAGAGTCCTCTATTATATTTGCAAACTTCTGGTTGCAAGTTGAAAATAAGTACACATGCTATCATATGGCTTGTAAATGGTAAAACTATGTAGACTATTAAACTTCAGATTTAATATTTTTTTTCTTCTATAAGTGCATAGCAAACTTCTGGTTTACTTTAGCAAAATTTTAATTGCTGCCATATATATTTGAATTGACAATGAATAAAAATAATGTATTAAACTCTTATCATTCACACAACAAAATATAAAAATACTACCTAATGCATATAACAAAATTACTATTTACAAACAAAGAATTAGGCACACACATTTCTTTTTCCTAGATATTTATATGGAATTCCAAGAATGAGAAAAAAAAATAAGTTACATATTCCATAATGCCAAAATAATAAACCATTATTAGTAACACCAAAGGTCATAACCACAACACATTTATTAAAAATATTAAAGAAATTAACTTTGTGTCAATCAGTTACTACATCATTATATTCTTGAAAGATAACCGCAACACCATTATTAGGAGTAGTAAAGGATATAAACACAAATTATGATGATGTTATTCTACAATATGAATGGTCATAACAACAATATTTGCCACACTCTAAAATTTGAGTATAAACCATTCAATTTTGGGAATAAAGTTCAATTGTTATGTGACATTTCACATTTTAATCAACAACCACTCATTTGTTCAATCAAATTATGTCTAAAAACTTTCAAAGTATTCTTGAAAATATTTTCTCAATTTTGCTACTTCAAGAGCATAATTGTGAGACATAGAAATAAATTACTTGTTTTTCTCACTTTTCCTTTTTTCAAAGTATACTAAGATCAAGTAGATCTTACAAATTTCAATCACAGTCTAAAAGTCTAGTTCTTCAGGAACTCGACCACAAATTTTTCATATTTTTGTGGTCAAAGAAGTTCAAAGAAATATTTCATAAAAGATAATGGTAACCTTTACTACGCCAATGATCATAACCTCAACTTTTGTTGTAACCCAAACTTTTAAGTTGATTCATTCTCTTCTGGGAATGAAGTTTAATCCATTGAGTGGTTTGCGATTATTCAATCACAATATCACATAATCTTGATTCAAAATATTCTTGAAAATATTTTCTCATTTGTCCGACTCTAGGAGCATATTCAAGTAAAAGTTCCCTTATATTCCTTTGATTCTATTATACTAAGATCAAATAGATCATTTAGATTACAATCTTGGTCTAAAGATTTCAGTTCTTCAAGAACTTGACCACAAATATTTCATTAGTGATGATCAAGAAAAATCATACTTTCTAACTATTTGTTCTCCAAGAATTAGACCACGAGTTTATATGATTACCTTAATTCTTTGAACAATCCTCCAAGGATGGTTGAATATAAAGTTTTTTTTATTAAGTTCTTCAAGAACTATCACAAATCTTCACATTTTAATCCTACAAGAATACTCGGATATTTGTTTTTCAGTTTTTCGAGAACTATATAACAAATCATCACAAAAAATTCTTTAAGCAATCCTACAGGGATTCTTGAACATTTCTTTTTTCAGTTCTTCAAGAATTATATCACAAACTTTCATACTTTGAGCAATCCTATAGGATGTTTCAATATTTAGTTATTTGTGCAATCCCTCCGGGACGCTTGAGTGATGAATTCTTCTAGAATTCATCAAGAATATAGACAAACACGATATGCTTCAATATTAAGTTTTTTTTTGTGCAATCCTTTTAGGATGCCTAAATGATGAATTCTTCTAGAATTTATCAAGAATGCATAAACATGATAGTTGTCCCTATGCAATCCAATAGGGATGCTTGAATATTGAATTCTTCAAGAATTCATCAAGAATAGACAAACATGCTAATTGTCTTTATGCAATCCAACAGGGATGCTTTAATGTTGAATTCTTCAGGAATTCATCAAGAATAGAAAATGATAACCATATATAATAGCTAAATTAAATTCTCAATAATTTCTTTACAAGAAATATAAAATGTTAACATGATAAAATAAAAGCTATAAGAAACAAAACATGATAATATGAGGTAGATTAACTATAAGATAGTAGAAGAAAACATATCTTTGTCAAATAGCCTCCAAGCTTATTAAGCCGTCATTTTGGTAGAGCTTCATGCTGATAACGTGTTATGAAATTGATCCAAACAAGAGTAAGATATAACCATTATAATAAACTATAGATGAAGAAGAAATAGAAGAAGAGATGAGAGAAGAAAAGAGCATTTGCATTCTACTCTTGAAGGTGTCATTTACATTGCCATATAAGTCCTATTTATAAGACACAAATCTTGTAACTTACGAGCACAAAGTTAAGAGCAATAAGAATGAGTTAAAGCTCTTTACTCATGGGAGTTATAGAGTATCCTAGGTAAGATGAAAGGACTAAGGAGAGATAGACATCACCAATTATTCATAACATTATACCTATAATATATATTAATATTGAGTGTTAGGACTTAGAAGTGGTGGACAGAGATTTTTTTGTGTATTTCTAAGTAGTTCTCATTGTTAATTGTTTCTGTTTTCTCGAATTTACTTACGTATTCTGGCTCTTTTGTATGGGTTGGTACCCCATGTACCCCTATATTTTTTGTAATATATATTTGCCATTAAAAAAATATTGAGTGTTAGGACTACATATTTAATAAGCATGAATATATTTTATTTCGTTCGAAATTAGACATTAATTATATATCTTACAGATATGGTTGGTATAATAGGTAAATTTATGTACCCACTTGCAAAAGTTGGGTAACCTTACCTAAGTTGTCAACCATATAAACATCTATGTGTATTCAATCTTGCCAAATTATTTAGAGCATCTCAGATGGGAGAAAAATAAGCAACTCATTTTGGCTTGTACCGCCACTTTAAAGTGAGATCAAAATGCCAAAGCATTAAGCACACCTTAAGCAATTTATCTATATTTTACTCCAATGATTAAAAAAAAGCAACCTTCAAAAAAAAACCCAACACTTTTATATTAAAATATCTCCATTCAGTTAACTTTTGAGCTCAACGACTTCAAATATATTGTTTTTAATGTAAGAAATGAGTGTAGTATATTGCTTCTATAAGAAAATCTCGCTTAACTTAAGCAAGCAACACCTCCACATTGACGATTTTTTTTTAGATAAACAAAACTTCATTGAAAAAGCACTAGGAGCGCTCAAACCCAAACAATCAAAAGTTGCATATTGTTTAGGCAATGAAGTGGATCTTCCAGCCAATCAGAAACATTAAAAGAAAAATTACATTTAGTTCGATAGATCAACCAACTCCAAGACAAGTGCTTGATACGAGAGATAATAGAATCCGTGTTAGGAGGCTCCGTCTTGAAAACTAAAGCGTTCCTTGCCAACCAAATATTCCAACAAGTAGTCAACCAAATGAGGTGCTTTACACTTTTAGCCCGCTTCCCTTTAATCAATCTTCCCCACCCGTAACAATGATCAAAAAGGCTAACAGCATCAATTGAGTTTATATGACACCAACCACTAATCCGGTTCCACACAAACGACGCAAAAGCACAAGACAAAAACAAATGCAGCTAAGTTTCGATAATACCTCCACAAAACGGGCATAGGGACTTCCCCTCTGAAGCAATAACATGGCGATAAAGTAAATTATCACGCACTGGCAAGGACTCCCTCAACATTCACCGACCAAAGACAATGACCTTTGAAGGAGTGGCACATCTCCAAAGCTTCTCTAACAACTTAAACAAAGGCGCGTTCTCAACGCTGACAGCCATCGTCAATGATGAAGCATAACAAGATGGAACCGTAAACTTTTTGGAACTCTCTAGCATCCACCTCCACTTATCCTGTACCCCCCTGTGCTAGACTAACCGGTAATAAGAGCTGCTGTAAATACTCTGCTTCCGACTGATCAATTAAAGCTTGAGACTGCAGCCACACTACATTCCATCGCCACAAACCATCAACCCACTCGCCGAAATCCTGCACAAAAATACGATGTCTTTCTCGCCCAGCATACCGACGAGGAAGCAACTGAAAAAATGGTGTCGTGCCCAACCACTTGTCAACCCAGAAATCAAACATCGCGCCATTACCAACACAAGGATATATATTCTGATCGAACCCAGCAGCCATGGGCAATGAGGAATCAAGCAGTAATAAATCACGCCACCAAATTGACCCGACCCCTCCTCTCTTTAACGCCGTTGCTGTCCTATGAATGAAAGCGTCCTCAAACCTCCCATAACGATGCAGAAACAGCCCTCTCCACGGAGCGTCTACCTCCACAATCGTCCTCCACTTCCATTTACTCAAAAGAGCAACATTAAACAATTCTAAGTTTTTAATACCGAGACCGCCCTCCTTTTTTTATTTGTAAACTTTTTCCCAAGCGACCCAATACATTCCACGATCACCTTCACTAACTTGCCACAAGAAATTTCTTTGGATCTTAATCATTGAATTGATAACCGCTTTTGGTGCTTTATAAAAAGAAAAGAAATAAAGCGGTAAACTATTCAAGACTGAATTGATGAGGATGACTCTACCTCCGATGGATAAATGACGCCCCTTCCAAGAAGCTAACCTTTTCCTTAGTGAATCAAGCACCAGTTTCCAAGTTGAGACTCTTCTCGGATTTGCCCCCACCGGAATTCCCAAAAACTTGAAAGGAATAGACTCCGATCTACAATGGAGAAAAGTTGACGCGGAATCAAGAAACTCGTCGGAAATATTAATACCAATGATCTTGCTCTTATGAAAGTTCACTCGAAGACCGGAGAGCAATTCAAAGCTGCGCAAAATGGATTTTATCCCCCACAAATTGTTCCAAGTTGGTTTACCCATCAACACCGTATCATTTGCAAATTGTAAAATAGAGAAACTAAGAGCATTAGTGATACTATAGCCATCAAAAGAACCAACCTCCACCGCTTTAGCCATCAAAGCCAGCAAGTCTTCCGCCACAATAAGAAACAAAAAGGGGGAGAGGGGATCCCCCTGTCTCAGACCTCTGTGAGTAATAAAGTCGTTTGTAGGACTCCCATTCACCAAAACCGACAACGTGGTGTTGCGCACACAATATTTCATCCACTGAATCCATTTATGGGGAAAGCCCATCCTGTTAAGCATATAGAATAAAAAATCCCAAGAGATGGAGTCATAAGCTTTCTCAAAATCAACCTTAAACAAAAGACAGTCATCCGTTGATCTTTTCGCATAATCCACAACCTCATTTACCACGGCCACCCCATCCAAAATTTGTCTACCCTCCAAGAAGGGCAGACTGACAAGAAGAAATAACCTTAGGGAGAACCTTTTTGAGACTAGATGCCAACACCTTCGCCAAAATCTTATATAAACACTCTATCAAAGAAATAGGTCTATACTCCCCCGGACTTTGAGGATTGTCATTCTTGGGAATCAAAGCAACAAAAGTAGCCGAAATAGCCTTAGGGAGAATATTAACTTTATAAAGGAAATATTAAAGCCATCCGGGCCGGGGCTCTTATCATCGTCACAACTCCACACCTCCTCCCTTATTTCTTCCTCCGAAAAAGGCTCAATCAACAAATCCACATCAAATTGGGATAAACGATTAAAAGCAAGGCCCCCTAACGTAGGGCGATTAGTGCACGATTCCACAAAACAATTCTCAAAATGATCCTTGACCTTGTTTTTCACGTCATTCACGTCCTCTATCAGCTCGCCGTTGTCTCCTAGCAACATCACACTACACCGTTTTCTTCTAGAACGCAAGATAGCATGGAAATACCTAGAATTCATATCCCCCTCCTTTATCCATCTAATTCTTGATTTCTGAGCCAAAATGGATTCCTTTGCTTGAATCTCCTTCCAAAAGGATCTCGAAACCTCCTTTCTATTCTCAACCACCCCACTATCCCACCCATCACATAAAGCAAGATCCAAAGAATTCACATCCCGCACCAAAGACTCAATATTCAAATCGACTTTCCCAAAAACTTCTCCATTCCAACTTCTCAACTTTTCCTTTAGAAGCTTGAGCTTCTCTTTCACCACATGTGCTTTAAAACCTGAGACTTTAAAATTCTCCCAACTACTTCTCACAAAAGGAATAAAATCAAGATGCTCGAACCAAGCATTAAAAATCCGGAACGGCTTTGGCCCCCAATCTTTCGCAAGGCGAATAAGCCAAATAGGATTATGGTTAGAGATGTCACGATTACCGACCCATTGCCCAGAAATTCCCCACAAACCAATCAATCTCTTCGAAATGAGGAACCTATCCAGCCTACTCATAGATAAACCATCCACACTAAACCAATTAAATTTCTTTCCTGACATCGGAACATCAACTAAAGCCATGGAAACAATAAAATCATTGAAATCCTGAAATCTCCGAATGCGAACTATCCCCATTTCTCCCCCTTCTCTCCTCCACACTTGAAACTGCATTAAAATCTCCTACTAGACACCACTCACCCTCGCCAATATTCTGTTTAAGAAGCACTAAATCTTCCCACAACCTTCTCTCCGCAACAACAGAACAAGGGGCATATACATTGATAATATGGACATTATAGGATTGAAAAGATATACTAACCCCCAAGAAACCATCACCATTGAAGATAGACGTGACCGCCCAATCCTTTTCGACCCAAGAGCATAAGAGACCACCTGACAAACCATTCGACGGTTGAACATCCACTTTGAAAGGTTGATTTCCCCATAACACACCCACCTCCCTTTCATCAATCACTTCTCTCTTCGTCTCTGAATGCAAACAAACCTAAAACAACCAGCTTTGATACTAGCTGCTAACCGGCGTCGTTTAGAACGATCACCCCACTCTCTCATGTTTAAAGAAAGTAAATTCATGGAACCCCATTACTGTGCCCCCTCCTACTACATGCTTCTTCATCTCTAGCTTCCCCTTCCTGAATCAAATTCACATAATGTTCATCCGGCATATCACCCTCCACACCCAAATTTTTCGCAGCCTCCCACACCTTTTGAGCTACAGACTTACTACGTAAAATCCAATACTTGTTATTACAACAAGAAATGTCACCTAATGAAATAGAAGCATCACATAAAACAGTTCCTGCTGAAAAGATAGAGGATGCATTTGGCCTTGGATGGGATGGTGAAGAAGCTAATCTAACCATTCCACCTTCAAGTGACGTATTGGAAACAGACTTAAGTTCACGAGGAGCTTTTTTCAGTTTACCATCTTTTGGATTGCGCTTGGGACCAACCTTCAAAATCTTGCGTTGTTTCCTAGGCTTACTCGCAAGAGGGATAGGTGGCACAACTAGTGGACCTTGGCTGAGAATAGTAATGGGCTCGGCCACATGACTTGAACGCTGGTCAACAATAGCTTCATGTTGGCCCACTGAAATAATTTGGTGAGGTGACACCCTCGTAGGCCCCACAGACAAGTTGACAGCACCAGGGGATTGCGTTGAGGAAAACGCCGTATCTTCCACCAGAACTGGAGATTGAGCACCACAATGGGGCCCACCAATCATTGAACTTCCATCCCCATTAACATTGGAATTTGAAATTGAATTTACGGTTTCACAAACAACCGTATCGTAACCTGCCTGAGTATCCGTCCCATTTACTCCATATATAATTATTGCATGCATTAAACGACTCAATAACAGCTTCTTCTTCCTCATCGTCGTCTTCTTCACCATCATCGGTACCTGAAAAATAAGAATCCAAGAACTCATCGTCGGAACTAGACGAATCATCACGAGGCACAGATTTTTGGTCCGTCTTAGTCCACACCATCGGACCACGCGAATATTCAACCACTTGATTGGTAAAAGGAACGTCGTTAATATGAATTTTAAGAACCTTGTTAACCGTTTCCATGACTTGAGTGCGAACCATGATCCGAGCAACATCAAAGGATTTCTTCAACGCCGTATTATCATCAGAGCATACATAATGACCCACCCCTGGCCGAAAGAGTTTCAAAAAATCCGCATTCCAAGCATGCACCGGGATCCCATAACAACGAATCCATGTAACTCTTTCCGTATCAACATCTGTAGGCTTCCACGGACGGACCCATTTAAACCAGTGAGACAGCCACTCCCTAGCCTCTTCCATATAACCACAGGAAGTCCTCCTCATCCTTACCTCCTTCCAACAAAACCTGATTCGAGCCCATCAGGAGTAGCTTTTATGGTGAACACCCCCTGCCTAGCAAACGCCTCTTGAATATTATAAGCATTCCCCGGATTAATAACCTCCCCCACCATTGCTTGTGACAAAAGACCTACCTCCGGGATCACGTATTTCCACTCCCCGTGACCGTTGGCTTGCTCTCCAACCTTATGACTTATATTCGAAGGAAGCTTCTCCTTCCACACTTTCAATGGCTCATTCTTCTTAGCAACCAATGCTCCTCGAGATGTAGGATGAACTACTTTCTCCCTACGGAATCTCAGAAGATTGACGTGAATTTTGACCCCCTCCACAAAAATTTGTCCAAGATGGTTGCCATCCTCTCCATCTCTCAAACGTCCAAGAATCGAACAAAACCAAACTTCTGACCAAGAGCGTTTCTCCTACCCGGAATCACTACCTCCTTCACGTTACCATGTTTGGAAAAGATCTCCAACATGCGTCTTGCCCAAAATCTCTCCAGAAAGTTTGTGAAGTAAAAAGACGTGCACTCTTTTTCTCTATCCGCTATTCTTACATGACGAGACGTAATGTCCACCTTTCTCCTACCTTGTTCAGATCCAAATCTTCTGTTTCTTCTACCTGTAACCACTTGCCACCTTTCAGTGTTAGAGCGCCGACCACCCCACTGTCCACCTGTGTCCCTTTCCCTTATTCATACTAACCGTTGTTTAATATACCCGTTATGCGTCAAAAGTTCTTTTGTTCAGAACATTGTATTGCATCAACAAATTAGATCATGGAGAGGAATCAAATTTTGATGGTGGTGGCGAAGAGCACGTGAACGGCGGCATTATAGAACGGCGACGGCGCTAGGAGGAGAAGAGCGCCAGCGCTAGGGTTTTTTTTAGAAAACAAATTAAATAATGAGTTACCCTCCACATTGACGATGTCCAACGCTGGTTTTTCTTATGTTTCAGTTGCAATGCTTAAGCAACAACAACACCTTAAGAATAGAGCGCTAGAGTTGCTTAGTAGTTGTTACTTTTTAAATTTGCAGATTTACCCTACAATCTCATTTCGGTTTAGTTGTTGTGCATAGCACATTCTTTATTTTCTTGTTATTGAGATGAGAACAAACATCTCTTTTTTGGAAACGTAATGCAATATAGGTTAATTTTTTTTTTCGATAAGAGCAATATAGGTTAAATTTGAAATTATTTGAAGTTACATTCCCAAAGCGAAAATTGTCTTTTTAAATCTAAGATATAGGTATGTTTAGTCTATGCAAATATCTCAATAATCCAGTTTGGTCCCTGCAAAAAAAGAGTTTTAAAAAAGCCATTGCAAATACCAAACGCTTCTAGTTTGGTCTCTGCTGTTAGTTTTAGGCTAACACCGTTAATAGATGCTCACGTGTCTCCCGACATGGATGCCAAATCATCATCTCTTTCGGTGCTCTTTCTCTGAAACTCTGTTCTTCTCTCTTCTCTCACCTTCTCTCACCTTCTCTCTTCTTCTCCTCATCTTCTCTCTTCGTTCTTCAACAACAACAATCTTTTTTCTCCTTCTCAAATCCACAAACAACAACGATAAACCCCAAAATCATTTACACCCGCTCACATTCTCTGGTTGGACCTTCTAATTGTATCGGTCAATCCCTTAAGCTCGGCAAACTCACCATCAATGAGAGTGAGGATTCATTGGTGGAGCTTGTCACTAGAGAGACATTTGAGGACATTGAAGAATCTTCCTTTGACGATGTTGTCATTGAGGAATCATTGAATGATGAAGACGCGAATTTCATGAAGATCCAGAGTGTGTTAGCATTGAAGATTTTGAGGATTCATCTTGAATGATATAGATTTTTAAATGCAAGGCGTGAATGTTTTTTAATTAATTCATATCAAGATTTGTGTTCTTTAAACAAAATGTTTAAAATAGTCTCTAAAATAGAAATTAAAAGTGATTTATTCTATGTATGTATATTGTTTCAGACAAATTACAGATTGTATCTCGTGCTGGATTTTGTAAATGGGGGCCATCTATTCTTCCAGCTTTATCTTGTGCTGGATTATTGGGTTTATTGTTGTTGTTCGTGGATTCGAGAAGAAGAAGAAAGATTGTCGTTGTTGAAGAATGAAGAGAGAATATGAGAGAAGAGAGAAGAAGAGAATTCAAAGAGAAAGTGGAACGAAAGAGATGATGATTTGACATCCATATTGGCAGCCACGTCGGCATCCATTAACGGTGTTAGCCTAAAACTAACGGCAGAGACCAAACTAAAAGCGTTTGGAATTTGCAAAGGTTTTTTTAAAACTTTTTTTTTGCCGGGACCAAACTGAATTATTGAGATATTTGTAAGGACTAAACATACCTTTAAGCCTTAAATCTACTATCTATCTATAGAAATCACACACTATCTACCATCTATCTATTTATCTATCTATACTAATCACGCACTAACAAAAATACCAATCTTACCTTTTTTTAATTAAGCAATTGGAGAATATTTAAGTAAAATAACACACCTTTTACTCTTCATTTTTTTACTTTTTCAAACCTTTTTTACTCTCTCACTTTTTCACTTTTTTCACACCACTCTCTCTCACCCATCTTTTTTTTAAATCTTTCATCTTAATATTCTTTATCTTTTTCTTCTCCTTTCTTCTTGTAACTCTCTTTTTTTGTGTGAATCGGGATTCTTTTGGGCGCAACTGCATAGACTAATCCCTCGAGCCGAGAAGGACTACAATGGCCGCCAAAGTTCTCCCTCAAGAGATTTAACGATGTTGGGTTTCCAAGTCTAGATTCGAACCCAGGACTTTGGTTAAACTATAATTAAGAGACCTAACCCAGGACAATGACCGCCAAAAAATATTCTTTAATATTTTCGCAACTGCATAGACTAATCCCTCAAGCCGAGAAGGACCACAATGGCCGCCAAGGTTCTCCCTCAAGAGATTTAACGCTGCTGCATTTCCAAGTCTAGATTCGAACTCAGGACTTTGATTAAACTGTAAGAGACCCAACCCAAGATCTCTAACTCTTATTTCTCTTTACTATTATGAAAATTTTCAAATTTTGACAAAATTTTAATATTCAATTTTTCTTTATCAATAAGTTTTTTTTTCCTTCTTTGGAAAATTTGAAATTTAGTGCAATTTTGCTGTTAAAAAAAATTAATACAATTTTATTTTTTAGTATTTACGTGAAATATTACATGTTGCTGGTATAGTATTATCATCTTAAAATATAAATTAACACGCTTTTTTTCTCTTTTCTCAGACATTTTTCATTCTCTCTCCCTCTCTCTCTCTCTCACACACACATACACACTTTTTGAAACATTTCTCACTTTTTTCACTCTCTCTTTCTCTCTCACACATCTTTCTTTCAATATTTCTTCTTATTAAATATTGACAAAATTTTAATATTAAGTCTTTCTCTATCAATAAGCTTTTTTTCCTTCTATGGAAAATTTGAAATTTTATTACAATTTTATTTTTTAGTCTCTACGAAAAATATTACGTTGTTGACACAGTATTATCGTCTTAGTAAATTAACACACTTTTTTCCCACTTTTTCAAATATTTTTCACCTTTTCATCTCTCTCTTGCACATTTTTTGAAACCTTTGTCACTTTTATCACTTTTTTCACTCTCTCTCATCCATCTTTCTTTCAATTTTTCTTCTTAGTAAATTTTGACAAAATTTTAATATTCAAATTTTTTCTACCAATAAGTTTTTCTTCCTTCTTTAGAAAATTTGAAATTTTAATACAATTTTGTTTTTCAAAAAACATATATTACAATTTTATTTCTTAGTCTCTACGAGAATTATTACATGTTGTTGTCATAATATTATCGTCTTAAAATATAAATTACCACTCTTTTTTTTTCACTTTTCACTCTAACACTTTTTGAAACCTTTCTCTCACTCAACTTTTTTTAAATCTTTCTTCTTAATTTTCTTTATCTTTTTTCTCCTCCTTTCTTCCTCTAACTCTCTCATATCTAGTTATTATATTGAATTTTTTCAAATTTTGACAAAATATTGATAATCAGTTTTCTCTATCAATAAGCTTTTCTTTTTCTTCTTTGAATTTTTTTTACTTTTCATATAATTTTGTTGTTCAAAAAAATTAAATACAATTTTATTTTTTAATGTCTTTGGAAATATTACATGTTGCAGACATAGTATTATCGTCTTAAAACGTTAATTAAGACACTTTCACTACAAGAATTTCGGGGATTTCCGGCGGACAAATTCCGCCGGTAATGTCCAAAATCCGCCGGAAATTGGACATTACCGGCGGATATTTTCCGCCGGAAATCTGCCGGTAATTCACCCGTAGGTAACGATTACCGGCGGAAATTCCGCCGGTAATTACCCAAAATCCGTCAGTAATTAATTTTCTTAAAAATATTTATTTTAAAAATTCCGCCGGTAATTAATTTTTTTTAAAAAATATTTATTTTAAACGGATACTAAATCCGCCGGTAATTTATTTTTTTTAAAAAAAAACTGTTTTTTAAATTCGTTTAATTAAAAAATTAATATTATTTAATTATTTTATTTTTTTTAAAACAAATTTTTGAATTCGTTTATTTAAAAATATTAACGTACGAATGTGTTGAATCAGTGTTAAGGTCTGTGTTGAGCTGTTGCTCTGGCTTGAGCAATTTTTTCGTAGACTGAATATTTGAGAAGAGAAGAGATTAGAGAAAACCGAAATGTGAGAAGAGAAGAGATTTGAGAAAAATGAAGTGTATGAAAGTGAGAAGATTTGAGAAAAGATTGAGAATTTATAAGGTTGTGAAGTGAAGAGAAGACTCTGGCTTGAACAATATTTTCGTAGACTGAATATTTGAGAAGAGGAGAGATTAGAGAAAACAGAAATGTGAGAACAGAAGAGATTTGAGAAAAATGAATTGTATGAATGTGAGAAGATTTGAGAAGAGATTGAGAATTTATAAGGTTGTGAAGTGGAGAGAGTCCCAACGGCTAATTACCGGCGGATTATGTGCTTACCGGCGGATTTGGTCTCAACAGTTAAATTTCTGCGATTTTATGCTTACCGGCGGATTTTCAGCGATTACCGGCGGATTTTTTGAAATTTGAATTTCAAAACTACCCGCCGAAAATGATGCTTACCGACGGATTTTATTAGTGGGTGCATTACCGGCGGATTTGAGGCTATTATCGGCGGATTTTTGATTTTTCAATTTTAAATTAAATCCGCCAAAACTTGTGGTTACCGATGGATTTAAGGCTATTACCGGCGGATTGTTTTAAAATTCTTTTTTTTTATTACGGAAATTTCCGCCGGTAAGCGTATTTACCGGTGGCTCTGTTTTATTTTATTTTTCCCTTTTTTCCAAAAAAACTATTCCGCCGGAAATTCATGAAAAATCCGCCGGTAATTTACTGGGGGATTTAATCCACCGGAAACAGTCAAAATCCGCCGGTAATGTACTGGCGGATTTAATCCGCCGGAAAACGCCTGCCGGTAATGCACGAATTTCTTGTAGTGTTTTTTCATTCTCTCTCACACACTTTTTGAAACTTTTCTCACTTTTTCACTCCCTCGTGATTTTCATAGAGTAATATTCGGACTAATTAAATTTTATCTGAATTCATTTATAGAAGGAACACGATGCTACTCGTGTTTATGCATGCGTGTAGTGTAGTTATGAGTCAAATGACATCTCACTAAACTACTTCGCAATTTGGGCAACTCGCATGGGTAAAGTTACCCAACTTTTTTCTTGGGTAATATTTTTGTTGTTATTTTATGTTGTTAATTTAACTAATTGTTTAGATATTAAAATAAAATAAATCTAGTTTTTATAAGAACATTTTTTTTATGGTAGGACTGACAAGCGCCAAGATCTAACACGCAGATATACACAAAAAGGAAAACCAAAGCTCGACAATCGGGAGTCCATAAACGAGATTTCTGCCACTGCAATGATTCAGCATGATTCAGCCTCGGACTATAAGAACATATGATATTAAATTTCATTGCAATTTGTTTCTAAATCTAAATCATATTATAAAATAATATAAATAAATTATTGGTATTAAAAAGTATAATTTAACTCGCATTTTAAAACATAATTAAATAATTCTTGTAAAAAAACATGAGTTAAATAATAATTGAAAGCATAATCTACCAAAAAATAATAATAATAATAATAATAATAATAATAATAATAATAATAATAATAATAATAATAATAATAATAATAATAATAATTTAAAGCATGGTTGAGTTTCTTTTGTCAATATCGATAAAATAATATGAAGTGCACAACTCGAATCGTTAGCTGGGTTGTCTAGGTCATAGGCTCCAGAGCCATTTCCATACCAAAACGAAAAAGACTTCATTGACATTAATGTGTGAGGTCCTTTTCTTTTTCATTAATCTAGTAATGCTTTTAAAATTTATAAAATTATTTTCGTATAAAATTACTTGAAGATATATACAAAACTTTAGGGAAAGAAGCTATCCTGTAAATAACACAAGTGGCTAAAAGAGTAATAATTCAGTCAAGATGCTATCTTTAATCAAATTGCAGCAACGGATTCTTAAAGTGAACTACAGTTATTATAGCAAATAAAATGAAATGCTAGTTAGAAAAGATGCTTGCTAATCAAAAAGGAAAAAAAAATACTTTTCAGAATTAATAAAAACATTTTTTTTGCATTTTTTAAATTAACACAAATAGCTTATTAAAACAAATTGCGACAATAACTCTTAAATAAATTAAAACTACTTATTTATTTAAAATATAATAAAAAAAACAAAAAACAATAATTTTGATGCTCTCTCCAAGAGATAGCTTAGAGGCGTGACTGGAGTATCGAGTTTTAGGAATGCAATAAGTTTTAGGTGAGTGGTGTTACGTAGGAGGATCTTGTATTGTAATGACGTGCTTGGAAGCTTATTCACAATATATAGGTGTCAAGTAGTTTTTTGCATCAAGTAGGTGTCATATTGCATGGCGTAGTTATGAGTTTTCCTTTTTCAAGGCGAGTTGTCCTTTTGACCTCTATGAGAAGTACTTCGAATTTAGAAGTTTCAGATGTGATCAAAGGTTATGAAATATTTATAGTTTACTCTTTGGCTTGCCACTTTTGTAGGCTGATTAAATAACGTCCAAATTATAAAAAAATAAAGATTTTAGAAAATGAAAATAAAAATATATTGAGAAAATAAACTAAGAAAGAAAGCTAGTTTTGCAACCCCTTTTTTGGGGAGCTAATTTTGCATCCCCTTCTCTACAAATATATAATTCAATATTTTCTTTCAAACGTTATATGTGACCTTAATTTGGTGTTATTGAAACTAGCTTGAATGTTAATTTAGCAACACTAGATGTCACGTTTAACATTTAAAAGATAACTTTGAATTATTTGTAGACAAAGCGTTATCATCACTTTTTTGTTGACAAAAGTATATATCAATGGTGGAGGGCTCAAACCGTGAGCCGTGGAAGCTGTTGGAGAAGCTGTGGCGGTCTATTATGCTGTCAAAAGTTAATGTGTTTGGTTCGCGTTTGCTTCGGGACTCTTTGCCAACGCGTGGTAATTTACTACATCGTCGTGTTATAGTTTCTGAGGCTGATTCCTTGTGTCCTTTCTGCGGTCAGAACTATGAGGACAACCAGCACCTGTTTTTGACGTGTTCCTTTGCAGCAGAGGTGTGGTTTCGGGTCTGTGGATGGTTGGGTATTCAGCTGGCTGTTTGCGAAAATTTGACAGCACATTGTGTGTGGCTTGGCAAGGCTTGCAACAGAAATAAGGCAAAGAGAACTAAATATATGATTTGGTTGACAACTTGTTGGAGCATTTGGTTGGCTAGAAATGCCTTTATTTTCAAGAACGAAGAACCTTACATCGATTCAATTGTCACTCGCATCAAGAGCTTAACGTGGAGTTGGTTGATTTATAGAGTCGGTTGTAATTTCAATTTTAATATCTCCACTTGGTGGATTGATCCTCTTCATTGCCTAAACAATATGTAACTCCTTTGTTTGTTTGGGTTTGAGCACCCTTTAGTGCTCCTTCAATGAAGTATTGCTTATATATATATATATATATATATATATATATATATATATATATATATATATATATATATAACTCAATTACAAACACATAAGGTGGGCGAAGAAAATATGTATGCAACTATAAATAGGCGATTACAAGAGAGAGATGATATACAATATTGGTGGCCTTGAGTATTTTTGATGGGAAATCCTCTTGTATGTGTGAATTCAGTGTAATTGGCTTCTTGTCTCATTTTCCCTTAGGTACTCTTTTTCCTCATTGAGTTTTTTCTCATTGAGTTTTGGCCCAATGAGGTTTTAATGAGACCCGTTGTATATATAA
This sequence comes from Astragalus membranaceus, assembly GCA_039519185.1. Taxonomy (NCBI): domain Eukaryota; kingdom Viridiplantae; phylum Streptophyta; class Magnoliopsida; order Fabales; family Fabaceae; genus Astragalus; species Astragalus membranaceus. The sequence goes on from CM076847.1 coordinate 152,702,580, forward strand.
AGGTCAAGTACCGCTAGTACTCCCTTTTATATAATATTTTGTTTATAAAAAAATACAATACCCCATATTTTAGGTGGCACGGGATCATTTGAATTATTTTTTTATGAAAGATAATATGAAAATTTTGCCCAATATATAATTTTAAAACCAAAATTTAATTATATATATATATATAGAAGTTTGAGGGTCCAGCTTTATGCTAAAATTTAGATCCTAAACTTGAGAAAGCATTGCTTTATTACACCTAACAAAACATTTTTCACTATTAGTTTCTAATAATCCAATTCCCTTTTGAAAGACCAAACTTTGAGTTCAATTCAATTACTGTTGTAGGGCCTCTGTCTTGGCTTCCCTATTTTTTATGTTCATTTTTCATTTGTGTCTCTATTAACAAAAGAAACAGCGAAACATTAACAAATAATCAATAGCATAAATTTTAAAAGAATAAAAATATTATGAGCAAATAAGTAATGATTTTGCAAAAAAAAAAAAATACAATGAGGATAATATCCACGGTAACCCAGGTCCTACTACAATAACACTGTAGTATACAAAAATCAAATCATTAAATCATAAACCAGAAAGCTCCACAAACAACCAACTCCTATTTTTTGGAGATGCACTCCAGAGAATTCACACACAATCATAGAAAAGGCATTAGTTACCCTTAGGCCTAGCTAGGAACCAATTTCATGGATATAGCTTAATTGCAAAAAGGATCTCTAAAAAGTCAGGGATTTTAGTTGAGAAATTCCCACAATGCAAATTCAAAATCTCAATAGTACTCCCCAGTCTTAAATTAAATGTTACACTTACTAAAAATATGGTTTCAAAATAAATGTCACTTTCTAATTTTAATTAAACTTTTACCAATATGCATTCTCTGATTAATAATATGAGCATCACTCAGGAAGCATTACTCTTAATTAACAATTTCTTTTTCTTCATTTTACATATTTTTCTTAATATATCTGAAATCTTAAATGCGACAATTAATTTGAGACAGAGGGAATAACTGATAACAAATAGATGTTAATTTTCCTAAAATAATGACAGATTCAATTTATTATTTCCACTTCAAAGTAACTACACACATGAATATTGCAATTATATATCTACCGCTTGTAAAAGTAATTAACAAGTTTTCAATTTAATATTTTGACAAGAAGAAAAGAAGAAGCCAAGATGATGAAGACAATATATAATATCCTCTATTGGTTGTAACTTTGTAAGTAAGCTGCCTTGCTAGCTAGCTAGACATCTGAACAGAGAAGAGTTGTTTTGGTCGATATGGTGCTTAAAATCGTTTGGTGATGGACCACAGCATAAAAGTAATCATATATAAACAAACACACACTTGCAAAGAAATTTTCAGATAATTGGGGCGCGGTCTAATATTGCATGATTATTCGGTCCAGGTTTCATATATATCCTTCGTTCATCATAGACATTAAACATAGTATACCAACCAGCTGCAGTGGAGTGTGGTCCATGTATATCACCTGATTTTAATGCCGCAGTGTCTCTTCTTTTTCTTTTATAAACCATTTCAGGTCTAGTTGAGAGGAAGCATAGTACTAGTTAGCTTTTGGTCAAGAGGGTTCCCAACTATTGTTTGTTTTTTTCCACTTCAAATATACGCTGCTAGCTAGCTCCAAATCATGCATTATGAGGCAAGCTGTGTATACTATAGCTTAATTATTATTACCAAGTAATTAAGCAGTGGTATATATATATATATATAGGCTCTTTTAGTTGTACTGTACTCTCTCTCTCTCACAGCTAGCTAGTAATGAATTAATGATCATGAATAAGCCCCCCTAATTATTATAAATTCTTTATACGTACAAATACTGTTAGTATTTGGATAGTATAACATAAAGCTGAGCAATATTATCTAAAGGAGTCATTAATTAGATTGTTTCAAAGAAATGCAGCTCAGCATCAATAGTAAAGCTAGCTGACAGAGAATAAATTAAAACAAATATGATAAATTAAGAAATTCTAACTATCCATTTTTCTAGCTACTTTCATAAACATACACTGAAAAAGGACTATCTATATGTTATCTGTGAGATATTAATTATATATATTACAACTATGAAAGGGAAATTAAAAACACATATATATGGGGTTGAGTCTATATCTCAACTTAGCCCTAATGAGAGGTACTGATAGCAACTTTTCATTGATGCAATATAAGCCTAAGTTCCCTATATAGGATTTTACACCAATAAGGAGGCATTGAGCTATATGACTTGTGCTCAAGCTTTCTCCCCTCCCTCTTTATAGCACAATAACCACGCAAAATGTCTATTACCCTATCCTTCATTCTTAGGGCAACCTTTAATGTTCAAATATATGTACTGGACATTTGATTGCCATCCTTCGTTGGTAATATGTTCTTTTGACACATTAGTTTTTATTCGTTTTTTTATCATTTTATTATTTTAATAACATGCATTTGCCTGTTATTGGAAATAAAATTAAAGCATGGTATATTGCCATCCTTCGGTGGTACTGTTTTGGACCATAAGAAGCGCTTATAAAAAAAACTTCCGTAAGAAGCAGAGGAAAATGCTCTTGTTGCGATGGAAAAATAAGCACAAGGCAAATCCTCTAAAGTGTATACGTCCTGTATAGGTACTTCAGAGGATCCTGATAAGGTCCAAAAAAAATGGACACATATTGTCTTTACGGATTGTCCTTGAGTTGATGTATTGTTTTGAAGAATTAAAGAAGAAAATGAATGAACTTTAGGCAACACTATTTTTTTGATAAATTTAGGTAACACTTCTTTAATCCTTGTTAGTGACGCCATTTCTATTGGAAGGTGAATACATATAAAAAATGCAAACCAAGTTTTTTTGAGAATGTCTGATATATATAGGTAAGAAGATGAATGTTTGCGCAAAGATGTGAACACTAAGATAATAGATAAAAACAACGGAACAAAGTAAAGAACAAAAATAGAAATTAAAATATGAAGGAAGAAGTCACACTCTTAGAGAGTGATAAATCAAATGAGGATTCGCCACAAATGTAAGAATACATAAGAACCAAGAAGGTTCACCGAAGAATCTAAACGAGACAAAGCTCTCAAAACTCACAAATGAATATTTCTTATTTCTCAATTCCAAAGTTGCAAAACAATGAAAAGACAAGGCTATTTATAGCCATGATGGTCATCAAAGGCTCGTAACATTTTCTTTTCTAGTTTAACAGCTAACCCTGGTTTAGGAGAGACTAATATGCTACTAGTTGCACCCCACCGAATATTATTCTAAGAAGCCCAATTAAATTGCCCATCGAATCTTAAATTGGCACGTAAACCGGGTATCCTCTGCACACAAATGCATAGACTAATCCCTCGAGCCGAGTAGAACCACAAAGGACGATAAAGCTCTCCCTCAAGAGTTTTAAAGCTGCTGCATTCGCAAGGCTGGATTCAAACCCAAGACCTTGGTTAAGCTGGAAGATACCTACTATCTCATCTAAGCACTCTTGGGTTATTACAAGATTAAACCAACTGAAATAAAACAAAGTCTTGAGGGAGAGATTTTCAATGGGCTCTTCAACAACTTGGAGAAATTGGAACAATTTGAAGCTTGATTCTTTTGAAATGGGATTAAGTGTGAGAACATAGTTGACTTCTTTGTCCTATTATTTAGCCTTCTTATACTTGTACCTTGTCATTGGGCTCCATAGACTTTGTAGTGCATCATTGGGTCCAAGGCCCATTAGGTCTTCATCAGTAATGAATCTTGGATACACTCGAATACCATATTAGAATTTAGGTCGAGCATAACTTAAAACTACAAAATCAGCTTGTAGAGTGAGGAATGTCTCCCACTCATAAACTCTTTTTCAGGTTATATATATCACATCTATTGTTGGATTCTCAACACACCCATCAACCCTTCCAATTGAGACAAAAATTGAGAGAGGAGTGATAGATGTAATACGTGAGTGGTGTGAGAGAATGGAGAGAGATAGCTAGAGAAAAAGGAAGATATTAGATGAATGTAGAAAATTATCAAGAATCAAAATATCAAAACTGTTACCGATTTCCATGTGCAATGAGTGCTTCATGAACCTAACTTGAAGTCTCACATCGGGCGTCAAGAACCAGGTGTAGGGCTTATAACGGTTGGGCAAACCTCTCCTTACCACCATAGTTTTGAGGAGGAGTTGGACTTAATTCCTTAACTATTGGTATCAAAGTTGTTTCGATCTTTGGGTACCGGCTCTACCTAATGAACCCAAAAAAAGAAAAGGGAAGAATGAACCTTAATTTGTGGACGCCAGTTGTTTGGGGGCGGATTTGTTACCAATTTCCATGTGTTAGGAGGGCTTCATAAACCTAACAGGAGTCCTACATCGGGCGTCATGAACCTAGTATAGGGGTTTATAAGGGTTGGACAAACCTACCCTTATAACCATGGTTCCGAGAAGGAGTTGGGTTTAATTCCTAAATAAAAACTCATCCCATTAATGCAGCGGGTGGCAATTAGCAAATACCTGATTAAGCCACTCCTCAAACCCACACTCTCCTTTTAAAGTCACGAGACCTACTGTCTCATAGTTCATTCAATTCTGTGCGTGTGTGTGGTGTGTTGTTGGGGAAGGGAAAGGGGAGATAAGGGGGAGAGAGAGAGTGGAGAAAAGTGTAGCAGAAGAACTGATAGAGAACTTTCAAAGCTCTTCATCTTTTACAATCACTCGACTAGCCTCTATATTTCCTCATCAAACTTTTTTTTTCTTTCTTTCTTTCTGTCTCTGTCTGTGGGTACACCATGTAGGTCTCCCCCACACTACTCACACCTTCTCATTGATTATCTCCTTCTCTAACTCTTTTCTTTGCTTTCTTTTCTCTCTCTTATGACCTTATTGTTTTTTCTTTGCAGGAGACCAGAAGGAAACCCGTTAGATCTTAACAATTTGCCTGATGATCAGTACCCTAGAGATCATGGTAAACAACTTCTCCACAACGCTTCCTCACAATCACAAACCTTTTTCACCGGTGATCATACCATAAATATATAAATATATCCATAAAGTAAAAGTTCAAAGAAACATCAAAGTCACACACTATGCAAAGCTTTCACGTTTTACATTAAACAAAATCAAATTCTTTGGACATGCATGAAATAGTAGTGCTCAACGTATTTCTTTTTCTTTTGTTTTTTATTTTATGGTTTTGTTCATCTTTTTCTAGTCTTGTCTACATTGCTCCTAAACATCGGAAAAGAAGATAGAAGAAAAGTAAAAAGAAAAAGGAAAAAGGGCAGTCGATAAATAAATTAAATTATGTAAAAGAAATGTATTGATGATATGGGTAAAAGGAAAAGTAGGGTGTCATCGAAGTTGCTTAAAATGGATGTAGTTGTTGTTGTTACAGGTAATAACGAAAAGGAAGGCGGCGAAGATGATAGAAAAGAGGAGCATGGGAAGGTCTACGAGTGCAGATTTTGTTCCCTCAAGTTCTGCAAATCTCAAGCTCTTGGGGGACACATGAACCGTCACCGCCAAGGCTAGTATATACTACTACCACTCTTTTCTTTTCTCCACCGCTCAATCAAATCTTGATTTGATAGCTTGCTTTAAAATATAATAATAATAATATGTCACACTAGCGTAGTCATTTCACACAAATACTTTTGTGATATTAGTATTACTGATATTCTTCTTTATTTTTATGTATTAGTATTTGTTTTGATTTTATTTGTGGTTGTGTTGTGTTTGAGTGCAGAGAAGGAAACAGAGAAGCTGAACAATGCTCGTCAACTGCTCCTACGTAACGATCATAACCTCGTTTCCCAAGCTGCTCTTCACCTAGGGTAGGTTTTTTGCACTACTAATACACTTCCTTTTTCTTTCTTTGTTCAACATTTGTTTATCTCAACTATATATTATTTTTAATTCTTTTCTTAGTTGTACTAATATTGATTCGAAGAAGTTAAGAACATGCACAACTTAAATTTTTTGAACCCCATCAAATTAATTAACTTGTTTTTATTTCCTCTTGGCTCTTAAGTACACTGTTGTTGTTTTTCAAGTAGATAAAAACACATGAAATACACTGTTTGATAGAATGTGTGATCATATATAGATGCTGTCAACCAATAGCAACAACGGGGTATCATCCAACAACAGGTAACATGGGATTCCCAAGAACCTTCTCTGGTTCATCATCATCCTCAACCCACATACCACCACCACAACCATCTCCACCACCTTTATATGCTCCACCTTCACGACCCGTGTCACCATTTCCCACACAATATTTAATTCCAATGGATTACCATGTGGGTCATGTAATGAGTAGCAGCCACCAACAATATAGACACCCCAACATGAACTATGTGGCTGGTGCTGCTTCTGCTGTTGACTCGAGTAGTTACACCTGCATAGGTGCACCTGTGGGACAAGGATTGAATTGGAGACCAAGCTATTCAGAAGAACAACAACAACAACAACAACAACAGCGTTTGGATCCTTCTGATTCAACTATCAATCGGTTTCAAGATCAAGGTTTCTAGTATATCATCATATGATATGAAGAAGAAGAAGAAGAAGACACGCTATCCCAGATAGAGAGCTAGCTAGAGAAGGTGGTGACAGATAGGGCTATGAGTCATAAGAGGAGAGAGTAATTGTTTATATATATCTACAGTAACTAGGGTCAGCTTTTGAGATCATTGACACGCTCAGCTACTTTGTCTTCGAGCTGTGGTGTGGTGATGGGGTTTGTGTTAATTTGTAGGACAACAAGGTTAGATGTGAACTGAAAGTTTCCGAAATATAATATCAGTGTGTGTTTGTGTGTCTATGTATTTCTTGCTTTTTGTACTTGTTCTCTTTAATTTTGTGACATTAATTGTTTTGGCATTTTCACCTACTTCTTTTCTTTTCTAACCACCCAAAAACCCTCACTCCCTTCCCCTCGCTCTTTCTACTCAAACCAAAATTAGGATCTTCTAGTTTCTTGACATCCTCATGATGTCAGTCTCACACTATGCTTGCACAATTAAGGTAATAACACCATTCCTCTCCACAGTTGGTATATATGTTTGATTTCAATTGATAGAATATTCAATCAAATCAAACATATATACCAACTATATATTGATAAAAAAAAAACAACTATATATCAAATTGCTTGCAGCAGATAGTAGTGAAATGCAACAAAATAATCAAAACTAGTTTCAATTAACTCCTAAGTTAAGCATATTAGAGGAAAAATTTCCTTAAGAAGATGTTTACAATTAATAACTTTTGGTCAAGATCAAATCCAAATATAAATTCTATGAAATTAGTCAATGCCAGATTCAAAGATTTACTTGATAAATTATGCCATCATTTTTTATAAGCAAAATGTAACTTAGAGTACAAGGATACTCCAACTCATTACAAGAGGATGTTGTTAGCCACTTTGCAAGCATGTCAATGATTTTTCTTATACCAATTCTAAAACGTTTTAACTCCTATGACTTTTGCCAATTAAACAAATCCGTGAAAGTGTTTTGATGTTGTTCATAGCTTTGGCAATATCACCTAATCTCCACCCAACATAATCTGGTTCTGCATCATCCGAATACATTACGTCGCTACTAGAAAAACAGATATTAGAGAGGGGGGATATTTGTCGCTAACAACTAAAAATTCATCACAGATCATGTTAACGACGAAATTTGTGACGTACCAAAATTTGTAACTGAATTTGGCGTCAACGTCTAGATAATATACTAAACAAAAAACCATAGACAGAGGGAAAAGAGAAAGGGCGAGCAATAGAGCCACCACCGCGAATGTAGAGAGAGAGAGAGAGAGAGAGAGAGAGAGAGAGAGAGAGAGAGAATGTGGTGCTTACTGTAAAACTCAGTTCACCGCAAATGGAAGAGACAGATCGTGGTGCTTGTGGTGAGATTCAAAATCGGAGATGGGAGAACGGGAGAGAAGGACGAGAGAGGGAGAGAGAGAGAGAGAGAGAGAGAGAGAGAGAGAGAGAGAGAGAGAGAGAGAGAGAGAGAGAGAGAGAGAGAGAGAGAGAGAGAGAGAGAGAGAGAGAGAGAGAGAGGTGTTCACTTTGATTCGTCTTTGACTCAGAAATGGGGAAACAGGACGAAACAAGCACAAAAAAATGGAAGTGATTCATGCTGTAGTCTTTGATTCAAAAACGGGAGGGGTTTTCTTTTAGGAGAGAGTGGAAGAATCTGAAAAGTGTTTTGTTTGGTTGGGAGAAAGTACGACACGTGGAGGGCGAATGTTTTTTCAAACACACACATCACTAAAAATATAATATAAATAATACTTTAACAGTTTAACCACTTGTGTTGCACCAACACAAATTAAATAGTACTAACAAGTTCTTAAAAACAAATTAAATAGCACTAAAAGATTCAACATATTTACAAAATACAGAAGAGATTAAAACTAAATAGACTAACATAATCAAAATAAATTAAATACCACTAACACAATACAAATACTTAAATAGTATTAACACAAATTACCAATTAAATAGCATTAACATAATCAAAATTAGGATAATAAGAACAAAAACTGATTCAATGAGAGAAAAACTTTTTTTAAAATAAAATATGTGAGAGTGGTGCAAAACTAGGAATTTTGGTGCAAAATTAAGAACTTGAGTGCAAAAGATGTTTTTTAGGGGATGCAAAAATATTTTTTTTCTAAGGTATCGGTGTTAATATTATTTTTCCAGGGGTTTCGCCTGAACCCTGGAATACATGTAGGTCCGCCACTGTCCGTAACTAACAAGTAACTAACAAGGGAGCTAGAAGGAACAAAGGTGTCTCCGTCTCTGATAAGCCCATCTTCTGAAGGTATTTTTGTTAATGTTCTTGATATCGAACCTGTGAATCTCCTTGGCATAATCAAGGTTTCCATCGGTGACCAATCTTTCAAATGTTAAATCCTGAATTAAAACAAAGATCATTACCAACATCAAAGTTCACACTTGTCTAATTTTGATGTTATTTTTTTCTCCTTGGCATAATTGTTAATGTTGTTTTTTTTATTGACTTTGATTTAAGATCTTACGCAAACATATATATTGTTAAAGATGTTATGCAAACTAAGTTGAATCATGTGACATATTTGAGACTCGTGTGAGGAGGAAAAAGGAAAATTGGATATTTAGAGGAATAAAGTCAACAAACAAAGAAACAAATCAGAACCAGAATGAACCAATGAAGGTTACATCACTAACTGTATATCTTCGTACTAAGTGGTGCTGATGAGAAGACGAATCAGAGATTTGTCTGCATCCCTATTAGCATTCAATTTCTATCAAAACACAAACTAGCTAGCTAGCTAGCTAGCTAGGTTCACGTACCCTTGAATAATTAAGTGACAAATTATCGATGATAGTGGTAATTGGTCATACATATGCAGACCCCAAAAATGGATGTCACTAGACACTAGTTAATTATTCACTCTTCTCTTATGTATAGCTTTACACTGTGCTTGCCACAAAGATATTGATTTGAGATCATGGGCTCAGTTGCCTCTAACGTGATCGATCGAATAGCTGCTTAGTTACTTTGATTTTTCAGTTGCAGTTTCCATTTGCATATAGAGCTTTTGTTTTTTTAAAAAAGTAGCCCTCATGGAAAATGTCTTTATGCTAGCTTTTAGATGCAAAGCACTCTTGGTTCTGTCCTATTATTTTCATCAGAATGCCTACCGGATGCCTCACTTCTTCTTTATTGTAGTTTACCTTCATTCCCAAGCAGGACGAAACATATATTAACATTTATTTAATAATTTCACATTAATATATATAGATTTATTGAAATTAAAATAATATAAATGAACGTACTCACGTATTTGATTTTTTTTAAAGTTTTTAAATGAAGATGTTTGTAAAAAAATGAAGATGTAATCTTTCACCTGTTGATCGGTATAGTGTGAATTTGGTGCTTACCCGATCAATTAACTAAAGCGGATTAGTTATTTGCTTAGCCGATTAGATTTTTTGGTGTAGACTAGATATCATTTACGCGCAACTGCAGAGCTAATTCATCAAGTCGAGTAGGACTACAATAAACGACACAAAGCTCTCCCTTAATTAAGTAAAAAGCACTAAATAATAAAAAGAAAAAGAAAAATATATATAAGAATAAAAAGCACTAAAGAAAAAGAAAATATAATAACTTATGTTTGATTGATTGGGCGTCCTAAAAACAATCTAGACTTTTTGAACTTTGGTAATTGGTGTTGGTGTAATAGTCACTTAGCTTACTTTGAGGCTACTCTCTAAGGTATACCACGGGTTGAGGTACCTATTGTACCTCCTTTTATACATTTTGTCTTATCGACAAAAAGAAAATCTAAACAATCTTATAGACTAATTAACACTATCTAAAATCTATATCAACTCTATTTGTCACGTTCTTAACTCACTAGTTCACATATAAAATCATGATTAACGATAGAAGTATAGGTAACTACCAAGCAATTAAATAACAACTTAAAAATGCTTAGTTAAATAACTTAATGACTATAATACATATCAATTACATGCCCTCCATAACTCTATATATAAGGAAGTATTCATTCGCGTCCTTGACTTTGTAATTCATAGTAGGTATTTTTTTCTACAAATTTAAATTGGCTTCTTAATATAAAAAAATAAATTAGCTTCTAAAATTTAGAAACTCCTTCATTTTTTTTTTAGTAAAGAGAAGAGAAGAAACTTCTTCATTTAAATTTTCAAAAAACACATAAATTCATAAGGACTTTTACCTTTTTTACGAATAAATAATTCTAAATTTATTTTAACGTCTAGAATTTAATTCAAACAGAGGATGTGCTTTTTTGTCAAATACTTTCTTATCTAGCTTCCATGGTGGGCATTGGGAGTGTTTGCGAGCCACGTATAGATGCTGTCGTGTATTTGGGTTTTTTTTACCCCCGCGATTTAATACTATACCCCCATGAATAGTGTGAAAGGACCAAATTACCCTTCAGATTTTACAAAATCCCAAAACATTTATCATTCCGTCACTTACATCCGTTTCAGAGAAAAAGTAAGTCAAAATTTTTTTCTTCACGGAAGTAGGTACTTCCGTTAAACGGATTTACTTAAATCCGCAGACTGAAAAACATGCTGCGGAAGTATGTAGTTCCTTGTGCAGCTAGACGGAATTATGTATTTCCGTTTAGGCTGGACGGAATTACATACTTCCGTATGTTCAAAAAAATGGCTAACAGATCTACCTTAAATCCGTAGGTTTCTATTTTTTTTTTTGAATTTATTGCAGTGCCTCGTACTAGAGTCGGTGGCAGAATTCCCCGTAATTCACCGGGATTGATGTTGCGAGGGCAGTCTTCACGGTCGCGTGGTGGTGAACCGGAAGAAAATCTGGTGAGTACACGGACTCGGATCAGAGAAGCCGGACATGCGTCTAACCGACATAGACACGCCCAAAGACGAGAGCAGCCCGTGGAGGATGAGGAGCAGGCTGTTCAGGAGTACCAGCAGCACATGGAGGAGGATGAGGAGCAGTACCAGCCGGAGCATCATCACCAGTCGGAGCCAGAGTACCATCAGTACCAGCAGGATGAGTACCCGGTTCATGATGAGGATGTCGATGAGTAGCATGCTCGGATAGGACCTATGGATGGTTCTTTGCTCACTGCATTTGATGCTCATGTAGTATCTAAGATTCTCAGAGGCCGGGTAAAAATAATTTAATATATTTATTTACATAATCTTATTATATAAATTTATAGATAAATAGTTTAAGTAAGTTTATTTATTTTTAATTCAGTTGTGGGATAAATTGAAAGTATCTGCACATGGTAACAAAATCCAGAAAAATTTGGTCCCTCTATCACAGAATCATGGATTTTATTATCATATTCAGCATTCTAGATTAGGGCCTCTCGTCTTTTCAGCTCTAACCATTGTTGATCATGAGCTGCTATCTGCTTTTGTAGAGAGATGGCACCCAGAGACATCGTCATTTCCCCTACTATTTGGTGAAATGACGACTACTTTAGATGATGTGTCATGTCTGCTTCATCTACCGTTGACTGACAGATATTACAGATCCCCCCAACTCTGTTACTATTGATGATGCCATTCAGCTGGCTGTGTATTATCTAGGGGTGACTTTTGCTGAGGCTACAGAGGAGACTATTACCAGCAGAGGGGCATATTTCTGGTTTGATTGGCTACTGGCCTGGAGATCTGCAAGTGTCACATTTCACAGGACCAGGGGATTCTTGCTGTCAGGGCATTCGTGCTGCTTCTTTTGGGGATGGCTATATTTACTAGCAAGACTAGAACCAGAGTTGAGGCTAAGTGGTTGCATTTACTGGAGGACGTCACCACAATTAGTTCATGGGCATGGGGTCCAGCAGCCTTGGCATTCTTGTATGACCAGTTGAACTTTGCTTATTTGGAGAATAGCTGTAAGTTTGGGGGGGTATGGGACGTTGTTCATGGTAAGTTTATTTTTTTACTTTTAACGAGTTTGTTTTTATTTTTTATATTTTATTTTTAACGATATTGTTTATTTGTTCATTTCAGACATGGATATTTGAGTACTTCCCTCAGATATGTGTGCGGGGTACCACTGGGACCACCATCGGGGGCAGTGTGGGTTTTAGAAGAGGAGGAAGACAGATGTTGTGAGCTAGAGGAATACCGTAGGAGGATTGCTGCTTTAGCACCTGCTGATGTCATTTGGAGACCCTTTGAGGACTATAGACACGAGAGAGCCTTTGAGCATATCTCATTAGGCATGGCAACAAAACCCGTACTCGTGGGTACCAACCCGAACCCGCCCCAATTTGACGGATTTTCCCCGCTTTGACTGGGTTTGGGTTTTCCCCTATATCAAAATATGGGGATGGGGCGGGTAATGGGGATATAGGTCCCCACCCCGAACCCGACCCTGAACCCGCCCCAAATGTACAAAGTTACAATATTACCCCTCTTATATTAGAAATCCACCACATCTCAACTAAACCCTAAATTTCTTTGTTAGCGCCAACGCCTCCCTCTTATATTAGAGGCTTTGATCTATGCTAGAAATTGGTTATGGAGTAACGAAAACAACGGTATGGTTTTAAATTGTTTTTTCAATTTACATATCTTAAGAAATGACAAATAATTATGTATATAGGATTCGGGGATGGGGATGGGACGGGGATCACCGAACCCATTGGGTACGGGGATGGGATCAATAATCGATCCCCGTTGGGTTTGGGTAGGGGAACGGGGAACTATATGGGATTCAGGGATGGAGATGGGGAATGTAAAACTCGTCCCCGCCCCGCCCCATTGCCATGCCTAGATCTCATTATATAGGGGCTTTTTAAGTTGGGAGGATATCACTGTCCCCTACATGCCGGATAGGTGCCTCCGGCAATTTGGATACGTCCAGGTCATCCCTCGTGAGCCACTTCAGTGTTGTGGAAATTAATGTGCAAGCATACACAGTCCAACAAGTAGTAAAATGATAAGTGAAGTTCGTTCCCACGAGGATTGGCGTTTAATGTATGCTTAATTTGGTTAACAAATTAGTGATGAAAAATAAAACAACAAAAAGTTTTCTAACCATCATTGTAATCAACAGTAAATAAGTAAATGGTTGTTGGAATTTCGAAATAGGAACAAGTTGGAATACCTTTCACTATGCAACTTCTAAATAATGTTTCAATGTTAACTTTGATGTTGTAGCATCTGGGTGCAGTAGCATAAGTACGTGCTTTTCAGTCACTTTTCAAATGGGTTTCATTAAAAGCACTTATGTCTAAGCCCTAATTAAGTTCGCCCTTTACTAGTAAAACACCCAAAGTTCACCCTATGGATTTTGTTCTCCTATGTCTAGGTTCTAACAAGAATTATTAAAGTGTCCTTTAATAATTACTATCCATATTAATCCTTGAAGTAAGTTTATAAACTCTTTCAATATTCATAAACAAGTATTTATTTTAGTTGGCCATTCCTAAAACAAATTTGGAAATATTAACACACAAGGATTAAAGATACTAAAACATCAAATTCACATTAAATCATCAAACATCCATTACATAGTTAATAGCATTCCAACTATAAGGGTTTAGCTCATAATGAGCAACAAATCCATGAAGTAAAGCTTAGATGATAAATCTAGTGCCTTAAATCTGAAATTACAAAAGAGTAGAGTAGCAAAAAGAGATATACTATTCAGCATCCAGAGTGTGACAGCACTGATCAGCTTCAGAATGCAACAACACCTGGTCAGCTTCTGAGTGTGACAGCATTGAGAAGAAAACAGACTCCTTGTTGCTGGCTCGCAGAATCACAGCATCAGTAGTGCTGCAGCACTGCTCGCAGCATTGAGGTGCAGAATTTTTGTCTTTTGTGAATAACCATGGAGGAGCACGAAATTTGGAGAGATTATGTCTAATCTTGCCTCCTCAGCTGCGCACACTTCCCCAGGATAGGGTTAGGGTGCCTTTTTATATTCCTAGGATTGTGGGATCCAAGAAAAACCCTAAAAGTCCAATTCCTTTTCTTCTTTTGGGCCTAAAGGACATGGGTCATTAATAAAAGGACAGCACACCCCCTAAAATTGGTGGTCCAGCATCAGCATGCCCTGGCACACACTATTTTCGCAGAAATGGCTTCAGCAGTTTCTCTTTCATCTAATGCAGGACCCACACCAATGCTATAGCACCTAAATGCTGCAACACAGTAGAACACATATTAAAACACAAAAATAGAGCACCAAAATGCCCATTGGAGAATAAACCAGAATTTCTTTCTAACTAACCACAAACCATTAATTCTAATAATTAATTAAAACAAATTGCTTTTGGACAATTAATTATTTAAGCTACTAAGGTACAAATAACTTATAAATAATAGTTATCACACCCCCCAAACTTAAACCGTTGCTTGTCCTCAAGCAATGACACTTGACAAAGAACCAAACAACACAACAATAATGCATAATCAAGTTGCGCAACTGCTGCAAATCAGAATTTACATATATGCTCTAAATGGGCTTTGCTTTCAGAATCTCACTCAATACATATCATGCTTTTCAAGATTTCTTGAGTTGTTAACTGCTCAATGGTGAGTGTGTGACTAATAGACTCAGTTCAGCTCTTAGCAAATTTCAAAATTTCACCTAGCTTTGGAAAGAATGGTCTTCTTTTGGTTATGCCAAGGATTTTTCAAAAAGAAGGGTAGTCTAATAATTCAAGCACAGAGATGGGGGCTTCAAAGCATAATAGAGGACTTTTTTAAACAATTAAGATTCTATTGTCAATGCACTAGCCCTTATTTAATCATGACTTTTCTCACAGGTTGGCCACTTATTTCGACTGAAACAAAAGTGTGTCACCCACAAGTTGGCCTCCCTACTTCATGACCAACCTAACTACACATTCTTCCTTTCGACTGAAACTACAATGTGTCACCCACAGAGTAGCCTCCCTACTTGGCAAGAAGAAGCAGCTTATTTCCCTCTTTTCTTTCTTATTACAACTCAATTTTTTTTATTTTCTTTTTTTTTTCTTGCCTAGTGCATTGATCTACTATTCTTTTATGTTTAGCCTCAATACAACTGATTCACCCCCAAACTTAGTTTCATACGCTACCCTAGGTTTTTAGTAGAAACTTGGCAAAAACCTAAGTTAATCCAGACTAACTCAGCATCAGATCATTTTTAGCTCACTAAACTCCTACCTAAGCCTAGAGTAAAGGTGTGGGAGCAGTCAGCGACACAGTCAATCAGTTAAGCACAGTTTAATCACTCGCATGCACATTATCATCATTAAGCTTGGCCCATCTAAAACAAAATTTTTTTTAAAACAGTCATACAACTTGACATACATGGACTCCAATAACTTAACAATAATGCATATAAAGACCCTCCCCCAACCTAAGACCTTGCAGTGTCCCCACTGCAACAAGTATCCACTAAGGGGGGTAAGACACAACAACACAAACAACACAAAATAAGACAGACACAACAAAACTACACTGCTGCCAGGTGCTAGAACTGATGCTACAGCACCAAGCAGTTATTCAAAATACAGCACAGAATCATAAACAAAACAACAAGCAGAAAAAAAAAATATAAGAAGGGTTCAGTTAGAAATAACCCCAGACTTGAGCCTCTGGCTGCTTCGAGATCCACTTCTTTTGATTTTGCTCTCATAAACTTTAAGCTTCTTTTTATCTGGCTCCTTGACATCATCTTTGCTGCTGCCCTCAGGTGCTGCAGCATCAACTGCAGCATTGGCTTTCTTTAGACCAACCTCTTTAGGATTCTCCACATCAGTAGGCATTGGTGGAGGGGGAGGAATCCAATCATCAGGTTCATCCACAAGTGTTAGCTACACACCTGACCTCTTTCGTGCTACCTCTTTGCTGATCATTTGCTTTTCTGGTGCTGTAGGAAATGCTGCAGCATTCCCTTTTGGATCAAATGCTGCAGCATCAGATGCTACAGCCTGCTTCTCTGAACTCTCAGTGCCTGGCAAGTTCTGGGGCTGATCAGTGGCAATGGCTTGGCTTGGGTCTTTTGATGGCTGAGACTGTGGGGTAAGTTGCTTTGGTGGTGAAGATTGCGTTTGGGTTGTTGATTTTGGTGTATGGGTTTGTGGTTGGGAAGTTGGAGATGCGGGGCTTGCGACACCTTCAAGCTGTTGACTTTCAGTTTCCTCTTCCAACTCTTCCTCACATTTCTCGTCTCTTGAAAATTCTTCTTCCTCATCAGAAATTACTACCACTTTACCCTTCTTTTCAGTCCTTATACTTTTCTTTCCTTTCCTAACCGTTTTGGGTTTGGAAGCTTCAGGTCCATCCATTTGTTCTTCCTCTAACTCTTCATCAATCAACTCTTCTTCCAAAACCCAATCAGGAAATTGTGGAAGCTCAAACATCTGCTGACCCTTTGGATTTGTTCCAAGAAGTTTCTGTTGCCACTCAAATTGATCCTTCTGAAACTGCCACACAACCTTTTGCTGATGAATGAATTGCTGCAGCCTATCCTCAGAACCTAATGCTGCAGCACTTCTCTTTTTTTGATGCACCAATGTTGGCAATGCTCCTGATGGATGGTGCTTCTCTTCACCAGGAAACAACTCAACTTCAGCTTTAACACAGAGCTCATTTATCAAACAAGGATAAAACAAGTAGCCTCTGTCTCTGTCTCTGCATTCTAAAATCTCCCTAGAAATCAATCTTCCAATATCAACTGGTTTCCTCTCCACAATTTGATCAAGCAAGAGCAACCTCTCTTTGTCAACCGTCTCAGTGTGAGAGGTAGGAAAAATCGAATGTTTCACAAAATTATACCACACTTTAGCCTCTCCCATCAGAGTGCTCTTCTTCACTTTAAATTCGGTTTTGGACTTCTTGAACCACTTGCAACCCTCAACCGTGAGTTTCTTTTTCACTAATTCCATCTCCTTCAATCCCGCACCCTCAACTCTCTTAACAAACTCAGTCCCATTATAATCAAGGTCGAGGATATCATTGATAGCTTTGGGATTAAAATATACCCTTCTACCTCTAACAACAGAGTGAGTGATAGGCATACCTTTAGAGTCGGCATCCGGAATTCCGGCGTAGAATTTGTAGACAATAGGCACCGAGTAAGTCACGGGGTGCTTGACCAATCTGTCCCAACCCATTTCAGAAACTGCATTGAAAAACTCTGCTGATGCTCCCTTTAATTGAAATCCCCTCTCAGCCAAGAATGTCCCACCCACAAATTTCCTTAAACTGGAAACCGTTTTAGGAGCCTCCTTTGCTACACTCTGATTTTTCAGGCTCTTTAGGGGGAGGTCTATGAGCAAACTTCCCTGAGGTCTTGATTGCTGAGACTTTACTTCTCATCGCTATTTGGAGAACAATACAAAAGACAGAGAAGAGCAAATCATATTGGCGAGTTTGGTTCTGGGTTTCGGTGAGTTGGGTTCTGGGTTTCGGTGAGTTGGGTTGCGATAGGGTTTAGGGATTAGATTTGGTGAGAAGGGCAGTGAGACGGAGAGAAGAGCAGTGGTGGTGATTTTCGATGATGGAGAGATACAGGTGGTTGAAAGGAGGTGAGCGAAGTGAGGAGATTGACGGGTCGCGACTGGGTTTCGGTTCTGGGGTTACGGGTTGTTGAAGTGAGGTGCGTGAAGTAGGGAGATTTATTGAAGGGGGAGAGGACAATGGTTGGCTGGGTCGGTGGTGGTGAGTTTCGATGATGGAGAGATAAGGGTGGTTGAATAGGGAGGTGCGTTGAAGTGGGCAGTGGACGGTTGCTGTTGTGAGAGGGGGAGTTCATATTTTTTTGGGGAGTTGATGTTTTGACTTGAAATGACCGTTTCAGCATTTTGATTGAGTGAGAGATAAGTTTTCTGACAAACTGGCGGGATGAAGAGACAGTTGAGCGCCACCTCAACATTAATTCTCAAACTTGGAAATTTTAGAATCTGCTCACTTAAACCATCAGGATGCTGCGCAGATGCTACAACATCAATGCCAAAGCAGATGCTATAGCACAAAAGACTGCCACAACCCACCATCAGCAACAGACCTGCACAATTAAAAACAAAAAGAAAACACAAAACAAAAAAAAACTAAAATTAGATTAAGAACGTTGGGCTGCCTCCCAGTAGCGCTTGGTTTAAGAGTCCTCAGCCCGACTAAGCTCTGTGCTAGAGATCTTGCAACTCGGTGGTGACTTTGTTCCTCACCATAGGCTCTCCATAGTATTGCTTCACTCTTTGACCATTAACTTTAAATGTGGAACCAATAGCTTCATCAAACAAATCCACCGCACTGTGAGGGTATACTTTCACCAACTTAAAAGGTCCCGACCACCTTGATTTGAGCTTCCCACGGAACAATTTGAGTCTTGAATTGAACAATAGAACTTGTCCCCCTTCTATTAGCTCTCTTCTTTGAATCTTCTTATCATGCCAAGCCTTAGTCTTGGCCTTATACAACTCTGCACTTTCATAGGCAAAGTGTCTCATCTCTTCCAACTCATTCAATTGAAGCAACCGAGCTGCACCTGCTTTCTCATGATTGAAATTGAGCTTTTAAATTGCCCAAAATGATTTATGTTGCAACTCCAAGGGTAGGTGACAAGCTTTGCCATACACGATTCTATATGGAGACATTCCCAAAGGTGTCTTGAATGAAGTTCTGTAGGCCCACAATGCATCATTAAGATGATTAGCCCAATCCTTTCTTGTGGGTCCTACCATATTCTCAAGCACCCTTTTGATTTCTCTGTTGGATAATTCTGCTTGCCCACTTGTTTGAGGGTGGTAAGCAGTTGCAATCTTGTGCTTGACTCCATATTTAACCAAAAGGTTCTCAATTAACTTGTTACAAAAATGAGAACCTTCATCACTGATAATGGCTCTAGGAGTTCCGAACCTTGTGAAAATGTTTCTTTGCAAGAACTTGCTGACAGACTTAGCATCATTGTTGGGTAAAGCAACTGCCTCAACCCATTTGGACACGTAATCCACAGCCACAAGTATGTATAAATTGCCAAAAGAATGGGGGAAAGGTCCCATGAAATCCATTCCCCAAACATCAAAGAGTTCCACCTCTAAAAGGTTGGTTAGTGGCATTTCATGCTTGTTTGAGATATTCCCGGTCCTTTGACAATTGTCACACTTCTTCACAAACTCATGAGAATCCTTAAACAATGTAGGCCAGTAGTAACCAGATTGCAGCACCTTGGCTGCAGTTCTCATTCCTCCAAAATGGCCTCCATATGGTGCAGCATGACAGTGCTGCAGCACCTGTTGTGCCTCTTCTTCAGCCAAACATCTTCTAAGTAACTGGTCTGGGCACTTTTTGTACAAAAATGGCTCATCCCATAAGTATTGTTTCACAAGGTGGAAAAATCTCTTTTTCTGCTGAGAGGACAGATCACATGGCACTACCTTGCTGACCAGAAAAATGACAATGTCAGCATACTAAGGTGCTGCAGCATCAACATCAGCATTTGTCACAGCTAACAATTGTTCATCCGGGAAACTTTCCCCGATTTCTCCACTATGATTACCTGCACTATCACCTTCCAATCTAGACAAATGGTCAGCAACTTGGTTCTCCACCCCCTTTTTATCCCGAATCTCAAGATCAAATTCTTGGAGGAGGAGAACCCATCTTATTAGCCTAGGTTTTGCATCTTTCTTTGCAATCAAATACTTAATGGCAGAGTGATCAGTGAAAACAATAACTTTTGTGCCAACTAAGTATGATCTAAATTTGTCAAACGCAAAAACCACGGCTAATAATTCTTTTTCAGTAGTAGTGTAGTTCAGCTGAGCATCTACAAGTGTTTTGCTAGCATAATAAATAGAATGAAAGATTTTGTCATACCTTTGGCCAAGGACGGCTCCTATGGCAAAGTCACTAGCATCACACATGAGCTCAAATGGCTTGCTCCAATCTGGTGCCACAATCACTGGTGCAGTCACCAGTGCTTTCTTCAACCTTTGAAATGCTTCTTGACAAGGTTCATCAAAGACAAGAGGAGTGTCATGTTGAAGCAATTGACACAAAGGCTTTGAAATCTTAGAGAAGGCATTGATGAACCTTCTGTAGAAGCCTGCATGACCCAAAAAACTTCTAACACCCTTTATACTAGTTGGAGGAGGTAGTTTCTCAATCACCTCAACTTTGGCTTTATCAACCTCAATACCCTTTTTAGAGATTCTGTGACCCAAAACAATTCCCTCTTGGACCATGAAGTGACATTTCTCCCAATTCAAGACCAAGTTAGTTTCTTCACATCTTTCCAAAATCTCCTCCAAGTTAACTAAACACAATTGGAATGTTTCCCCAAACACTGAGAAGCCATCCATAATTACCTCCATGGATTTCTCAATGAAATCAGAAAAGATTGACATCATGCATCTCTGAAATGTGGCCGGTGCATTACATAGCCCAATTGGCATCCTCCTAAAGGCAAAGGTACCATAGGGGCATGTAAATGTAGTCTTCTGCTGATCCTCAGGCACTATTGCAATTTGGTTGTAGCCAGAGTAGCCATCCAAAAAGCAATAGAAATCCTTGCCGGTCAATCTGTGAAGCATCTGGTCAATGAATGGTAAGGGAAAATGGTCCTTCTTTGTAGCCTTGTTGAGCTTCCTATAATCCATGCAAATCCTCCAACCAGTTACAGTTCTTGTGGGAATCAATCCATTTTTCTCATTTGCTACCACGGTCACACCCCCTTTCTTTGAAACACACTGCACAGGACTAACCCATGCACTATCAGATATGGGGTAGACAATACCAACATCAAGCCACTTGATTATTTCTTTCTTCACAACCTCCTTCATGATAGGATTTAGCCTCCTCTGCCCTTCAATACTATTCTTTGAGTTCTCATCAAGAATGATTCTATGCAAGCAAATGGTAGCACTAATCCCCTTAATATCAGACATCTGTAACGCCCCAAAATAATTTAATTATTTATTTAAGCTATTTAGGACTTACAAGTAATTATTTAAGTGAATTAATTAATTTGGAGTTATGTTATTAAAGGGGTGTATAAGTAATTAGGGAGTGGTGGGATTAAGTGAAATAGGAGGTGCAAGTAGGGCCCAAACATTATTGGGCCTAGGGTTTAATTGGACCAAAGAAAGGGATTAGAAGAAAGGAAGGGGAGGGCGCTGGTAAGAGAGGAAACAGAAAGAAGAAAGGAGAAGAAAAAGAGAAAAGAAAGGAAGAGGGGAAAAGAGAAAGAAGGGTGGTGTGAAAATGGACCCAATTTCAATGTTGATCCAAGCCCATTCCAATTGTCTCAAAAACCTAAAATTTCTTTCATTCCCACCAAGAGAGAAAGAACAGCGAAACTGAGAGGGTGAGAGGAGAAGAGGCTCACGATTTTCCAGCAAGGAGGAGAAGAGGGGTTTGGTTCATCTTGGCCTTAGGTAAGCTTCTTTGATCCTTTCCCTTCCATTTTTCTTCCTCCTTCAAGTAGTAGTTTCAATCCCTTATTTTTCTTCCATTGTTGTGTTGTTCTCCATGGCTTTGGCCCACGGTTTGCGTAAGAGGAGAGGAGGGAGGCTGCTGCGTTTTCGCTTTGTGGCTTGAGAGTGGCTGAATTCTTCAATTATCAAGGTTAGGGGGCTCTACTTTATACCTATAATAATGTTAAGCTAGGTGATATATGTAGGATTGGTTGTAGGAGGTTAGATTGTTGAGTAATTGCTACTGCCTTTAGTTGTTTTAGTTGTTTTGGTTGAATTGGAATATTATTGTTATTGAAATTAAGTTAGTTGAAATGTTGAATAATTATTATTGTTGAGTTGCCGTTCCTTTCGAATTGCCACTGTTTTGGGAAATTAATGAATAAATTGTCAATGTTGGATTAGTGTTCTATTTGAAAAATGGTTGCTGCCTATTGTTCTATTGAAAGGTTGCTCTAGGAAATTGTTAAGTAATTGATAAGCATTATTATAGTTAAACAATTGTTAAGCACTATTATAGTTTGAATGTTGAACAAATGCTACTGTATGATAGTTGATGAGTTAGTGGAATTGTTGATGAGTAGTATATATGTGTGATTGTTGCTGCCTTACTATGATTATTATAGTTTGGATAATTGTTAAACATTATTATAGTTTGATAGTCAAATAATTGCTACTGATTGGATTAGTGATGAATTAAGTAGTTGATGAATTAAGTTAATTGAATGGTAAATAAAGGCTACTGTTGATGGTTTTGATGAGCTAGTTGAATTGTTAAAAATTAGATTACTAGCCTAAGGATATAAAGCGGTGTGTACGGAGTTGTAACTAATTGGGGATGTGAAAGCGGTGAGGGACTCCGGTCCAAAGCGGTGCGATAACCTTAAGACCTTTATGTTGATTATATTGAGTTGAGAAATGCAAAGCGGTGAGTTTAATAATTATTATGGTTTATGTGTGGTGTGGTGGTGCATAGTCATAGTGTCGCATGACTCATGTTGCATAAAGCGGTGTGTCGGCTTCGGCCAAAGCGGTGCGGTGGCTTCGGCCAAAGCGGTGAGTGCCCTCCAGGCTAATAGCGGTGATGATGGATCCACATGCATGTTGCATTACATGCATTAGTCAAGCATTTGATGAGTTTGTGGATGAATTATGAATATGATGATTATATTGAAAATGTGGTGAGTTGTTTTGAATTAGTGTCGCTTGCTGCCTTCCTTATTATAACGCTTTTCTTAATCATTATTATTTGTGTAAAGAGACTCACCCTACTGCCTTTGTTGCTTCTTATGTCGGCAACTTGCAGGTAATCCCGAGTGAGGGCAGTCTTGTGCCTTCTACTAGTAGTCGTGTCAGCTCTGATATGTAGCACCAGGGGGAGGGCGTAGTAATACTAGTTAATGTTATTTTTGATGTGTTAGACTGTTATGGTGATGTACCGAGTATAACTCTAGATTTGAAGTCATCCGCTGTGTTGATAAAATATTGTATTTATGTGCTGAAAATGTGACACCTTCTTCAATGATTTATATCCTTTTCAAAAAAAAAAAAAAAAACTCTGATTTTATATACCGATTAATAGTTAATTTAGAATGGGGTGTTACAACATCTGCCACCCAATAGCCTTCTTATGCCTCTTTAAGGTAGTAATGAGATCATGCTCTTAATTTTGGGATAGGCTAGAAGCTATGATCACTGGAAGGGTATCATTTTCCCCTAAATAGGCATATTTCAAGTGCTTCGGCAATTCTCTAAGCTCAAGTGAAGAAGGGCTTTCAATTGATGGGACATTTTTCTTGAGGGTTGAGTCTCCCAGCTCCAATGGCTCATATTTTCTTGCCCATATATTTTTAACAGCAACCTCATCTTGCAACACTCCTTCTTCCACAAGCTCTTCTTTATTAACTTCAGCAAGAGCCTTAACCAGATGGTCACTATGCTTGTGGAAGTGTTTTTGAACCACAGAATCAAGGGAGACCACAAAAGAGCACTCCTCTGTTCCCTGATCGGGAAACTTAAGAGCATTCATCACATTGAATTTTATTTCTTGGTCATTGTGTAACACCCCGTTAATTTCTAACTTGTAGAAATTACCGAAGCGCACTACTGGCATACATCAGAGTGACTTCCTTTTTAAATACTGAACACATACTAATACTCGATGCTAAAAACCCATCAAGTTCGCTTACATAACTGAACATAATATACATAAAGCGGTCCTTACACCCTCAACTAGTGTTCAGTACTCAAAACTGAAAGTCTGCGGAAGCGATTTACAACTTAAAAACATAAGTCGTACCATCGTACATCTCAGAAACTGAATACAAAATACAGAAATACAAGGGAAACTGAAATACAAGACATAAAGAAACAAAGATAGCAACTGCTCCTCAAGCGTCTCCATAGCCGTGCCTCACGGTCTTCATCTTTCCCTGCTTAACTGAAAAACAACAACAATGGATTGGGTGAGACAACTTGTCTCAGTGAGTTCTATCGCGACCCCTTACTAAACCTCTCGGTTCAATTATGCTTGATTCATTATTCTGATTCCAACTCATAGTCCTCAAAATTGACCATGTGGCTAACTAACTGAAGTTGTTCTTATAACCCTTAAGCCGGTTACAAGACGCAACTCATAAACTAAACTAAACGTTGTCCTCATAACCCTCAAGCCGGTTACAAGAAACAACACTAACTAAAGTTATAGCGTGTCACCGGTCACTTGGCATAATAAGCTTCCGGTGAACCCGTCCCCACTAATCGGCTGGGTCCCTAACGGGGCCTAGGTTCATAAGGCTCATGACTGCCTCTCCCCTAGCACACTAAACTGAATAGGGTCGTCACCCCGACTAAAAGGTATATATGATGATATACCTGAACTGAACTCAACACTGAACTTAAGCATAACAATAACTTAACTGAACAATGAACTGAACTGAACATAAACTTATTACTAAGGTGATCTAATTACTAACTAAGTCTAATTATTAAGTGATCTCTCATGGATTACTAAGTTTGCTAACTTATCTTATCAATCTTACTAAACCAGTCAATCCAGCACAATACATCAAACACAAATTCATAACATGAAATCAATGGCCAATCACATGAGCATTCACTTAACCTGAACGTAATCCAAACACAACCAATCATATGGTACTAACATAACTTAAATCCAATCACAGTCAATTACCACTCAATTCAGGGCAATTCAATTATATTAACATTGGGGAAGGTGGAAGGAAGGATTAGAAAGCAATTGGAATCGTTTGGAATGATTTAAAACGCTTTTTAAAAGAGGCAACCCGAAGACCACGCACGACCCGTGCGCCCATACACACGATCCGTGCGTGACTATCATTTATCGTATCATTCCGTTCCGATCCCGAATTACTTTCCGATCAACACTACCACTTCAGTCATACCAAACATGTAGAATTACAGTGTTCCCATCCTAGGGGAAACTTGGGGAGTGGATTGGAAGGGACTTAGGACCAATCGGAACGACTTAGAACGTATTTCAAAATGTCGCATCAGAGAGATACGCACGGTCCGTGCGCCTTGGCACACGACCCGTGCGCGTTTTCAAAAACAGCACCAGGGGTTCCAGAATCTCACGCACGACCCGTGCCCATAGGCACACGGTCCGTGCGTGACTAACAGTGTTTCAGAAAAACAATTTTTCGCGTTTTCTTTTCTATTCCGATCGTTCCCATGTCCATTCCGATTCACCTTCAAACTCAATAACACATGATTTAACAATCCTAGTGAGTATAGAACTCACCTTTAGAAGACGAACAAACCACACCGAGACTTCACGATCACGATCACACGTGACTCCAAGTTCACGCAAACCGCTCCAATTAACTTCCAACCAAAAACCCAGCCACTGGACTACTCTCTAGGTTGCTCCAATTTGCGTTTCAGGTACAGGGACTGGTTCTACAACTCTCTAATATGACATGCAAGGGAAAGATTTGGTGTTTGGCCATGTGAAGCTCAAGGTGGTCTTCAATGGTGGAATGTGGTGGAGGTTGAGGATGACTATGAACTTAGCATCAATGGAAAGGGAATAGGGAGATGATTCAGAATATGTTGATAGATGAGGCATGCATGATGGTTTGAAGGAAACCCTCACCTCTTCTCTTCCTCTCCCATTCGCATCCCCTCTCTTCTCCTCCCTATCTCTTTGCTGTTTTTCTTTTGAACTTAGAAAATGAAATGTTTCCCTTGGTTCAGCTGGAAGGGGGTATTTAAAGGGTAGTGTAAAAAGACAACAATGACCCTCACTTAAACATTTCATACCCTATGACTCCTTCACTCCTAATTAATCTAATGTGATGCAATCAATTCAATCAAGCACATCATTTGCAAAATAAATCAATCGAGCAAATCACTATCAATTTAAATAATTTCAATAAATTAATAAATCACTAATAATTAATATTATGCCATTATAATTAAATAGCAAAATAGGGGATGTTACACATTGACTCTCATAGTCAATTCTCCCTTCTGCACATCAATTAGAGTCTTCCCATTAGCTAAGAAAGGTCTTCCAAGAATAATAGGTACCTCTTTGTCTGCATCAAAATCAATAATTACAAAGTCAGCAGGAAACACAAACTTGTCTACCTTTATCAGGACATCTTCAATGATCCCCTCAGGATAGGCAATGGACCTATCTGCAAGCTGAAGAGTGACAGTAGTAGGTCTAGCAACTCCTATACCCAGTTGAGTGAAAATGGATTTGGGCATCAAATTGATGCTTGCACCCAGATCACATAGAGCTCTACCGGTATAGGATTCCCCAGGATAGGGATAAGGTGCCTTTTTATATTCCTAGGATTGTGGGATCCAAGAAAAACCCTAAAAGTCCAATTCCTTTTCTTCTTTTGGGCCCAAAGGACATGGGTCATTAATAAAAGGACAGCACACCCCCTAAAATTGGTGGTCCAGCATCAGCATGCCCTGGCACACACTATTTTCGCAGAAATGGCTTCAGCAGTTTCTCTTTCATCTAATGCAGGACCCACACCAATGCTATAGCACCTAAATGCTGCAGCACACTAGAACACATATTAAAACACAAAAATAGACCAAAATGCCCATTGGAGAATAAACCAGAATTTCTTTCTAACTAACCACAAACCATTAATTCTAATAATTAATTAAAACAATTTGCTTTTGGACAATTAATTATTTAAGCTACTAAGGTACAAATAACTCTTATAAATAAGAGTTATCACCAGGGTTTAATGATGTCGTGATGCGATTGTCCAGATGGAGTGACAGTGTCCAGGAGGTTTTGAGCACGACTACTGGTGAGAGGGAGATGAGTGAGGTTTATCAGACTTACTTGCCATGGTACATTAGGGTATCAGTTCCCTGTCTCCTTCCAATAGCACCAGTGGCACCACCAGCAACAGACCCAGGTGTGATGGGACCTGAGGAGAGACTGAGGATTATGAGCCAGCGGTTGCGGATGGTGCTTCGGTCCGGAGACCTTCGTCGAGACTCTGAGTCGTACAGAGTGATCCGGGGCTTGATTGATTTGGCAGATGGAGAGGATTGATTTTTGTTGTTGTTGTTGTATCGTACCATTTGAACACCCTGGATTTATGTATTTCTTATTAGTATTGTTCCGTTATTATATTAGACTAGTTAAATTAAAAATTTGTTTTCATTGGTGCAAACATTAAAAGTAAAACATAAATGTTACAACATAAATGTTAAAACATAAACAACAACAAATACAGTTCTTAAACTCTTGGTCCTCCAGCATAACAACGGCGTATCATCTCATTGATGCTCCGTCGAGTCTCCACGTACAACTCCAACGGGCTACGATTCTGAAGCATGTCATGGATGTTCAACATGCTTCGTACGTCATCATCAGTCTTGATTCTCATGGACGAGAAGTAAATGCAGCCATCATCTCCACGATCGGGTTTGCGATAAGTAATACTAGAAACCTCACGGTCATCACCAATCACTTGAAGGTGATGTCATTGTGGAGCCTGCATAAAATAGGCTTTGGACATGAGAAGAAGACACCATCTTCTCTTATGGTGATTTGGCCGCCATGGTGAATAGCGATAAGTTTATTGTCGCTTGAGTACTGAGTGGAACAAATGTTCATTTTGAAGTGAAATGTTGGTGTGAAAAGAATGAGGGTGAGTGTGGGTATTTATAGCAATCGTCACTTATTATCCACCATTGATATTGTCGGTGCGATCTACACCGTTAAAAATATATCCGATGGGGCACAGTTACCAAGACGAACAAAAGTGAGTCATTGATCAAAACTGTCAGTCAAATTGTGTCCATTAAATTTTAACAAAAACAGATTTATCTAATAAATATATAAATCCGCTAGTTCAAATAACGAAAACGGATTTATCTATTCACTAGGTAAATCCGTTTTGAGAAAAAAGAAAACGGAGTAACGTTAGAAATTGGTAATTCCGTTATTAAAACCTTACGAAGACGGAAGTACATTTGCATTATGTAATTTCGTTGTTCTAAATTTAAAACACGGATTTATGTTTGGTTTAAGTATTTCCGTTGGCTTATTTTTTCCAGAAACAGATTTAACTAACAGCAACATAATTCTGTTATGTTGTTTTACCAGAAACGGATTTATTTTTGGGTTAGATAAATTCGTTAGTACATTTTAATTAGGGGCATTCTGAGAATAAAAAAATATGTGGGGGTATAGTGTGCAATAGTGGTGGTACAAAAAAAACGTGTATTTTCGTGTACTAGTTTTCTATTGTAACATGCTTATTGCTGTTGCCACCCCTCCAGTTTCGAGGAACCCCCTCCCCCCTCAATAAGCAAAATTCAAAAATTATCCTTAAAAATTTATCTTGTGTTCAGAAATCTTTTTATCTTTCAAAAATAAGCGATTTACAATTTGTATTTTTTATTTGCATAAATAGAGCTACTTTACGGTATACAGTTATAATTGTATGTCATCTACGTAGGGATGGCAATGGGTACCCTATGGGCAGGGTACTATAGTGCTCGTACCCGAGCCCGCATATGTATGGGCAGGGTACTATAGTGCCCATCCCCGTACCCTCTGGGTACCTAATGCCCATTACCCACACTTTATCAGCAAAAAATAATAAATAACATAAAAACATTATAATTCAATTTAAAAAGTCATTATTTTTTCGTATCTACTAATTAAAATATTACACATGATAGCATTTAGTGAATTACAAGCATCCAAAATATTAGTAGTTTGAATTTATTTTTTTAAAATTAGATATACATAAAATTGTAATAACAGTAACTATATATATATATATATATATATATATATATATATATATATATATATATATATATATATGCGAGTGCGGGCCCGGAGTTAGGCCCAAATATCTTGTGTTGCCTTAAAAGAGAATTAATTAGTTATTTTATTTAAAGAGAATCTAGAAGGTTCTTTAGTTGGGTGAGTCACCCTTTTTAGCATCTATATATGTACTCTCAATCATTTGAATGAAATCATCAATGAAAAAGAATGTTAAGAGTATTTTTATTTTCTTAAAGGAGACGCTCTCCCCTCGAAAGGAGCTTTTATTTTCTGTTATTGTGTTTTGAAGATTCACCCATTTTTGGGTACCTTACACGCGCCCATGTGTGCGGGTAATTACCCACCCGTTTGCGGGTAATTTTTGTGGATACTCTATGGGCATGGGCTCAATTGCCATCCCTACATCTACGTCTTGTTTACGACACACAATTTTTCCAAAATGTTAATCGTAAATAGGCATTTTTTTTAATTTATTATTTAACTTTTTGACTCAAATTTTATTATTTAACTAAACAATTATGTATTGAAGTGCTTAATTATTTATTTACCTTTGGTGAATTTTTTTTCAATAAGCAATGTTTCATTGATTAGGGTATTATGGATGCTCAAAACCAGAAATACAGGGTGGATTCAAAAGTTGTTGATACTGTTAAGTACATTGATTAGAGCATTATTGTCACAAACTTCTCCCTGCATACTTTTTAAACATAAATATACATATGCTATCCTTTACTTGTGATGATTAGAACTTTTTTCTTCCCACCCGTACTATTTGATGTCAATGTGTGTTTTGTTAAGTTATTCATTAGATTGGCAGTTTTCAAAGCTTAATTTACATGCAACTTGGAGCTTTTAGTATTAATGAATTAAAGGGGTTTGAAATCTTATTCATATGGTTCTAAGCAGGAAACAAGAAACTTGTAATGTTGAACATTAGTAGATTTGAATTATCAAGTATGTCAATTATATGGTTCTGCTATTGTAGGATGCAAATGCTCACCTTCTAAATGTTGTTGCACTATAATACATCGATTATTTGTTAATATCAATACATGGTGATGTACATATCCTTTTAGGCAATGTCACTTTTTAGTTCAGTTTTGAAGAAGTAGTGCTTTGTCCATTTCCTTATGTTAGGCTTCACTTGACATAGTAGCCTGAAACTAGTTTTCATCTATTGTGTTCGTTTAACCTTCCAATATAGTGTTCTTCGTAGACACAATATTTAACATTAGTTATACTTATTGAAATCAGATTGGATTGATTCTTTTATGTTAATGTGCAGAAATGTCAAAGCCATGGAGGATTAGGAATTTGCTCAAAGTAATTGATGGGAGATCCTTAGGAATTGTGCTGAAGTGTGTGTCATTTGTCCTCAAATAATTGATGTCATACCTTTAATTTACTACCACGATCATTCGTACATACACATACTCCACTTCAAAACACTTATTTATGAGGTGAAAATTGTGGTGTGATTTATTTTTTATTTTTATTTTTTGGATGAATGATTTAATTTTTGGATATATTAAACAGTATTTTGGATGTATCAACACTATCAGTCTATCACTATTAAACAGTATTTTTTGCATGTATGATTTTATTTTTTTTATTTTTTTTTTTAAATTTCCGACGGATTTCCGACGAAAATTTGTGACGTATTTGCGACGAAAATTTGTGACGGACTTGCGACGAAATTGTGACGGAAATATTTGCGACGAAAAAATCCGTTGGAAACTATTTGCGACGGAATCTTGTTCGTCGGAAATTTCGTCGGAAATGGCCATTTGCGACGAAATATGCTTCATTTGCGACGGATTTTTCCGTCGAAAACGAGCGAATTTCTTGTAGTGTTAGGGATGTTCATTATGAATGTTAGAGTTTGTTTTTCCTATTTGATGACTTTTTATATTAAATATCACGATAGTTTACCTTAATTCATCTTGTTGGACAATTAAAAGCTAAATTAAGGTACACTAGCTGACTTACGGTACACAATTTTTGAAAATATATACCGCAAATAGCTAAATTAAGGTATACATATTTGTTACCGTGGATCGTAAATTAGCTATGTACTGTAAATAACTAGTTTATGGTACACATTTTTATAAAACTATGTGTTGTAAATAGCTAATTTTTTATACACAATTTTTCAAATTTTTACCATAAATTTGCTATTTATAGTACACATTTGTTATAGTTTATATATTGTAAATAGCTATTTATGGAAGAAAAAATATATATACTGTAATTATAAAAAAAAATAGATACTGAGAATTATAAAAACTAGCTAAATTTTTACGAATGTTTTGGTATTTTTTATTATTTGGGGTGCCTCTTTTATTAGTTTTTCTTTTTGGTCGAGCCTCCTTTGTTAGTTGGTTACTGTGGAAGTTCACGCTGTGCACTTGGTCTTTGGGCCTTAGGCCATGTTGTAGGATTTTCTTAGGCCTGCTATCTATTCTACCAAAAAAAACTATTTACAATAAAACATTTTTGTCAAAAAAAAACTATTATAATAAAACACTAAACATTATTTAGTTTTATTAAATAAATTAAAAGTTTTATCAAAGGTTAAAGATTGTGAAATTTCCTACAATTTTTTTCTTCAGATTTAAGTTCCTACATAATTAAATCCATAAGAAAACCTATAGGGAATGACAACTTATCACGAGCAAAATGACAAACTAACGTGGTTGTTCTGATTTTGGCTAGAATGCTTTCAAGCAAAATATCATTATGAAATTCTCTCAAGCAAAATAAATATCAAAACATAAAGAGAATACTTTGAGAGAAACTATTACACTTCAAGTGAATATTCGCTAGCCAATCCATTGAGCTAAGCCAAAAACTGATAAACATCTGTTCTTCTTGAAAGCTATTTTTATTTGATAAATATTTTATAAAGCTTTATGTTTCATAAAACCTCTCGTGTTGAGAGTGAACCATATATCATTTATCCGATGGATTTGTAAACTATGCACCAGTGGTATTTTCTTAAAGGCTTGAGGTTAAGTTGTTTAAAGAAGTTAAGAGTATAACCAATGTTGGTAGGAGATACTCTTGAGATCGTAAAAGTTTGTGAAAACTAGTGGAGAAATCCTTCAAGTGTTTTGAAGGGACTAGAGGGCTACTAGGAGAGTAGGAGGTGATGAACCACGATTAATCACTTATGTCTTTTGTAACATCCCCTATATTTTTACTATTTTAATTATATTGGCATGGAATTATTTTTGGTAATTTATTAGCTTGTTAAAAAATAAAATGAAATAAATTGAAAGTGATTTAAATAATTGACTTACCATTGTTTGTGATTAATTGATATATTGTGTTAGGAAATGAAATATGTGATTGAATGATTTGTTATGCTTGTATGTTAAAATTGTTAAGTTAGATTAGTTACATAGTCATATGTTAGCTAGAATTAAGAGATAAGTGGCTGAAGGGTAAAACAGTAAATTTCCTACCTTTTTAATATGCCCAGCTGAGCCAAACACCCAGCACCCTCCCTCCACCCCATTCTTTTTCAGAAACTCATGAAGTCAAAGGAGATTGAGAGAGAAGAGAGGGAGTGAGTGGCGAGAAGAGAGAGTGAGGGAGGGGAGGAGAGTGATCCTCCATGCATGTTAGAAATCTCACCACCATCATTTCACATTTTCTCTCCTCTTTCCACTGATACCTCTTTCACACACAGGCTTAGCCCTGATCATCTCACTTCACACAGCTATGAAATTTCGAGTTTGAGGGAGGAGAAGAGTTCAACAGAAAATTCTGGGTAAAACCCGTTTTACCTACCTTCGGTAATTACGTCGTATCTCCCTGCGCACAACTCCGATCATCGTGATTCTTGTCCCTCTGGAAACTAGACACAAAGCTCTTCATTTTGGGCACAAGAACCGCATGATTCCATTGAGAAATGAGAGAGATATCACACTCACAACTTTCGGATTAAGAATCAGCCACTATTCCGAAGAAGTCCTCTTGTTTTGTTAATATCTCCCAAACCACTGGTTGCATGTAAGTGAATCTTTCTCCATCAGAGAGTAGAGAAAATTCCCTTCACCGTAGACCCTCGTTTTGCTAAGTTTGGTTGAGATTTGAGTGAGTTACGCTCGTTGCAAATTGGCGTTTGGTTGCTGGAAACAGCAGGAGCAGATCCCGAAAGATTCGTGTGATAGCCGTTAGTTCGTGTTCGAGAAGTTTCGGCGTTGGGTGATTGTCATCTCCAAAAAGGTGAGTTCTATAACTCACTAGGGAAACCATAAATTTGTGCATGTATATGTGTCCTGGTTTAAGTCTCGCGTTTTATAAAAATTCGAGTCGATAATGTTTACGAAAATCTCGCGTGTGAGTTGTCGAGTCATGAGATTCTTGGAATTTAAATTGCTAAATTGCGTGAGTGTGATTGTTGAATGAATATTATTGATTGTACTGAATGTACTGGTTTCCATGTCTGTATTGATGTGTTATCGAGTTTGAATGTGAATCGGAATGGACATGGGAACGATCGGAATAGAAAAGAAAACGCGAAAACTGTTTTTCTAAAATACTGATAGTCACGCACGGATCGTGTGTATGGGCGCACGGGTCGTGCGCGAGATTCTGAAGCTCATGGTGCCGTTTTTGAAAACGCGCACGGGTCGTGTGTATGGGCGCACGGACCGTGCGTATCCTTCTGATGCCAACTTTTAAAATACGTCCTAAGCTATTCCGATTGGTCCCAAGTCCCTTCTAATCCACTCCTCAAGGTTTCCCAACGATGGAAACACATTAGTATTATGAATTCAGTTATGATTGAGTTGAGTTCATGTGATGTATTTAAAGTTTCATGCTATGATTGTGATCGAGATAAGTCATGTCGTGGATATTGTTCAATGTGACTGATGCATTGTGCTGGATCGACTGGTTTAGTAAGATTGATAAGATAAGTTAGCAAACCTTAGTAATCCATGAGAGATCACTTAATAATTAGACTTAGTTAGTGATTAGATCACCTTAGTAATAAGTTTATGTTCAGTTCAGTTCATTGTTCAGTTATGTTATTATCATGTTTAAGTTCATTGTTGAGTTCAGTTCAGGTATATCATCATATATATCTTTAGTCGGGGTGACGACCCTATTTAGTTTAGTGTGCTAGGGGAGAGGCAGTCATGAGCCTTATGAACCTAGGCCCCGTTAGGGACCCAGCCGATTAGTGGGGACGGTCAACTTTAGTTAGTGTTGTATCTGGTAACCGGCTTGAGGGTTACGAGGTCAACTTTTAGTTAGTTAGCCACATAGTCAACTTTGAGGACTATGATTTATGAGTTAAGTATAATGAATCAAGCATAATTGAACCGAGAGGATTAGTAAGGGGTCGCGATAGAACTCACTGAGACAAGTTGTCTCACCCAATCCATTGTTGTTGTTTTTCAGTTAAGCAGGGAAAGATGAAGACCGTGAGGCACGGCTATGAAGATGCTTGAGGAGCAGCCGCTATCTTTATTTCTTTATGTCTTGTATTTCAGTTTCCCTTGTATCTCTGTATTTTGTATTCAGTTTCTTAGATGTACGATGGTACGACTTATGTTTTTAAGTTGTAAATCGCTTCCGCAGACTTTCGGTTTTTGGTACTGAACACTAGTTGAGTGGTGTAAGAACGTTTTATATATATTATGTTCAGTTATGTAAGCGAACTTGATGGGTTTTTAGCATCAAGTATTAGTATGTACAGTATTTAAAAAGGGAAGTCACTCTGATGTATGCCAGTAGTGCGCTTCGGTAATTTCTACAAGATAGAAATTAACGGGGTGTTACATCTTTCTTCTCTCTCCAAGTTATTTACTTATTTTTATATCTTGTTAAAAGCAGTTTTGTGGGAACAACTTTGAGAAAACCATTTTGAAAAAAAAAAATTAAACACACTAATTCGAACCCCTCTTTTCGTGTCTTTTCTCACGTCCAAAAATTATTATCTATACCCAACTCCAAATCTTGGAAGAATAACATTGTCATCCTTTAAGATTTAATTGTTTTTTGGTGGAATCCTTTTAGTCCTTTAGTCTTTTTCTTATACTCTTCAAGTGTGATTTTACATAAGAGTGAACCCTATTTATAGGGTGAAAAGGTAAGTGAAAGATCAATCTTAAAGTTCCACTAACAACCCATTACATCAAGGAAAGTGGAAGTCTAATAGGAGTGGACATCCATTATTATATTATTCATAACACTCTCCATTGGATGTCCATCGAGAATATGCCTCATTAAAACCTTACTAAAAAAACCCAGTGGGATAAAAATCTAGTGAAGGAAAAAGAGTACAATATCCTTTCATTAGAAACTCCTTCGTTAAAAACCTTTCCAGGAAAACCCAGTGAGACAAAACCATGGTAAAGGAAAAAAGAGTGCAGTTTTTCTCCCCCTGTTTGAAGTGTCGCTTAGGAATATGAATTCCAACATCTGGAGCTTCTCCCTGAGTGCATATGGAGCAATCAACTCCTCTCTATCACTTTGATTTATCTTCTTTTATTGGAGCTTTGCGGTCAGTATTATCTTTAAGACATCTTCTTTGACTTGTTGGCATTTGAGTATGAAATGAAAAAGCAGGAACCATAGATTGTTTTGTAGATCAAAAAGATATTTCAATATCCCCTCATGTAGACAATAGCTGACTTGCAATCTGACTTGATCTAGATCGGAAAAATACTTTGTATCTGCATGGTTAATTTTGGTAACATATATAAAATGATTTATTCATTAGGATAGTCAAAAATGAAATATGCATCCCACTATGTTTTAATGCATTTTGGTTTGTAATGAACTATATTACTACTAATTATCACAAAATATTACCATATCAAGAGGGTTATAACATTTGGTAATATGCATGCATGCTTTCATAGTCTTCGGGACTAAGATATTTCATATATTCTTAGCACACAACTCATGTACTCAATATAAATAATTTCTGCAGATCAATATGAGACTTTGTTTTTCAAAAGAATTTATTTGAAGATATTTTTTTTTATCTTGAATCCTTCTGAGATTTTCATGTAGAGGTCAACTACAGATTCAACCTCAAAATCCATCAGATATAATTTGAGGTCATTCATCTAGAGCTCTTTCTTTGAACAATCTATAGTTTTTAGAAGCTCTCTAGGAGTTCTGATATTTATGTCATCAACATAGGCATTCGTTATAGCAAATTTTTTCCAAATATTTTCATAAAACTATATGGACAAATGATGTCTTTTTTGTAGCCCTCCTTTAGAATATAAATTTAGACGATTATACCATATGTTTTCAAATTATATTATCTCATGGAGGGATTGATTCAATTTGAGTAATCATCTCGAGAATCCGAAACGTGTGTATTGGAATATTAAATCCTTCAGGGATCTTCAAATAATTATGACTATCAAATGAGTCATACAAATAAGTCGTAGCAACAATCATCTTGTGAAAATTGAGCTCTTCATGTTCTACAAGGCTAATTGGGTTCTGAAAAGTACTTACATCCACCATTGAGCAACATGTCGAGCTTTGTATCTCAAAATTTCACTGTTCTTATCCCGTTTTTGCACAAAAACCCATTTGTATCCGACTGGTTTTACACCTTCAGGTGTTTGGACTACAGGTCCAAAAACTTTTGTAAAACGAGTTTAATTATGCTTCAGTTTTATCTTTCAAATTTGGCCAATTCTCACATTGCCTACATTCTTTAGTAGACTTTTGTTCAAGATCCTCACTATCATTCATCACATTTAGCGCTATATTGTATGTAAAAATATCATCAACATTGACTTCATTTTGGTTCTATTGTATTTCATTCTTGAATAATTCATTGAGATCTCTTTAATTTCAGAAATTTTCAGGTACCTGATCAGTTCTTCTGGAACTGAAATGTCAATTATGTCTGAATACTCTTTTAGAGTTTCTATATCCTCGCTTGGACCTTCTTTCTTTTTAGCTCCTATTCTTGTTCGAGGATTTTTATCTGTGGAACCGATTGGTCTACCACGCTTCAGGCGCGGTTGAGACTTATTTGTAATATTAGATTGTCCAACAGGGACATCCATTTTATTGGAGCATTAACAGCTGATATGTATGATTTGGTCACACATTTGGATCAGTGAATGCATTTGGTAGATGATTTTCTAAGCTTTGCAAATGAATTATCTTTTGAACTTCTAGTTCACATTGTTTAGTTTGAGGATCAAAATGAGACAATGATAATTCATTCATATTGATCTCTTTTTTCAGTTGCTCATTCTCTCTCCCTAATGTTGAGAATTTTAATTCATCAAATGATAATCATCAAGCTGGACTATAAACAAGTCTCCAATTATTGGCTCAAGATACCTTATTATACATTGAGATTTATATCCAATATATATATATATATATATATATATATATATATATATATATATTCCAAAAGTTCTTTGAGGACTCATCATAATGCATTGTGAATGGAGAGATTGGAACATAAATTGCACATAAAAAAAAATCTAAGATGGGAAATATTAGGCTTTTGACCAGAAGACCAAATGTAAAGGGGAAGAGTTGTGATAACTTGTTGGCTTGATGCGAATCAATGTTACAGCATGCAAAATTGCATTTTCCCAAGTAGAAATTGGAAGTTCTTATCTCATAAGTATCGGTCATATAAGTAACTTTAGACATCTAAAGAATGGTTCTTCAAGACCATTTTATGAAAGAACATATGCTACAAGAAGTCCAATGTAAGTTCTCAAAAAGATGGTTGAAGGAAATAGAGCGTGAATGCAGAGAGAGAAACGCAATACCGAGGTTAAATGAGCTACACTACACTAACATTTAACATTCAAACTTTCTTGCTTGCCTTTTCATTATTCAAGGTGGCCATAAATAGCCCATGATGAGTACTAGGAATATCTACAGCTGTCATTCAGTCATTGGGAATAATCCAGCTGTCCCTATCTAGGAAGGATCTAGCATATTACAAGGAAATGCAAAACTAGTACAAGTTATCTAGGGTAAGGCAGCAACGGTAATAAAAACAACATCAAAATGTAATATGATCTCTAAGCCACTTGGGCTTAGCCTTGTTCCTCTTTGGACGGCCTATTGGTGAAGGTGTGTCCAAGTTATCATCCAGTTCCATAGTTTCTTCCTGCACCTCCTCTTCTTCTGTAACATCATTCCCTCCTTGAGTAAGAACCTTGTCCTCAAGGTTCAGCTGAGGAAATGTCTTCTGAATTTCTGCAGAATTCTCCCAAGTAGCATCTTCAGGTAAGAGTCCTTGCCACTGAATTAAGACAAGTTGCTGATCATTCTCGGTCTTATGTGCCAAAACAGCTAAAGGTTGTAACACTGGTTGGTTATCAATATGCTGAGGAGGTAGTTCCAAGGGAATATCAGCAGGACCAAAGTAAGGTTTAAGTTGGGAAGCGTGGAAAACTGGGTGAATTCGACTAGTAGCAGGTAGCTGCAGTTCAAAGGCAACTTCACCAATTGCACGCACAATCTTACACTACAAGAAAATCGACGATTTCCGACGGCAATTTTCGTCGCAAATGCAGCAATTTTCGTCGGAAATTGACGTTTCCGACGAACTTTCCGACGGACAAAAAGTCGTCGCAAAATCGCTCGTCGGAAATCGTTTCCGACGGATTTTTTCGTCGCAAATGTCTCCATCGCAAAGTCGTCGGAAACCCGTCGCAAATATCCGTGGCAAAGTCGTTGCAAACGCTGACACATTTTTGTCGCAAATCCGTCGGAAATCCGTCGGAAATTTTTAAAAAAAATTAAAAAAAAAATAAATCCAACAGTCGTCATTATACCCTCACTAAACCAAACTTCTATTAGAGATTAAAAACCACCAATCACTCCATTTATGCATATATAAACCATCAGTTCCCATACCAGAAAACAATATATAAAGATTCAAGAATGTACAAACTACCAATCACTCCACAACACTTATAGGAGAGTAAACTGAAATTATTTGTTACATAAACCTAGTAAAGTAAGGTTCTCACTGACTTCTTGTTTTCATTTTTATCTAGTACTAGTACATACACACTACAGGGGAAAAAAGAAACAAAATACAATTGGGATATCTAGTATGTTTTCTTGGAAGTTCCTGCATATCAGTATGTTTTCTTGGAGGTCCATGTCTGTCAGCTTGTTTCTTCTTGTACATCTTTCCCATCACTGCTTGGAAAACTGAAAGAAATAAAAGGGTTAAGGAGGGAAAGCCACAATTACAATAAAATATGAAACTACAAACACAAAATTAGAGAACAAATATAAATGCTTGGGTCTAAATGTTTGGGCCTCTTCATATAAGCATAATAGTAAAATATAATCATCAGCTGCAAACTCTGAAGCTGCAAAATCTTTCAGCTGCAAACTCTGAAGCTGCAAAATCTTTGGGTGGACATCCTTTATTGTGCTGATCCTTCCAGCCATGTGAAAGCGTTCCCCGGTTTCCTGTAAGTGACATTTGGGCTAATAAAGCAACTAATTTATTGAGAGCATGAAGGAGTTGAACAACACAACTAAGACTAATCAACTGAGATAGAAAACTTGAAGGACAAAGCAACATATAACCAACGACTCATAACCCACAGCAAAGCATCAGCATCATTATAGAATATAACAGATTATTCATTGTCACCATAATCATTACAGACTTAGTTTAAGGGGCACAACATACCAAATTAGAAGAGACAACAATTATCTGCTTCTCCAGCATAACTCCGGCAAAGAATGTTAATACCTGTAGAGTCAAGAACAGACAAACAATCGGCTATGAGACAGTTACACTTGGATCACTACAGCATTTCAACTTCAGGAGAAAACTACCATGACTTAATTAATGATTCATATCTGATCTTCATTTTAAATGAAGAAGAAAAAGCTATTAATAAATCTCCATAATTAACAGATATCTCACTTATAGCCAATCTGTATCCAAGTAAAAGAATTTAGCATTTTTATGCTTCATAAATCCTCAAATCATGCAGCACCACTCATGGTACAGCTAGAGCAGAAGTGCACCATCCCAACGACAACAAAATAAAAAAAATAAAAAAAACTTCTCAGAGTAAAACAAAATGAATCCACCCAAATGCAGTCAAATCTTCCATAGAAAAAATAAACACAATCCACGTACAGGGAAGAACAAACATGATATTAATAACATATCGAAAAAACGATTTATAAAATATGAGACCAAAGCTTAAAGCATACATTTTCAAGTTTCAAGGTACCGCATAAGCAAGCTATAGTCCATACAGATAATGAAGTTGTCTCTTCCACCATAAGAGCATTATGTGCCTGAGAAGAACAAACAACAATGTAGTACTGTTTTCGCTACAAGCATATGACTATCAAACTGAATGCTGCCAGAAGAATCAAATTTTAAATCTAAGTGAAACAAAAGCAAGCTCATCCATTCAAAAGTTACTATGAAAGCATACATCTGCTAATTCCAGATCAGTACTGCAATTTTTCAGTTCAGCTGTTGAACCAGCAAAATATGTAACTGCCTCGGGCGGTCTACAATATTCCAAGGAATGCAGGTTTCCCGAGAATAAAACACTTTAACACTACTTATATGCAGTGTTTACTGCTAGATCTTGCTATAGTCTATCAGCAAGATACAAGAAAGGGAAGACGATCAACCCAAACACTAAATGGTAAGATTTTTGTAAATCAATAAGCCCAGCAACCAGAAAGCAGCACAGTTTCAGTAATTACTGAGCACCCACACTAACAAAATCTTCAAAAAAATTACAATTGAGAATTATGCAATTCATCCTACAACACAAACAATGCAATAGATCGTGGTACCTGAGCAAGGTGCTTCGCAGTGATTAGTTCAACCATGACAAACGATGCATGCCATCCTTGCTTTAAACCAAATACTTCCAAGAGCCCATCAGCGACATCAGCTTCAACAAAGCCTTTCTGGAAATACATAAAAAGCCTATTCAGTCAAACATAGCTAAATTTGAATAACACTAACAAAATCATCAAGTATGCTAAGTATCATTCAGTTATACAATATTTGGGTCTTCCTAGAAATTGAGAGTATCATTCAGTAATACCTTCTCCAAATATTCTGGTTTCGGTTTACCCCACGGGTTTCCTCCGCTTCCATAACTATGAAGATTCAAACAAACTATTGCTCTTACACTGAAAGGAAATAACAAACCTCGTCAAACCAAAAACTTCACAAAAGAGACTGCTACTCTGCTGCATTCATTAAGCACTAGATTAAAGAATTTAAAATTCCAAATTTCCAATAACTAAAACAAGAAGTCGAAACCATGAGTACTGATGAAATACGCAATTGCCATCTCTGTAAACTAAATGCTAACGAAACCATCTCTTCCGCCACTTGGAAATGAGTTTCAACATAAGTGATGGCTTCTGCATGCTTCAAACAATGTGGTGGCTTCACAGGTGTGCCTTCTGGCATTAAAACTGAAACTCACCAACTACATTGAAAGAAAAAAAATACATTAGCAAAGAGAACTGAATGAAAATCTCCTTATAAAACCAAAATCTACATGACACAGGCCAAGTATAGATTAACTTTTAACTTCTGGAAACTTCTCAATTAAAACAAATTGATGGTTCTTTACTAACAAAATAGTAAGCTTATAGGTACTTTTGTGAAGTTCAAAGAGAGGGACTCTGAAAAAAGTTAGGTATTAGATATAAAAGCTATTTTCAACTTAGTTGTTTCAAAACTCATAGTTACAACTCTAGATTCTTTAATACTATTTTTTTAACGTAAGTGCTACTTAAGAAGTTTATCCAAACTGCAACGTAGAAGTTGCAAAGTGAACTTTAATTTATTCTCCTGGTGATTTGATTTTCAAGAAACTACTAACGGCTAAAGCTGAAAGCCAAATTCATTTAATTTCGTGATTTTTTATCTACCACCAAAATTAACTCAGTCAAAAGCATATACAATACCTATCTAAATGATGAATTGGCCCAGTACTAGCCCTCTGTAGAGACCTCTTGATAGCAGATTTCCATGCAAAAGGAAATGAACCGCCCTGATAAATATCAGAAAGACAAATGAAATGAGCATAGTAGACCCAACCCAACATGTACTTAACCATATTTTCCAAGCATATGGATGCTTACCCAACGAAAACTCCTAGACAGATCATTGCCTGTCCCGAGTGGTATGATCCCTACTGGAGGAACTGGCTCTCGGCCTTGCGGGCGAAGTTCTGTAAGACATCCTAACACTCAACCAACTGTACCATCACCTCCAGCAACCTGTCCATTCAACTAGTTCCATTCATTCAATGTGACTGCTACTACAGTAATAATAATAGTAAAACTAATGTAATATCTAATATGTAAATTCATTAATCAATAAGTACTAGAATAAGAGAGAGGGAACGCAATTACATTCTCAATTTGAAGTAAGTGCATATGCATTCCCCTTATCAATCATAAGTTAATCTATTTCACTTTTACTTAGAAAGGAAAAAATATTAGAATAAAATAACTAACCCTTCTAATTCTGTCTAGAATAAAACAAAAGGAACAACCCATTAAGAGAGGTTTGTTGCCCTAACCGCATTTAGATTTCTCATCAGTATCCTAACCGCATTTAGATTTCTCATCAGTATCCACAACCCTCTTATCTTGTCTATACGCCAACCTTCCCTTTTCAACAATTACTTCATATCCTTCCCTTTCATTTGGTCCAAGATGTTTAATGCACTGGCGTTGTAGGGTGCTCCTGGGACATTTCTCTAGATTTATTTCTTTCCCATCTCCAACATCCAACCTAAAAACACAAAGTGATTATTAGCTTATGTTTTATTTTAACCATCTTCATAAGAAGAAATAGAGATCCAAGAACAAGAGTTAATATTTACCAATAGAAAAATGGTTGAGTGCTTTGGCTATCAAACCAGATATCATAGTACATGTGCAAATTGTGTCCATAACGATGACGTGGGTCAATCTACAACAAATTAACAAGAAGGAATTCACTATGTTAATACCAGACCATGCCAGAAATTAAAAAAGAAAAAACTGTAACAGATCAATTTCACAGTTAAATTAGACTTACAGCTTCTAACCAATGTTGCAGAGCTAGTTTTTGTGCCTTTTCATCCTTAGACAAACCTTTGCCAACCTTAGCTGCTCTTGTTTGCTCTTGCCCAACGTGAGACAGCAGTTTCTGTTTTTTTAACATCAAAGTTACTAACACTAATAGCAAACAGATTTGGGCTAACTCATAAAGTTATTAACACTGATAGCAAACAGATTAACACTAAAGTTCTAATATTTGAAGATTAACTCAAGTTGTACTATTTTTTAAGCTTCAAATTAACTGAAAGCACACTGTTCTAAGCTTCAAATTAACTGAAAGTAAACAGATAAATTAACAGAAGTTATGAACAAATTAACTGAAACCAGACTTCGTTTTACTGAAAGCACACTGTTCTCAGCTTCAAATTAACTGAAGTTATGAACAAATTAAATGACCTAACTGAAAGCAAACAAATCGTAAAGCTGTAATCTTCAAAAAACTATGAAGAAAATCGAAAAAACAAAACTAAGTGAAACAGAACACAACTGAAACGAAACACAAACCAAAAGCAAAACCCTAAACTAACTGAAACAGAAATCAAAAAGCAAACAGTTCATACCTAATATTTTCGTTTAGGGTTTTGGTTGCTGTTCTCCAAACAGTGTCTTGCAAACGAAATCAAAACCTATGAACAACAAAAGAAAAACAAAATCAGATGAACATCTATGTTATTGCAAATTAGAAGAAAAAATAAACCTTAATACCTGTTTTTTAGCGATTACCACGACCGAATCTGAGTTTTAATCGAGACTGAGAGATTGTGAGAGAGAAGAGAGCCACAGTGAGGACATTGGCGTGGGTGACCGAATCTGAGGGGTTTAGGTTTTTGGTGAGAAAAGAGAAGCGAGAAGAGATAAGCGAGATCGAGACTGAGAGCTTGTGAGAGAGAAGAGAACCAGAGTGAGGAACTGAATGATGGAGAGATTGTGAGAGAGAAGAGAGCCAGAGTGAGGAACTGAGAGATTGTGAGAGAGAAGAGAGAGGGCGGAGGAGGCTTTGCGCGAGGAGAACAGAGGGCGGAGGAGGGTGGTGGAGGGCTGAGAAGGGCGGAGGAGAATGAGGGAGAGAACGAGGGAGAGAACGAGGGTTTGCTTTTTTTTTATATAAGCGTGAGGTTTGCTGAATGAGAGGGTTCGAGGGGATGGGGTTCTCTTTTAATTGGGTATTTTCGTTTCCGACGGATTTTAAGCGTTTTCCGACGAAAATATCTGTCGGAAATTTGCGACGGAAAACAACTTCGTCGCAAATGTAAGCGGGAATTTTAGCGCCTCTTTTGCTGAACATTTGCGACGACCTTTTCGTTGGAAATTGCGACGGACTAGAGTTCGTCGGAAAGTTTCGCAGGAAACGAGGCTTATTCTTGTAGTGTTATAAGGGCCATAGAACCTTTTGGAGAGCTTGTTGTTTCGTAACCCAGCAACCGAAGTCTGACGATGAGGTCTCAATTTGACCATAACCAGATCTCCTTCTTT
The DNA here is from genome assembly GCA_039519185.1 of Astragalus membranaceus. NCBI lineage: Eukaryota > Viridiplantae > Streptophyta > Magnoliopsida > Fabales > Fabaceae > Astragalus > Astragalus membranaceus. The sequence goes on from CM076847.1 coordinate 152,747,455, forward strand.
GAAAGGATGGGGCAATCTTCGCTTATCAGCATACATCTTCATTGCTTCCTGTGCCTTGTGTAACGCCCCAAAATAATTTAATTAAGTTATTTAAGGAATTAAGTTATTTAAGGCTTACAACATTTATTTAAGTAAATTAATTAATTTAGAGTTTTATTTTATTCAGGAGGTGTTTAAGTAAGTAGGGAGGTGTAAATAAAGGCCCATGACCCATTAAGTGGCCCAAGTTCAACTAATAAACCTAGGGGTCTTATGGGAAGGTGCTCATTTGTGCAAAGAAAGAAAAAAATAGAAAGTGAGAAGAGGGAGAGAGAAGGCGCGGCCGAAGCTCAAGGGGAGAAGAGGAGGAGGCTTGGCGTGAAGAAATCCAAGGGGAAAGGGAGAGAAGCTTGCTCGATTGGTGATTCTTGTTGATTGCTAGGAGTCTTGCTTAGCTCCTTCATTTTCCTAAGGTTAGGGGGGCTCTCTTCCATTCATAATAGACTATATGATGAGTGTTCTATGTGGGTTAGGTTCTAGGATAATTAATTGATTGATTGTTGTGTATTACTGTGTTGATTTCATGGTTGATATTATGTTTGAATTCAGTTTGATGAATCTATGTTGTTTGATGTTGAAATGAACATGATACGAACTATGTATGCAAGGTGTTTGATGTATTGTCTCAATGAAAGTAAGTATGAAATCATGATGGTTGCAAGGTGTTTGATAAATTGCCTAAATGAATTGGTGTTGAAATTAGGTGTTTGAGGAGTTGTGCCACTATGTTGCTATTGGGTGAGCCACGGCTAGGCGCCAATGCCCATGCCGTGGCGTGTTGCGTGTTGCGTGTGAAGTGTGGCGTGTTGCGTGTGAAGTGTGAAGTGTGGTGTGTTGCGTGTGGTGTGTGGCGTGTTGTGTGTGGGTGTGTGCCGTGATGTTGTGTGTGCTTGGTGTGTGTCACGGTATGGGGGCCAAAATGGCATGCCCGTGTTGCCCTGTTTGTGCCCCATGTGCGTGTGTGTCTCGGTGTGGGGCGCCAAAAATGTGGCGTGCCCCTTACGCCTTGTGCTGGGCTGCCAAGTTGGCAGCCCCTGTGTGCGTGTGCTGGTGATGTTTTGGCGCAGGGCAGGGCGCCATGCCTGTGCCCTTGCTGCCTGTGCTGCGCCCAGATGTGGCGCAGGTTGCCTCTGCGCCAGTTTTGCTGTTTGTCTTGCTGCCTGTGTTGCGCCCAGATGTGGCGCAGGTTGCCTCTGCGCCAGTTTTGCTGTCTGTGTTGCGCCCAGATGTGGCGCAAGTTGCCTCTGCGCCAATTTTGCTGTCTGTCTTGCTGCCTGTGTTGCGCCCAGATGTGGTGCAGGTTGCCTCTGCGCCAGTTTTGCTGTCTGTGTTGCTGTCTGTGTTGCGCCCAGATGTGGCGCAGGTTGCCTCTGCGCCAGTTTTGCTGTCTGTCTTGCTGCCTGTGTTGCGCCCAGATGTGGCGCAGGTTGCCTCTGCGCCAGTTTTGCTGTCTTGGCGCAATGCTGCCAGTTTGCTGGCGCAGTGCTGCCCGATGTTGCCCGAGGTGTTTAGGTGCAGTTTTGCTTATTGTTGCTTGTCTCGTGTCAATGACTTAAAATAGTCTATTTAATTGGTGTTTGTGTAATTAGAGGATTAATTGCAAGCCTTAGAGTTATAATTGGAGGTGTGTTTATTGGTGTTGTAATCTAATGGTGTAATCAATTATTGGTGATGGGTCTAGGACCTCTTTTGGTGATGGTGAATTAATTAATAGTAATGGTGAGTCTATTAATTATTGGTGATTATGCTTATTGCTCATTTTGGTGAATACGGTGTGTTGTGGTGCATTGTTCATGGCATCACATAAACCATGTGCATTTATTGGTGAGTAGGCTTCGGCCTTATTATAAATTATTGGTGAGTGCCCTCAAGGCTTATTTTGGTGATGGATCTACATGCATATGCCCGTGGAGTTGGGTTGCATTTCATGCACTAATCATACATTCAGTGGTGTTTCTTGGAGATTGTAATTTAATGATGTATGTTGATATTGTTGTGAATTGGTGCTTCTAGTTGCCTTCCCTAGTATAATGCTTATCCTATATGCTATTATTTATGTAAAGAGACTCACCCTACTGCTTTTATGTTGCTTCTCATGTCGGCAACGTGCAGGTGATAGCGAGTGAAGGTTATCCTCATACCTTCTTCTAGTCGGTTGTGTCTGGCTCTGATACGTAGCACCGGGGAGGGGCGTCTTAGTTTACTTGTTACTTTTATTTTGATGATTATTAGACTGATATTCTGTGATGAATTGATTATGTTCAAGACTTGTTGTTATTCCGCTGTAATGGTGATTATATTCATGTTGATGTAAACTAAACAGGTGATTTGTGACTTGTCCCTTAACTGTTGTGCTATTTATCGTACTGTTAGCTGTTGGACTATGCCATTGATGTTTGTTTTGGTTTAAATGAAGTAAATGTAGCACGCTCTCGTGGTTGTTTTTGAAAACTCTGATTTTATTAATTAAATAGTAGTTAATTAGAAGGGGGTGTTACACCTTGAGTAGTTTCTTCTTGAGAATGGTAAGGATATTGTCTCTGGTGATGAGTTCTGTCTGCAGTGCTTCCAACTTCGAAGAATCAGGCAGGTATTGCTGCAGAGTAGGTGGAGGTTTCCCAAAGACAGCCTGGTATGGAGTTATTCCCGTAGCACTGTGAATGGTTGTGTTGTAGTGCCATTCAGCCCAATGCAAGTATTTACCCCATAGTCGAGGTTGTTGATGGACAAAACAACGAAGATATTGTTGTAATGCTTTGTTAACAATCTCAGTTTGCCCATCAGTTTGTGGGTGATAAGCTGAAGACATCCTCAATCGAGTACCACTCAATTTGAAAAGTTCTTGCCAAAATTTACTCTGGAAAACCGGATCCCTATCAGATACCAGACTCTTAGGCATACCATGAACACAACTCACCATCTTAGCAAATAATTATGCAACCTTTACAGCAGTGTATCCCGTAGGTAACATGCCAAAGTGGGATGCTTTGGATAACCTATCAAGAACACCTAAGATCACTGTGTAATTTTGGAATGAAGGGAGTCCAACAATGAAGTCCAATGATACATCTTCCCATATATTTTTTTGGAATAGGGAGGGGTTGCAGCAGTCCATAAGGTAAGTGAGTAGGAATCTTAGTCTGTTGGCATATCAAACAGGCTCTTACAAATGCAGTAACATCTTTGTTCATTCCCTCCCAGTAAACATTATCTTTCAATCTCCCCAATGTCTTGGCAATGTGATAACTCTATTTTATATAGGTTATTTATGCTCCTAATACTTAAGTCAAGCTTGCTTCTCAAGTAATTCTAGTACTTAAATATGTGAATATATGAATATTAGAGTAAATATAGGTTATAAGTCAATTCCCTAAACCTTGGGCATAGTCAATGCCTTTGTGAATATGTTTGATGTTTTGCTTTAGCGCTGCAACGGTATGCTATCAAGGAGACGCTACAGCGTTATATGACGGCTGACCATTGAGATATTTGTGTGACCACTTGAGGACATGATGAGTCATCACTCTTATCTCTTCCTCTCAGCTGGATATTTTGACTTCCAAGTGGATGCTAAATTACACTTGGCGCCTCCTAAATGGAACCCATGTGATAGTTGGTGTACTCCATCATTAGCACTTTTTGTAAAGTACTTTAAGGATAATATCTAAGTCTTATGATGATGATTTAATATTATTATTCTATTAAGACTTAGTTAATTTTTTAGATGAGATTAGAATGCTTCTTTAGAAAAAAACATACGTAGACATAGTAGTTGTAACTTGGAAGAAGAACTTATGACATATATAGTAGCTTTTCTCCATTGTTATACTACCTTTAAGCTTTTATTTTTAGCATAGTTTCCTAGTTTTCATCCAAGGTTTTGCTCACGCCTCAACTTCATCCTTTGTATGCTACTTGGGATCATTGGAGTGTATCTTTTGCAACCACTCTTCTCTTGTCTTCATACGGTAATACATACTCTCTAGTTGTATTATGTTGATATAACTTGTGATGAGCTAACTTTGTTGTAGTTGGATTGTTCTTGGTGTGTAATGAACCTTGAGTAACTTTTGTATAATATTATGATGTTTGTGTTTTATTCCTTGTGTCATAATGCTTTCAATCTTGGTTTGGGAATGATCAACTAAAACAAGGTAACTTTGTGGGTACAGATATGGTTCACAAAGAGAACTCAATGAATGATATGAATGAAAACCCTTTAAAGTCATTTAAATGAAGCACTACTTAACTCTAGAGGAGTAGTAGTTCATAAGGCAAATGTTGTAAGAGCTTAATATACAGGGGTAAAACTTATTTAGAGCCTAGACATAGGAGTCTTGTAACATAACCCTGACGAAAGTGAGTGAAAGGCACGCCACCAAGGCGCTACAACATCTACGGATTCTGAAGCGCTACAGCGCTTAACGCTACAGCGTCTAAATATTATTTGAACATTACTCTTGGAAATTTACACAACTACTGAGCTATCCAACTCACCTTTAATTACTTCAACTTAATACTGTTTTATCACAACTTATCATGTTTACAACTCTTTACTTTTACTTGTTACTCAATTCTTTTCACTAAGCTTCTAATCACTTAAACTTCTTAGATTAATTTCAATCCCTGTGGGAACGAACTTTACATATCATTATATTACTTGTTGCGATTGTGTATACTTGCACATCTACTTTTCGTACAACACAATGCCACTATGGCCTCCAAGCAGTGATGAATGAAATTCCTCCATAAGTGTATATTTTAAGGGAGAGGTGGCAGGGATATACAGCTTACCATCAAAGAAGATCATGTCATTTACCACTTGATATTTGGCAAACTCAGTTGGTTTGTGCAGAATGTTGTCACGCAACTTCAAATATTCTGGATCCTGGTTACAAACAGCAGCTACTTGGCAAAGAATTCACAATGAAGTACTGTAAAACCTAAGCAATGAGCTTGTGGTTCCTCAATTCTTGATAAAGCATCAGCCACTTTGTTGTTAGTCCCGGGTTTATACACAATGTCATAAGTGTATCCCAATAGCTTGGCAAGGTAAAACTGTTGCTCAGGAGTTTGAATGACTTGTGTCATTAATTCACGCAAGTTTCTATGATCCGTGTGTATGATAAATTTCCTGCCTAAGAGATATGTTCTCCACTTCTTCACTGCAGAGGTAATCGCGCAAAGCTCACACACATAAGTGGAAGAGTTGAGTAGTTTAGGACAGAATTTCTTGCTGAAGTAGCAGATGGGATGAAAGCACCAATGTAAGTTCTCAAAAAGATGGTTGAAGGAAATAGAGCGTGAATGCAGAGAGAGAAACGCAATACCGAGGTTAAATGAGCTACACTACACTAACATTTATCATTCAAACTTTCTTGCTTGCCTTTTCATTATTCAAGGTGGCCATAAATAGCCAATGATGAGTACTAGGAATATCTACAGTTGTCATTCATTCATAGGGAATAATCCAGCTGTCCCTATCTAGGAAGGATCTAGCATATTACAAGGAAATGCAAAACTAGTACAAGTTATCTAGGGTAAGGCAGCAACAGTAATAAAAACAACATCAGAATGTAATATGATCTCTAAGCCACTTGGGCTTAGCCTTGTTCCTCTTTGGACGACCCATTGGTGAAGGTGTGTCCAAGTTATCATCCAGTTCCATAGTTTCTTCCTGCACCTCCTCTTCTTCTGTAACATCCAATATCAATTCTAATCGAGATACAATACTTATCAGATGCTTTCAGGGTAATTTTCACATAATAACCTCTTACTCAAATAGTTGAGCAAACAATCTCACAAATTTCCGGTTGTAAGTTGACGACAAATATATATAAATATAATATATTATCTAGTTGATGCATCAATTAAAATCACAAATATCTAAATGGTCCATGTGATTAGTGTACTCGTTTACAAATATCACCTTATATAGTTCTAAAAATATGAGAGACTTATTCTCTCAAATTGCCAATTTTCTTTGGGAGCTAGTGAACACAAAAATCAGTAGATTGAAGAAACTACTGACTCTACAATACAGGTTCACATAGAAATTTTAACCATTTTTCGCATCATAATATACTCGGGATGACCCAACCGATCTTACCAACAACCCAATTATTATGTAAACTTCTGGTTTACAACAACATGTGCTTCAATTTCACATATATAAGTGTAATACAAATCAGAGGAAAAAACAGACAACTTTTTCACTACACTTGTTTTATCCAAAGTAGGTCTCGTTATATAAAGATATTCAACATCTCCTCAATTTCTTGTTTCAATATGATATCCATTTGGACGGATATCCTTAAAACTTAATAAATTTTTTATGAGACTTGAGAGATTATAATATGGTACAATGTGTAAAAAATTGGTTCTCTAGGTAATTAGCAATACACTAGCTCTTCTAGAGCCTTTAATTACATTGTGTAAACTTCTGGTTGCAAGTTAATAACAAGAACAAATGATACCAGATGATTTTTTGGCTATAACTAGATAATGTACACAATTTAATATAAAATGCACATATATAATCTTAGTTGTATTCTAAAAACTTAGAGTAGCTATCGAACTTAACTCTATTTTTAGTTAGTTAATCAATAGCATTATAGTTAAAAGACAATGACAGAAATCAATCATATTGAAGAATGGAAAATAAAATTACAAGAAGATAATAAAGGGGTAGAATGGAAAATAAGAACATAAGAGTGTCTAGTTTGTAGGACTAGTCATACAATCAATTCTTCTTAATCCCCATTTTTTAGAAAAACTTTTACATGGAATTCGATCCAAGCATAAGAGATTGGAAATTAAAGTTACATTTTCCAAAATTCATGAGTTACTACTCCAATAGAAAGATCATAAGCACAAATCATATACTAATGATATTTAAATAGGATAATGATAATATTTACCACATCAATGATCATCACCACAACCTTTGTTATACCAAAATTATAATGTGAATCATTCACTTCTAGGAATGAACTTCAATCGATTGAGTGGCTTTTGAGTACTCTTTAAATCACCATAACACATAATCTAGACTCGTTATATTCTTGAAAGTATTTTCTCATTTTCCTATTACATGAGAATATTTGAGACATAAATTACATTTCATTTGCTTTGCTTCAAAATATACTAATTAAGATCAAACTGATCTTATAGATTTCGTTCATAATGCAAAGGCCCAGTTCTTCAAGAACTTGAACGCAAATCTTCAAAAGAGATGCCCAAAGACAAATATATTTTGTACAATCCTCAAAGATGCTTGAATATTAACTTATTAGTTCTTCAAGAACAATACCACAAAACTTCTTCAACGAAGATAAAACAAAATCATACTTTTAAGCAATCCTTCAAGGATGCTTGGATACTAAATTTTTAAGTTCTTCAGAAACTATATCATAAATCTTCGTAGGCATAGAAACTGTTATTTGTGCAATCCTTCAGGGATGCTTGAATAATCGATTTATTGTTCTTCAGAAACTATTTCACAAATATTCATCATTTTGATTCTATTATTTAGTTATCTAATATGAAATGAATAAGAAAATAACCAGGAGCATAGAAAGATAGACCCAAAATGAATTTTGAAAGATCCAGTAGGAAACATCATAATCTAATCAAATATATCAAAAAATATTGACGAGGTAATCAAGAGTAGACTGGTTTTGTATAGGCCTTGATAGATAATTAACAAATCACCGAAATTTTAAAAGCCACAATCCAAAAAATAAATAAACAAAGACAAATTGGTCAACAAATCATATGGTAATCTGAAAACAAACAAACAAATAGATAAATAAAACTCTTTAAATCTTTTGATCAACAATCATAAATTATCAAAAAGAAAAGTGACATATAATAGCAAATGATAAAAGTTTTACTAGTATCTCTACTCAATCAACAAATCAATTTAGGAATTTTGATCAAAACTTTGCCCATGAAACAATTGTTAACTTTTCGGCAAGTGTACCGAATCGTGCAAGTAATAAACCGGTAAGTACCGGGATATCGTCCTCAAGGATCGAAGTTATTTTACTAAAGATGTTAACAACTACTAATAGGAACCAGGTTTAAAAAGGGTTTTGGTTTGATAATTGTTGAGCTGTCAAGCTCGAAGTAAAGCAATAAAATATTTTTGTGTTTTTAATAATAATAGCCGAAAAACGAGTTGAAAAGGATACGATGGTAAAGGATGCTAGGGACGAATTCCTATTGATTTCACCCTATTGCCACTGATTTAATTTGAAAGTTAATCTCTCTCTCTAATCTTGCTATCAAACTCACAACATTAACCAATTCCTAGTTCCTTAGGTAACTAGTCCTTTGTCGATAACTAAATCCCTAATCCCTTAGGTGATTCTAATTAACAACAAGCATTAAAGCAAGAGTTTGCATTATACAACAACTCATAGATTATTCCTAAACTACCAATTGAGGGTATCGAATTCCAAACATTCAAGAATAAAACTCCCATTTCATAATTGAACAAAATATCATTGTATGAGTTTTCCAACCATAAAAAGCATTAAGCGTAGAAATTCGATACACAAAATACGAGAGAGTACGATACAAATCTGATTCTAAACCAGCGACAATAGAGTTACATCAATATTCCTTCATCCCTAACATAAAGAGATTTAGCTATTCATGATTAATGAAGAGAAACAAGGAAAATTACAAGTGGAAGATGATGATGAACACATATGAAGCTTCAATCCTTGTTCCCAAGTCTTGATTCTTCGGTAGCCGTCAGCCGGAATTGCTCCTCTCCTGTTCTAGGGTTCCAAAAACGGCCAAAAGTCCACGCAAAACGCGTGCTGGGCCTGATTTAATGTGTTTTCCGGAGTTTTGCGCCTCACTGGCGCTCCCAGCGCAACTTCAGCGCAACTCTGCGTGACTGTTCCTGTCAATCCGCACGCGACTCGCGCTTCCAGCGCCACTTAGGCGCGGATGGAGGACGCTACAGTGGATTCTTGCGCCTCACTTGCGCTTCCAGCGCAACTTCAGCGCGATTTGTCAAAAACCTTATTTCCTTGTATTTTTGAGCCTGCTTGCTTGCATTTCTTCGTTCTTCTCTTCACCTAGTCCCTGGGCACAAAAACACCACAAAACCCAGCATAAACGCTGCAAAGCAATTAAATCCCAAATAAAACAACTTCTTAATTTTCTCCTAACACTTTCCATTCATTCATCAAATTATTAAGTAAAATTCCCCTTTTTTGCAGTGAAAAACATCATGTGATGGGGATTCATCACAACCCCCAACTTGGACATTTGCTTGTCCTCAAGCAAAGACACGACAAGACAAAGCCAAGACAATCTCAACATCAGATAACATGCAATCAATGGTGAATCCCTTTCCAAACAAGATAATTACGAACAATCAAAAGACAAGTTGAGCGGCAACTTTCAGACTGGTCACTCCATTTCCAACCCACACGTGGTATTCTTACTAGCATCATCTTGCTCAATAGTGCGTGTGTGACACTTAACTCAGTTGGACCATAGCTAGATTCAAAATGTATTCACCTAAAACTAGAGGGTTTCCTTCCGAGAATGCCAAAAATGGTTCAAAATATAGGGTAGATTAACGTTTCCACATAAGGATCAAGGGGCTTCAAGCACAACAAAGGGTCTTAAATAGGCCTTCCAGATTAGACCAGTGCACTAACTATTACCACACACATTTCACACGCAACACAACTATGCACACTTGTTTTTGGGCTGCAACCCCTTTCATTACATTAGTATTTGGATTTGATCCACATTGGCTTTGGGACATTGCAGCAATTATCAGTTTAAACAACACAACACGGCATACACTTTATCGTTACGGGTAGACGCTACAGTGCTGCACACACGCACCCCTACACACACGGCATACATTATAGCGTTACGGTTAGACGCCACAGTGCTGCACACACACATTAACACACACGGCATACACTATAACGTTACGGGTAGACGTTACAGTGCTGCACACACGCACCCAATGCACTGATCCTTCTACAATCATCATGCCCAGCCTTAGTACAACTGATGCACCCCCAACTTAGCTTCTACAACACTAGCCTTAGTACAACTACCCTAAATTTTTAGTGAAATTTTGGCGATTCCCATGGTCCACCACACTAGCTTAGCTGCCCACATCTCTAAGATCACTAAGTTCCACTGGTTAGTGTTTTAAGTGTGGAAGCAAGATTGTACTAATTTGATCACCACCGGGGTATTATTCGCTCAGTTCTCCCGAATCATCACTAAGTTTGCTCAACTGTCTTTTTTTTTAGCAGGAAATTCACCACATGACTGCATTTTTTTCTGATAGTAAAACTGACAATAGGTCCTCCCCCCCCACTTAAACATAGCAGTGTCCTCACTGATTAATTTAGGGGAAGACCTATTTACAACGACTAAGACTAGAACAAAAATAAAATTAAAATTAAACCTACGAAACTATAACCACTAAAGGAAACACGAAGTGCACAATCAAATAAAGCAAAAGAGAAGGGAAAGATAAAAAGTAACCTGGCGGTGAGTAAACTACTCAACCGCGTCTAGAGTCTGGAGAATGCGCCTGAAAAATGTCCGCCTCAGGATCCAACTGCTCTCCCCGCTGCACCATGCACATAGCTCTGTACATGTTTCTCATCCCTACTTCCATCCGCTCCTGTCTGGCTGCCATCTGCTGCTGATCCACTGCTAGCAAATCCATTCTTGCCTAAAGATGCTGAAAGTCCTCAGCATGTGGATCAACCCAAGGTTCATCCATGGAGAAGGTTGGTTCTTCCTCTTGGTGCTGCTCTTGTGGATGTTCTTCTCTGTGCACTGGCTGCTCAAAATACCCACCCCCTGTTATGGTCTGAATCCAAGACCCGGTGATTGCAGCAGATGGTTCAATAGTCTCTTCATCGGCATCAGCAACAACTCCTGCTCTCTCACATAGCAAGGCAACGAGGCTGGCATGCCTCCAATAGCTAGGCGGGCTTCCACCCTTAAAGTTGGCAAAACTGCTTATTTCCTCTTTAAGCTCCCATCCTATATTGACTGGCTCTCCTCTCATAATGCACGCAGTGAGGCATGCCCTCTCAATGTTCAGCTCTGATTGGTTAGAGCTAGGGCATATAGTGGTGAGGACGAAAGATGCCTATGCTCTAGCAACTGGGGTGAGAGAAGTTGTCATTATTTTCCAAGGTACCCCACTCTTATTCCTCACCCAATCCATTCCCGGCTTGCATAGTGCCGCAGAGATCTCAACTGCTCGCTCAGGGTTGTTCTTTATCCTTTCCCTATCGGCTTTGGTTCTGAGCCGGCTATCCAAGATGTCCACAGGTCTGATCCCAAACAGCCCATTGATGGTGTTAGAGTCATAAGGGATATTATGACTCCGCACGTAACTTGTGGCCTCGGGGAATGTCAATCTCCCATCAACTGCTTGCTTGGGGAAGATATTCGAGAAGAATTCATATACTAGGGCCTTGCTTGCTCTTCTCGGGTAGGATACAAAATTATTCCACCCCCGGTTGTTAATGTTTTGTCGCATATCATCGAAGTCACCGGGGTGGAGAGTGATCGCCCTTTCTTTCACAAAATTGGGGTTTGCCTCAATTAACTCAAAAAACTTTTCACACCCCAAAGATCGAAACAAGTCGGAGTTATAGGATGGATTGTGTGATTGGGAAGATGAACCCCTGCGGACTGCCTGCCTCTTTCGTGACCTCTCAGCCATTCCTGCATAAAACAAAGTGCAAGGTTGTACAAGTGGGTGAAGGTTAGTGCACATAGAACAAATATTCAAATTGCTCAAGATCATTACCACATTGCTTCCTTGATGGAAACAATGAGTTCACCTGGCTAGTTTACCAAACCTATTATAAGCACAAGTTTTTGTTCACACATTTTTGATTGAGGCATTTTTACAAACATATAGCATGCATAACTACTCCACATATGAACAACAACAACCAACAACCTTCACATTCCCCAAATTTGTTTCTTTTTATTTGCCATCAATTAGTTTAACAACATCACAACCAATTAACCAATTCAAAAGTCATAATTTTATCAATTCCAACTTGCTCAAAATCTAGTAACAAAGCATAATTTTGGGAAAAAGTATTGAATTTACTTACTTGGTTGATGATGTTGAAGAACTAGATGATGCAACAAGGGAGTCTTGGCAAGAAATTCTGGTGATTTGGCCTTGGGTAGCAAAAAAAATCGTGTGACCTAGAGTGGGAAGGAGAGAACACGCGAAGGGTGAAGGAGAGAAACGATGCGTGACTGCAGCGCATGTGAGGCGTGGCTTTATATACCAAAGCTGCGCTTGGAGCGCGACTTAAGCGCCAGTGAGGCGCGATTTGACAGAAATCATTTTTAACATGCAGAAACACTGATTGTGACTAAATATACCTATTCTACGAAAAATAATGCAAAAATTTAAAGAGATAAGGGTTAAGAAATGTTGGGTTGCCTCCCAATATGCGCTTCTTTAACGTCACTAGCTTGACGTTACCTCCGGTTTTAAGGGTCGCTTAAAACCAATGCCAGCTTCTCTCTCTCCACTACTTCGCCCAAGTATGGCTTCAATCTCTGCCCATTAACTTTGAAGGATCTTTTTGATTCAGGTTCCTCTACTTCAATTGCTCCATATGGTGTCACTTCTTTGACTACAAAAGGCCCTGACCATTTGGATTTCAATTTCCCGGGAAACAACTTGAGTCTAGAGTTAAACAGCAACACTTGTTGCCCTGGATGAAATTCTTTTCTTGAAATGTTCTTGTCATGGTACGCTTTCATTTTTTCCTTGTAGATCTTATTGTTCTCATATGCTTGCAGACGCATCTCATCCAATCCGTGTAGTTGTAGGATTCTCTTTTCCCCACAGGCCGAAGTGGTAAAATTCAAAAACTTTAGTGCCCAATACGCTTTGTGCTCAAGTTCAACCGGTAAATGGCAAGCTTTACCATAAACCAATTGGTACGGTGACATGCCTAAAGGTGTCTTATAGGCTGTTCTATATGCCCAAAGCGCATCATCTACCTTCAACGACCAATCCTTTCTTGAGCTTCCAACTGTCTTTTCCAAGATCCTCTTAATCTCTCTGTTTGAGACTTCTGCTTGACCATTGCTCTGAGGATGATAAGGAGTTGTCACTTTATGCGTAACACCATACTTGGAGAGAACATTGTTGAGTTGAGCGTTGCAAAAGTGGCTACCCCCATCACTGATTAGGACTCTTGGCACACCGAATCTAGAGAAGATGTTCTTCTTCACAAATTTTACCACAGTTTGGGAATCGCTCTTGGAAGTGGCAGTAGCTTCAACCCACTTAGAGACATAGTCGACTGCCACCAAGATGTACTCACAATTGTAAGAGGGTGGGAATGGTCCCATAAAATCTATGCCCCAACAATCAAACACTTCTACCTCAAGGATGGGATTCAATGGCATCTCCCCCTTACTTGAAATATTGCCGGTCCTCTGGCATTTGTCACAGTTTCTCACGTAGTCATGTGCATCCTTGAAGAGGGATGGCCAGTGAAAACCAGATTGGAGAACCTTAGCAGCTGTGTGTTCCCCATTATAGTGCCCTCCACAGGGAGAGTCATGACAATGCCATAGAATGCTTTTACTTTCAGCACCAGACACACATCTTCTCAAAAGTCCATCCGCCCCAACCTTGTAGAGATAAGGATCATCCCACAGGTAATGTTTGGCATCATGGAGGAACTTTTTCTTTTGTTGCCATGTGAGATCTTCCGGGACCTTTCCGGCTGCCTTGTAATTTGCAATGTCGGCGAACCAAGGTCTTTCTACAATGGCAAGCAACTTTTCATCCGGGAACTCTTCCAGGATTTCTTTTTCTAGAGCAGTCACTTCTTTGTTCTCTAGCCTTGACAAATGATCTGCTACCACGTTCTCGCTCCCTTTTTTGTCATTGATTTCCAAGTCAAATTCCTGCAAAAGCAAAATCCATCTAAGGAGTCGAGGCTTAGACTCGCCCTTGGTTAGCAGATATTTAATTGCTGCATGGTCAGTAAAAACAATTACTTTCGATCCAACCAAATAGGAACGAAATTTTTCCAATGCAAATACTATGGCTAGCAGTTCTTTTTCGGTTGTTGCATAGTTGACTTGATTCTCATTTAAGACCTTGCTAGCATAATAAATGGCATGGAAAAATTTCTCCGATCTCTGCCCCAATACAGCACCCACTGCGTAATCACTAGCATCGCACATGAGCTCAAACGGAGCATCCCACTTTGGGGCTACTATGACTGGAGCAGAGACAAGTTTTTCCTTTAGGATATTAAAAGCACACAGAAAAACCGCATCGTTTTAAAACCGCATCAAGGTTAGCCAAGCAAGAATCATAAGTAGGACCAAAAACAGAAAAATCGTCCATAAATACCTCAATTGCATTTTCCATCATATCAGAGAATATAGAAAGCATGCACCTTTGAAAAGTTGCTGGAGCATTGCATAACCCGAAGGGCATCCTCCGATATGCGAACACACCGAAGGGGCACGTGAAAGCTGTCTTCTCTTGATCCTCTGGGTCTACTGCTATCTGGTTATACCCAGAGTATCCATCCAAAAAGCAATAGAAAGCTTGTCCAGCTAGCCTCTCCAGCATCTGATCCATGAACGGCAATGGGAAGTGGTCCTTCCTGGTTGCTTGATTCAACCTTCGGTAGTCAATGCACATCCTCCAACCCGTAACAGTCCGAGTCGGAATCAGCTCGTTCTTATCATTCTTCACTACCGTCATACCACCCTTCTTAGGAACCACATGGACCGGACTTACCCACGAGCTATCTGAGATAGGATAAATCATGCCGGCCTCTAAGAGCTTTAAAACTTCCTTACGCACCACCTCTTTCATTGTAGGATTTAATCTCCGCTGAGGTTGGATCACAGGTTTGAATTCTTCCTCCAGTTTGATTTTGTGCATGCAAAAAGCTGGACTTATCCCCTTGAGGTCTGAGATAGTCCAGCCCAACGCACTTTTGTTGCTTCTTAGTACCCTCATCAGCTTCTCCTCTTCCAATTTGGTCAAAGAGCTGCTAATGATAGCTGGATGAAGATCATCATTTGCAAGGAAAACATACTTCAGATGAGAGGGGAGTTGCTTCAATTCAGGGATCTTTTTCTCGGGACTCTCCCCCCTATCTAGCTCTTCTCTTTTCTTTGACACATTTTCTATCTGAGAAGCTTCAAACTGCAGAATACAGTCTTCTATTTCACTCCCCAGATTCTCTTCTGCTTCTTCAATAGAGTTTACAATTACATTCTCCAATGGAGGAGATGGTACTTCCTGTCTAAAGGTCTCTTTCACAGAATTATCAAGTACATCCACCCTAAAACACTGTCCTTTGTCATCAGGATGGCGAATAGCTTCAAAAACATTAAAAGTGATCTTCTCATCCTGGAACCTTAAGATTAGCTTCCCTTGTTGCACATCAATCAAAGCTCGCCCTGTGGCTAAAAATGGTCTTCCCAGAATAAGTGGTACCTCTGCATCTTCCTCCATGTCAAGTATCACAAAGTCTACCGGAAATAGGAATTTGTCAACTCTGACCAGAACATCTTCCAACACTCCATAAGGATATTTTATTGATCGATCAGCAAGTGTCAGAGACATTCTAGTCGGCTTCACCTCACCACCACCAAGCCTCTTCAGCATAGACAATGGCATAAGATTAATACTGGCCCCCAGATCACAGAGAGCCTTGCCAACGGCTATGTCGCCAATTGCACACGGAATGGTGAAGTTTCCCGGATCTTTCATTTTCTGAGGGAGCTTCCTCTGGATTATAGCACTGCACTCCTCAGTCAAAGCCACTGTTTCGTCCTCTTTGAGTTTCCTCTTCTTTGTCAAAAGCTCCTTCATGAATTTGGCATATATGGGCATCTGTTCTAGAGCTTCTGCGAAGGGTATATTGATTTGTAGCTGCTTGAAAACCTCCATGAACTTAGAAAACTGCTCATCTTTTTGATTTTTCTTGCTAGCATGAGGATACGGTAACTTCACTTGCGGAGGAGATGCCTTGAGTTTCTCTTGTACCTGCACATCAAAGAACAAATTGTTTTTATTAGGGTTAGACTTCACACCTTCTTCACTTTCCTTACTCGACTCATTTTCAACTTCTCCATCTTTTTCATTTTCATTCTTTTCACTCATCTCTGTTCTTTCATTTTCAACTGACACCTTCTTTTCACAATTTACTTCAGGAGTCGGCAACTCCCGACCACTTCTTAGAGAGATAGCCTTAGCAGTTTCATCCCTAGGGTTGTCAACTGTATTAGCCGAGAAACCGCTGTTAGATGATCCAGCAAGCTGCTTTGATAACTGCCCAATTTGAGTCTCTAGATTCTTTATGGAAGCTTCATGATTCTTTTCCATATTCTTCATAGCTTGGTCTTGAGATTGAAAGGTTGTCCTTGTCATTTGCATAAACTGAGTCAACGCTTCCTCCATAGGAGATGGCTTTCTTTGTTCTTGACTAGGTTGCTGCTGATGTGACCCTGAGGTATCATTATTCTTCCAAGAGAAGTTAGGATGATTCTTCCACCCAGGATTGTAGGTGTTAGAATAAGGGTTCCCACCTTGCTTCTGGAAGTTGCCCATATAATTAACCTGTTCACTGTTATCTCCATAGGGTTGCACAGTCACCTTCATGAGCATTTCTGCCACAATAATTACATGCCCCAGTTTGCACTGCTTGAACGGTTGCAGGAGTTTGAGATCCACTTGGCAAAGCAGCAGCTAACTGTTTAGTGAGAGCCTCAATTTGAAGTGACATTACCTTTTGTTGAGCCAACACAGCACTATTAGCGTCCAACTCTAAAATTCCTGGCCTCTTTGTTGCCCCTCTATCATTTTGAATCCGGTACTCATTAGAAGCCATATGCTCCACTAGCTGTCTTGCTTCCTGCTTCAGTTTTAGTACCCAAAGACCCTCCAGCTGAGGCATCTAACATCATTCTTGTTTGAGGTCGCAAACCATGACAGAAAGTTTGCAACTGAACAAAATCATCAATACCATGCCCAGGACATTTTTTTAATAACAGTTTGAACCTTTCCCAAGCATCATAAAGAGACTCAGCATCTCCTTGCTCAAAATTTGATATTTCAGCCCTTTTCTTGATGAACTTAGAAATTGGAAAGAATCTTTCTAAGTACTTGCTCTCTAGATCACCCCAATTGTTAATAGTTCCTGCTGGGATAGTGTTTAGCCAATCTTTAGCCCTCCCAGTCAAAGTATATGGAAAGAGACGCAACTTTTTCTGGTCATCAGTCACTCCCACCGGATTTGTGGACCCACAAATTTCATAGAACTGAAACAAGTGTTGATTTGGATCTTCAGCATCAGACCCAGAGAATTGTTCTGCTTTCAAGGCAGTGAGGATCGAAGACTTGATCTCAAATGCCACAGCTCCCACAGGTTGGAAGGTGTATGCTTGAACGCCTTGATTTCTTCTACCAAAGTCGCCAAGAGTGCGAGCAAGGTGGTGGATTTTCTCCCATAATTTCAGTCACAGTTTGTTGCACAGAAGATTCTCCGGTTGTTGCTCCTTGCTTCCTTAACCTTGCTTCCTTTCTATTAGCTCTAGCGGTTTTCTCAATCTCCGGATCGAAAAGTAAATCCTGAGGATTAACAGCTCCGCGCATGCACTGAGAACACAAGAAACTCGCACAAGTGTCAAAGCAAACTGTGTAATATATATACAATAAAAAAAATAACAGAAATAAAACTAAAGTGAATGTAAATATGTACGGGTTCGAATTAGCAGTTGCCTTCGAATTACTAGTAAATGTAATTTCGATCCCCGGCAACGGCGCCAAAAACTTGTTAACTTTTCGGCAAGTGTACCGAATCGTGCAAGTAATAAACCGGTAAGTACCGGGATATCGTCCTCAAGGATCGAAGTTATTTTACTAAAGATGTTAACAACTACTAATAGGAACCAGATTTAAAAAGGGTTTTGGTTTGATAATTGTTGAGCTGTCAAGCTCGAAGTAAAGCAATAAAATATTTTTGTGTTTTTAATAATAATAGCCGAAAAACGAGTTGAAAAGGATACGATGGTAAAGGATGCTAGGGACGAATTCCTATTGATTTCACCCTATTGCCACTGATTTAATTTGAAAGTTAATCTCTCTCTCTCTCTCTAATCTTGCTATCAAACTCACAACATTAACCAATTCCTAGTTCCTTAGGTAACTAGTCCTTTGTCGATAACTAAATCCCTAATCCCTTAGGTGATTCTAATTAACAACAAGCATTAAAGCAAGAGTTTGCATTATACAACAACTCATAGATTATTCCTAAACTACCAATTGAGGGTATCGAATTCCAAACATTCAAGAATAAAACTCCCATTTCATAATTGAACAAAATATCATTGTATGAGTTTTCCAACCATAAAAAGCATTAAGCGTAGAAATTCGATACACAAAATACGAGAGAGTACGATACAAATCTGATTCTAAACCAGCGACAATAGAGTTACATCAATATTCCTTCATCCCTAACATAAAGAGATTTAGCTATTCATGATTAATGAAGAGAAACAAGGAAAATTACAAGTGGAAGATGATGATGAACACATATGAAGCTTCAATCCTTGTTCCCAAGTCTTGATTCTTCGGTAGCCGTCAGCCGGAATTACTCCTCTCCTGTTCTAGGGTTCCAAAAACGGCCAAAAGTCCACGCAAAACGCGTGCTGGGCCTGATTTAATGTGTTTTCCGGAGTTTTGCGCCTCACTGGCGCTCCCAGCGCGACTTCAGCGCAACTCTGCGTGACTGTTCCTGTCAATCCGCGCGCGACTCGCGCTTCCAGTGCCACTTAGGCGCGGATGGAGGACGCTACAGTGGATTCTTGCGCCTCACTTGCGCTTCCAGCGCAACTTCAGCGCGATTTGGCAGAAACCTTATTTCCTTGTATTTTTGAGCCTGCTTGCTTGCATTTCTTCGTTCTTCTCTTCACCTAGTCCCTGAGCACAAAAACACCACAAAACCCAGCATAAACACTGCAAAGCAATTAAATCCCAAATAAAACAACTTCTTAATTTTCTCCTAACACTTTCCATTCATTCATCAAATTATTAAGTAAAATTCCCCTTTTTTGCAGTGAAAAACATCATGTGATGGGGATTCATCAACAATCAATTCCGAAATCATTTTAAAATCTTAGAAATATCCGGGAAACTATTAAAAGCTACAAACCCACGTACTAAAAAATAAACTAACAAAGGCATGCTTTGAAAAAAAAAATCCACGTAAAAAATTGTGATACAAAGGTTTGAGGAAAAACAATTTTTACACAATCATAGAGGTAACTTATATCATATTTGAGAAGATGAAAAATACATTAGCAAGGCAAACCACAAACCTTGATTCTCAGGTGAAAAATACATCATTGCACAAAGGTATCCCGTACTACACTTCAAGTAGTATCATATAGAACAAACAAGAATCAATATTACCTTAAACAAGATGGTGAATTAAACAAATTAAACAAGAAAATAATTTCAAATTAATACTAACTAAGCGCTTAAAACACTCATCAATCAACATGCAGAGTCGTTGTAACAACAATAATCAAAAGAAAGTAAAACAAAATACTAATCGGAATGGTCTCACCCGAAAATCGAAATGCAGATGAAACCTCCAACCCCTTGATGATGCCTTTGTCATTCTCCAAAAAAAAATTGATCTCCAAAAACCTCAAGCGGTGTGATGCCCCAATTCCTCTGATCCTCCACTGTAGTACTTCTAAATGAGAAGAGACAATGGGTTTGATATATGGAACCTTTCCCAATCTTAGATTGGTAGAACTTTGTGCTGATAACGTGTTATAAAATAAGTGATAAAAGCAAGGAGAAAGATGAAGAAGATAAACAAGAACAAATATGGAATACGAGAGTCTTTTTCTTATACTCTCTTCAACTGTGACTTTACATAGGAGTGAACCCAATTTATAAGGGCGATAAAAGATAAGTGAAAGATCAATATTAAAGTTCCACCGACAAACTATTACATCAAGAAAAGTGAAAGTATAATACATATTATTCATGACATAAATGTAAATTGTAATAGTAAATTCTCATAATCATATCGCTACTTTACGGTTATTTTAACATTTTGCGGGGGGAGGGGGTTTGTTATATTATCCGTTTGTGCTTTTTGATAGAGTCAGTGGAGAGCGGATAGAAAGATATGGGTGCTGCTTCTCTGATTTTTCCTGTGTCTTCATGGTTACCTTCTCTCGCTTCTTCTTTCAAGGTATTTTCATTTCATTTTCCCCACAATTATTAACCTTCACTACACTCCACTTATTACTTGTTCCGTCTTCATCACAATGTCAATGTATTTGTAGGGAACCGTGAAAACCTTGGAGGCGAGACCAAGGTCATGTCCATGTCTGAAGATTCAGCAAACAAGACCCCGTGTTGTTGTAGTTAGCCAAGCGTCTTCGGCTCCCGTAAGTGCAGCAGGTGGTGAGAATGTTCGATTTCGGTTGGATAATTTGGGGCCTCAGCCAGGTTCAAGAAGGAAGGCAAAGAGAAAGGGAAGAGGTATAGCAGCAGGGCAAGGAGCAAGTTGTGGTTTTGGGATGAGGGGTCAGAAATCTCGATCTGGACCTGGTATTATGAGGGGTTTTGAAGGTGGTCAGATGCCTCTTTATCGAAGAATCCCCAAACTCAGAGGAATTGCGGGAGGTACTCTTTTTCCTTTACTTTTTTGACTTTTGAATTGAAAATTACTGAATGGGAAATGATCTGTATGTATACATTTTGAATTTGAATTGAACTTTTTGGATTAGATAATCTTGTAATTTATACTATTGAGGGAAGCCTTTTGTACAATGGTTTTAGAAATTCCTTTTTGTGTGAGGGCAAAATTAGGTGTTCATGGAATTAGTATCTCAGAAATATTGTGGCCTTATGTGTGTCATCATCATGCTGCACAAGAAGCTTGCTCCGATGTCGTGATGGTTAATGGGACTTGTAGCAGTAGCATTAGTAGGAGAAAGTAATGGTTAGATGAGGATTGTGATTCCTGGATGCAGTATATTTGACTGCATTTTAGCATAGTCGACCTTTACTTGTTGTATGTGTTATATATGTTGGGATCTAACTCTGGCTTAATTATTGAACACTAGAGAAATCTTAGTTTACTTTCTTCTTGTGGTGCTAAAGTTATCAACCAGAGATTCCCTTTGCAGCTTCTCTGGAATAGACTGATGGGGTAATTTTCATGGCTTCCAGTGGATCTCATTTCTCATTTCATAGACTTTTCAAGGGGTGCTCTTTAATGGGATTTTCGTGTGCTTATTTTTTTCACTTTCATTTCTTTTACATAAATGACTTTTTTGTGCAACTTAAAATGATGATTGTTGTTATGGTCTTGAAGATGCCCTGCATGGAATTTTCCTTTCTTCTAGTAGACATAAAATACATCAAGTCACAGGAAGTGGTATACACTGTTTTAGTATGCAGTTGCAGTACATAATACAGATATACTTGCTACATTATATTTGAAAGTCATAAAGTTGTTATCCTTATAGAGACAAGGTATGCCTATTTAGGGGATGGTTGTGATGTTTAATATATCTCTAATATGTTGATTTTTGAAGTATTTGAAGGAAATAGTAGCTTATTGACTTCTTGATAGGGTGATTCTTATTTAAAGGGGATCATTGCATTTTGGATTGAACCAAGCTCTAACACCTAAATTTTTTTTCTTTGGATCCTATTATGTTGGCCATCTTTACAAATTGTGTCCTCCTTTCATATTTGATTGGTACTAATGTATATTTCTTCCTTCATCTTTACAAATGTTTTTATTTCATTCTTTTGTGTGTGGTCTCTCTTAAGCTGTTTGAAAATCTTTATGCATGTGAATGTATCTCTCCTGAAACCATGTTTTGATGTTTCTTCTATTTATTTTTCCTTTTTTTAACAATAAGGTATGCACGCGGGATTGCCGAAATATGTCAACGTAAATCTGATGGACATAGAAAATGCTAGATTTCAGGAAGGGGAAGAGGTATCTTTAGAGACACTGAAGGAGAAAGGTGTGATTAACCCATCAGGAAGAGAAAGGAGACTTCCTTTGAAGGTACAAATTCCTTGTTGGTTTAGTGATATCTAAATTTCCTCCTTTAGTTGTCTTATTCTTGTTTCGTCAAGTTGTTTTCATGATGCATTGAGGTATTAGGATGTTTCACTTTTAACAACAAATGAGGATGCTAAATTCCTAGCACCCCAACTACCATAAAAAAGACTATTCACCTGAGGTCCCCCTCGTCTGTCCTGAATAAAATTACTTTCTATAAGTTCCTAGATGTTTTTTGATTATGGTCTTGTCTTTGAGTTTATATTGTGTGATATGTATGTAATGTCAAACATACGGTTGTTTGGTGGACGTGTCTGGGCATGAAATTGAAACTGTAAATTTGGAATGTGATAGGTCTATTAGGCGAAGGAGTTAGAGTCTGTTATTTAGTTAACGGCAGCTTGAATAATTGGGGAAATAAGACATGTTGTCTTTATATAAGAAGAGGGGTTGAGAGCAGGGCCAACCCAACATGCTTAGGGGCCTTAAGCAAAAGATCAGAGATGTTCCCAACAAGGGGGCTTACGAAAACTTATGGGCCTTGCTGTTGCTGGTAGGTCTTGTTTGCTCAAGGAAGCTTAGAAAAAGTTATGGGCCTTGCTGGGTAGGCCTTGTTTACTCATGGGATCTTACAAAAAATTACAAGCCTTGCTGGGGACCTAAAGCTAAGGGTTTATAAGCTTCTCCCTTGGGGGTTCTCCTTTGGGCCAACCCTGGTTGAGAAGGAGAGATATCTTGTCATTTTGAGATGATTGGGGACCTTGAACATTGGGAGTTTTGCAGACTTTTGAAGTTCTTTAATGCTGTAATCAAGGGAGAATTTCTCTAAATCTTCTAATAAAATACCGGTTTCTATCAATTGGTGTCAAGGTTCCACCAAGGAGTTGTGGATAGGTCGTTGAGCATTACAAGACAGGAACAAGAATGGAGGCATGGGTGGATGTCATGGACAGGTGGAGAAACATTGAGATTCCTCGTTTCAAAGAGGAAGATGCGTATGGGTAGATCTACCAAAGCTGGAGGGGCATTTTCAATTCAATTGAGTGGTGATAAGAATCAACTCAGAAACTAAGAAAAAAAAGAGCAATCTATATTTTGTATTAAACTGAATCAGAGGAGATATCATTTTACAATGGGTTTGATTTTTGAAGGAAGAAGAACAACAATGAAATGGAATTGAAAGGAGCACCGCTCCTTGCAAGATGGAATTGACAAGAAAAAAAGGATATTGAATTATACCTGGGAGAAGGACCAGCTCTGTACTCTGTTCACCGCCTATATCTAATAGGCCAAAAACTCCCTCTTCCAGTTACTCGTTCCCCCCAAATACGTCTTCCTCATGAATCACTTAGAGTCCCATCATTTCCTCCTCCACTCCTCTCTCTCTCTCTCTCTCTCTCTCCCACACTTGCCTCGTGCCTCTTCTTCTTTTCATATGTTTGCAGGCCTAATTCATTGAGTCCATACATTTTAATTCGATCCTCTCCCATTTTTCTACCCCTCCTTCCGTAGACATCCAAGGTAAAGATTGAAGGACGAGGAAGAAATTGGTCATAGAGATAAAGGCTGACAAGAGACTACAAGGGCTGAGTTCTTTCTCAGTTCTATTAAATGGACCTAGTTAAAATATGGACCAGACTCCTTTGAGCACCTCTAAAGTGCAGAGCATGGGGATGCTTTTGGTATGCTATCAATTTCTGTTATGAAAAGTTTATCAAGCCACAGTTATCCTAATGTTGGAGCAGACTACTGCTAAGGTGGTAGGAAAGTCTCATGGCTTCATGGTTGTTAAAAAGAAGCAGGAGTGTCTCAAGGATGGAAGGTCAATTTCCCTAATGAAAACTATCCCGGGAAAGGCATGTGGTTATCGACCTGCACTTTTTAAATATTTGCTGATGGATGCTGGCCTGATTTACGATACAAAGATTTTCATATATAAGATACCTAACGCAAACGTTGTTTAGACTCGGACGCAAGCTGTGGGATTATATTTCAGAGGGATTTTCCCTGATGCTTCACGCTTTGACGAGGGACAGAGTTATGGGAAGACTTTATAGTTCATCCTGTAAAGGGTTGACCAGGCAGATGCTGAACTTTGCCATTTTTTACTCATTAAGTTCAGGACAAAGTTTGAGATATGGGATGCAGATGAGGAAGAGATATCATGACTGCAGTCAAAGGGGTGAACAACTAAATCAAGTTAAAAGGGATTCATCTGGTCAACAAATTGATATCTTACTCCATCTGCATGGGACTGCCTTGGTTTATTCGTCAGGATCACCTTGAGGAGGTGGTGAAACTTGACTAGGGGGAGCATTGACTGGTTTGTTAGTTATACGAGATAGAGTTAGTCAGTTGGTTAGTGGGAGCTGGGCTAAGTTCGGGAAAAATGCACGCCGCTTATAAATAAGAAGAGGGATTGGGAGGGAGAGATATCTTGTTATTTTGAGGGAGTTGGGTCCCTTGGACATTCTGTAATGCTGTAATTATGGTAAAATTTCCCTAAATCTTCTGATAAAATACCAGTTTCTATTGGACCTTCTTCATCCATTGTGTTGCGAACATCATAAATCATGTATACATATATATTTTAGCATTTGATTTGTTCAATTTAAAGACTCTTTGGATTCTCGATCTTCTATTTCTTTTAAGCATTAGGTATAAGTTCATGGTCGGTGGTCTTATTTTTTATTCGCTGTCAGTTGAGCCCTTTTAAAACTTACTGCCTTATGGTTATTTTTCAAGCAAAAATTACTTTGTGGCCTTTGGTTTAGGAGGCAATTTTCCAAGGATTTTGATTTACTTCCTTTTTCCAGATCTTTACCATGTTCTGTTGATCTTCTTGAATAAAAGGTGATGGCTTTTTTCCATATCTTTATTCTGGAGGCCAACCACTTGACTTGCTGTTTTGTTAATGAGATTCCTGTCACAATGCATTATAATCTTTAAATGATCATTTTCTACAAAAAGCATCAATATTTGTATAAATAAACTGTACTCTAAACATTGACATCGATTTCAAGCTGCATAATGAAAGATGCTGCTTGTAATTAACTTCCAAAGGGATATTTACTAACATTTGGTGGTTGAAACTTCAGTAAACTCCGACCAATTACTGTACTACTTGGAGCATCATGCATTTGTAGTGTATTCATTATTCATTATTTGTAAATGTAGTCAACCCTACCTAGTGGAAAAAGGCTTGGAGGTGGTTGTTGTCATTGCCGTTATTTGTAGATGCTTTTCTGGTTTCCTGAGAAATGCAGTTTTTGTATTATAAAAAGCCGGATTTATTTTTAATAAACAACTTTAAAATTCGTTGGTATGTTTGCCTTGCAATGAACAGAGTAAGTTTCACACTTTTCATCATGATGGATAAAGAACGCAAATACAATGTATTTTTAAAAAGAATTATGAAAATAATAGTTTGTTGTGGCCTGGTTTCAGATTTTGGGTGATGGAAAACTAAGCAAGAAGTTGACAATAAAAGCTCGCGCCTTTTCCACATCAGCAAAGGAGAAACTTGAGGCTGCGGGATGTTCCCTCACCGTGCTTCCTGGCCGCAAGAAATGGGTTAAGCCATCAGTTGCCAAAAACCTTGCACGTGCTGATGAATACTTTGCCAAGAAGCGAGAAGCTGCTGCTTCTGAACCAGCCTCGACTTGAATGTGAATCACATAGGTGTCGCCAGTATTGAGAAAATGATTTTTTTTGTTTAGGAATGCTTCATTTAGCTATTGTATAACTTAATGAATTAACTCTTTTTTTGTATTGAAGTGTGTTCTAGTTCTGGTTCAAAACAAAGTTAATGTATATCATGTTACATTTTGTTCAGTCATCACCAAATTATTTTGAAAAATAAAAAGTAAATTTTGGTTTGTCAACTTGTGATGGAAACCTTTGGTAGTAGCGTGTTTAATTTTACAACAATGTGTCTCCTTGTGTCTTCATCAAATAGCTGTAATTGGTTTGGATATTTTGTTGTTTCTTGTACGAGGTGGGCACCGAAAGTTCTTTGTTTTGTGCTTGTTTTCCTGTTCAGTGATGCTGATCCTGTTCAGTGATGCTGATGCATCTTCCGTTCCAAACTTTGTACCCTTACGTCACCGTATATGGTATAAATTATGGGCATGTATTGTCTGACTTTTTTTATGCTGAAATTAGGAAATATTTTTCTCTTCCATTTAATATTTTTTTCTCTCGTCTCTCTCTTCATAACTTTGGCGTCCAAAAGTCACTAAATTCAAATCCATAAATTCTTTCCAAACAGATCTACAGCTTCCCTTCCTCCCCATCTTTCTTCAAGCCTACTTCTTTTTCTACCTTCTTTATTCTCTTTCTTGTCTTTTTTGAATTAAAACATTATTACATGTTGAAAAGGGATCGCGATTCTCGGCAGTCGCTAACCTCGGCAGTCACGACAGTCGGACCGGTGCCCTCCATTGGATCACCATCATACTCAATCTCGACCGTTGATTTATTTTATATTAAAAAAATCAAAATAAATGGATGAAGAGAGAGATAGGCGGTCACCGGCAGTGGTGACTGCCGTGAATGGATATGGATTCACGGCATATCTCTCTCTATCTCTCTCTTCATCCATTTATTTTGATTTTTTTAATATAAAATAAATCAACGGCCGAGATTGAGTATGATGGTGATCCAATGGAGGGCACCGGTCCGACTGCCGTGACTGCCGAGAATCGCGATCCGTTGAAAAGCATGGTGCTCGACAACTGTTGTTTTCTTCAAAATAATTTGTTTTCGCCTTTTCATTTTGTTGTCTCTTTACAGCTTTTGGTTGACTTTATTTTTTGACCAAACTACGCAATCATCCGCATGTAAAAGTCCTTGAAATTTTTCATTTGTGATGTTTGTATCATTGTATGAAATGGTGAACAAAATGTATCAATTTCTTATTTCCATTCGTTGTTTGCTTACCCCTCCTACCTCAATATTGGGCGTGAAGCATATGCTTTTGTGTTGAATTGAATACTCATCCAAGTCCCATATCGATATAGAGTAGTGTAAATTTTGCGTTAAAAGCCACAACCGAAAGAATAGTGCAAAATTTTAGGTTACTCGAGATCTTGAAGTGAGATCTGAGGCTAATTTACCACACAGACCGACTTTTGTTGGTTTGGGGATTTCCTCTTATTCCCACTTAGATGCGCACTAGATTTATTTAACAAACTTGCATCCAACTACATGATGAGTTTGTAAAGCTAACTACGGGCATGACCGTACGAAGCACTTGTAATGCTTCTTCCCTTATAATTAGCATTGATTTTTGTCCTTGGATCTATTCTATTCGGGCAAAAATACCATGTTAGTGCAAAAAAAAAATTTATTTACCAAAATAATATACATTCTGGGTTATATACCAAAGTAGGGCAGATTTTTTTTCTAGTTCAGAAGTCGCCCCCAGCAGGGGCGACTTCTGAACTGTTTTTTGCAATTTTTTTTTAAAATTCAGTTCAGAAGTCGCCCACTACCAGGGTGACTTCTGAACTGTGTTTTGCAATTTTTTTTAAAATTCAGTTCAGAAGTCGCCCCCCACCAGGGTGACTTCTGAACTTTGTTTTGCAATTTTTTTTTTAAAATGCAGTTCAGAAGTCGCCCCCCACCAGGGTGACTTCTGAACTGTGTTTTTCTAATTTTTTATTTTATTATATATTAATATATAAATACCTAAATAAACTATAAATATATTTATAAAAATGATTATACCTATTTATAATTTAGTTACGTTAATATTTACGAAAAATCTAGGCCGTTAAATAGTGTCGGCAAAATTGTCGTTACTGGAAGTGCACAATAACTCTCCAAGACGTGGTGTTGCAGTTGGGGCTTCCCGTTGATGGAAATGCCGTTACTGGAAGTTGTCAACAAAATTGGGATCGAGTATGCAAACAACTTTTGGGTAAGCCTATCCCAGCGGATGGCATTGTAGGCAACCAAATTAAGTTCACTTGGCTACAACGTGAATTTAATAATGTTCCAGAGGGCGCTTCCGACAAAGTGTGAAGACAATATTGTAGGGCGTACCTATTGCAGTTGATCGGGGGATACATACTCCCAGACAAATCATCAAACAGAGTCAACATAAAATACCCACCCCTATTGAAAAATTTCGATGAAATTTCAAGTTACAGTTGGGGGTCAGCATGTCTAACCAACTTATACAGAATGCTGTGTAAGACAGCTACATGCTCCTCACGCACAATGGGTGGATGTACTCTATTGTTACAGTCTTGGGTCTGGTACCGCATGCCGTTCCTAGCACCAGGCTGCAACAGCCCTTATCAATGGCCACTAACAAAGAAGTAAACATTTGACACAACTTATGAATACTAACAATTATATTTCTTCTTTATGTTAACAATTTATTTGTTTTACTAGATGGGTTCGCACGCCACTTAGCCACACTAAGTGTCCATCAAGCCTTGTTTTGTACAGATCAACAATAGATCGCATGACACATGAAGAGTTTGAGTGATTGCCATATCGGGAATTCAATTTGCCAGAAATAGCATTTCGGCACTACGACATATGGACTACAAACACGGCTATGGTCTGTTTCCATATGGTAGAATGGCACCATGCGGATAGAGTGACCTTGCAATTTGGCCTCGTCCAAGACATACCATCAGCACCAAAAGATATGAGCCACATGCACAACATCACCATGCAGGGACATCCTGATGTCAATTGGGCTATATATCACAGACAGTCAATTGATTTATGGAATGATAGACAAAATACATGTGTTGTGGGTCGACCGTGCTTTGCTAAACCGACGCAGTCAGATAAATACATGCGCTAGTTTCTAAAAAAATCAAGGCCATACATTTCAGCAGACCAACATCTAAGGGATCCACGTGGTCTTGCAAATGTTGGTGATGTGGATGAAGAAGATGAACATGACGTGCCAGCTCCCCCAACTACTCAAACCGAACGTCGAGAACGTAACCATAATCGACATCGACGTGCACCACCAACTCAACAGAGGACCCAAGAACATGTGCCTCACCGCCACTCTATCTCCCACACACCAACATTCTAAGAAGATGTGCCTCACCGCCACTCTATCTCTCACACACCAACATTCCAAGAACATACTCCTTTTCAAGATACATATCGACATTCTACGACCGAAAGGGACCCCGATATGTTCTATGAGTGCTTTGGGGTCCAACCCGGCTCTGCGCAATCTATGGCGTTGCTACGTCAAATTGAAGAGCAGGCCGGCGGTGGTAGTTCTTCATCAGTTCCCCAACTTTTTCCAGAGCCACCGCCCCCTGCCCCTACACGGCGTGTCCCCAAACCTCGACAGTGTGGAACTGGGTCTCATCTTCTTCGTTAATTTTTTTGTACTGTCTTTTTAAATTATCAGTGTGGAACTGTCTTTAGTTTAATTTATCAATTATTGTAATTTTAAATTAACTAAGTTATTAATTTTAAGGTTGTAATCTTATGTGACATTTATTACATTTGACGGTCTAGATTTTACCGACACTATTTAACGGCCTAGATTTTTCGTAAATATTAAAGTAACTAAATTATAAATAGCTATAATATTTTTTATAAATTTATTTATAGTTTATTTAGGTATTTATATATTAATATATAATAAAATAAAAAATTAAAAAAATACAGTTCAGAAGTCACCCCTGGTGGGGGGCGACTTCTGAACTGCATTTTAAAAAAATTGCAAAACACAGTTCAGAAGTCACATTGGTGGGGGGCGACTTCTGAACTGAATTTTAAAAAAAAATTGCAAAACACAGTTCAGAAGTCACCCTAGTGGGGGGCGACTTCTGATCTGAATTTTAAAAAAAAAATTGCAAAAAACAGTTCAGAAGTCGCCCCTAAAAAAATCTGCCCTACTTTGGTATATAACCCAGAATGTATATTATTTTGGCAAATAATTTTTTTTTTTGCACCAACATGGTTTTTTTTGCCATTCTATTCGTCTTAAAGCCACAACCGAAAGTAAAGGCAAAATGGTTGTTATATGCACCCACTTGGTTTGGGGGACCAAAGCGTTATCAATCCTTTCAACCAAAATTGTCCTTTTTACCGAATCGATGCCCAATTTCCACACCCAGCTGCTTTAATAGTTACTGAAGATGTTGGTGACAGAAGGTAAACCACGTCAAGAGGAATTTTTTGGTACTTTTGATATAAGAATAAATGCTTTAAACTTTACAATAATTTAGGTTTGAAAAAGATCAATAATTTTCAAGATCTGGACCTGATTAATTAAAAATATGGTTGTCATTGTGTCTTTCTTTTTTCAAATTTATAAGATTCTTGATCTTTGGCAACATGTCTACACAATAACACCACGATATTTTCAAGATTCTTGATCTTTGGTCAGGGATTGGTGCATTTGATCCTTTGCAAATCGCGACTAACACATCAACTACAAGTGATGTATGTATTAACATAAGTACAACACATGTATATAATACTCCTCCCTCTTTTCATGTTAAGTGTACTTTAAGATTTTTTTTGTTACCATGTCATTGGTGCGTAGTTTCTATCGGCTTTGCTAGTGACTAATCTAAGCCGGGGAACCTGGCTGGTCACAAGTACCCAACTTTGTCGGCCCATGTAGTTCTCCCCTCCCAAGATCGTGTTGTTTAAGATTATGCACAATCTTAAAAAAAGGATTGATCTCAACTATTTTAAAGAAAAAATAATCTTTGTACTCTCTCTCTCTCTCTCTCTCACAAAATCGGCATCTTCTTTCATTCACCTATTTCAGCATCTTTTTGCTACAAATGTTATACTCAAGCTTTCATCTTCTCACCTTTCTTCTAGATCTGGAATGCAGAGTGAGCACTGACCAGAGTTGTTGACTGGTGTGGGTTGGAACGAGAAAGATTCTGGAATGGGGTGTGTAATTTTTTTCGTTTTGGGATGGGCAATGGCCCTACCTAGCTCATACAAAGCTCTGCTGTTGTCAGACAACCATTTGTCCTCTTCATAGTAACTCGTATTTACTAAATGTCTAAATCTCAAAATGTGAGAAAATTTGAAACTTAAAACATGCACAAAGAAAAGAACCCATTCATCATCCTCAGCGAATGGAACCTCTGAAAAATCTATACACGTATACACAAGACAAGTAACGCAAACAAAAGGGTTAAGACGCATGTAAACATAAAAAATTGGAAGGAAACTTAAAGTGTAATTTAAATATGCTACACACATCATGCAATCGGTCATTCCTTCCTAGACTATTTAGTTGCATGTGTGATGACTCTGGTCATTTCCTACTGCCACGAACATCCCTATTATGTTTCGGCAATATCATCCGATTGTTACCACGCAATCCGTATGTTATAAGTCTTTCCACACCAAAAACTATTAGAATAACCTAAAGCACTACAACACATGCATTTTATTAGATCTCTGGTTCATTGTGACGTTGCACCTTAACCCATATGATTTAACTCATTTTTGTGATTAGTAGCTTGTAAACTATCATTGCATTACACTTAAGTGCTCATTTCTTTTCTAACACTATTTCTTTATGACCGTGTTTCATTCCTCACACCTAGACTCCTTATGAAATCTTTAAGCTCAATCTTATCCTTTAATCATGCATGTTTCAAACATAGGCATAATCATATTAATTATATAGGTATTTTTCATGCTTCAAACTTAGAAATAACCAAGAAACAAGCTATGAGCTAATGAAACTTATATGGATCACAAAAACCTATAGAGATAAAGGAAACGAGATTACCTACAACTCTGATAATGAGTAAAAATGGGCTCCCTAACTCCTTGGATTCGGAAGCCCTAATTCGCTTCGAAACATTGATAACTAGAGCTACCAAAAGGATCTCATGATCTAAGGATCTGGACACAACAATTTATATTTTTTTCAAAAACTTAATTTTCTTCATTTTCTCTTGAAACCTCGTGTATATTTATGTCATTTTATATTTATGAGTTAGTTCAACCATTAATTTTAGGCTTAATACTTGTTACCCCCTGCAAATATAGTCGTTATCCATTTACCTCCCTGCAAAAAAAAAACATTCAAAGAATACCTTGCAAAATGTAAAATTATCCAGTTACCACCTGTTGTTAACTTTCTGTTAAAAAAATGACGTGGCAAACAGAGATGACGTCAGCAATGACGTCACTGCCACGTGTCATCATATTATTGGACATTTGTGCCACGTGGCACTGACACGCCACGTCATCATGGCTACGTGGCACTGACATGTGTCACGTCAGCAACCAATAGATGGCTGCCACGTGGCGTTGGCATGGAAAAGTGGAGCATAGTGTCTTACTAAAAAAATAAGAAGGTTGACAAACATGGGGTTCGAACACATGACCCCCTAGTGGAACACACAAATTCTTACCACTGAGACACATGAAAGCTTCGTTATATTTACCCACCCACAAATATATAACCCATAGTTAGAAAGCTTCATCTTCAACCTTAAACATCAAAATCTGATTGTTCAACCAATCGAATCTGAAATCGAAAATGAAGTTTGAACATGAAGATTGCAGAAAATCTTCAAAACTCAAACCCAAGATCGAAATTGCAGAAATTAATCGAATTAATCAAAACCCAAAAATCGAATCTGAAATTGAACATGAAGATTTCGTTCTTTCCAGAAATTGCAAGCGTTTGCCAAATCGTTTTCCAGAAATTCATCGTTTTCCAAATCGTTTTCCAGAAATTCATCGAACAGTATCTGGATTTCGTTCGTTTCAGATCTGGATTTCGTTAATATAGTTTTGTTTTCGTTTTGTTCGTTGTTGTTGTTATCGAAGGTGCGAAATAACAGTATCTGTTTGTTCGTTGATGAAAATCGAAGGTGCAAAATTTCTGGTGAGAAATTTGTTTGTTGTTGTTTTCTGGGAGCAAAAATCGAAACCCAATATCTGTTGTTGAAGATGAAGATTTGTTGAAAATAAGAACTAATGATGTAATATATGTTTGTTGCTCGCATTATGTACACGAAAATGTAGGTGGCATAGTGGTATTAATTAATTTGCTCACTCAACTTTTTAACAGAAAGTTAGCAGGGGGTAACTCGATAATTTTACATTTTGCAAGATATTTTTTGAATGTTTTTTTTGAAGAGGTAAATGGATAATGACTATATTTGCAGGGGGTAACAAGTATTTAAGCCTTAATTTTACCGAATTCTTTAAATTCAATTCGCTATCAACTCATCCGGTATAAACTAGCTTATCCATTTTCACTGTTGTTCAGTTTTTCCGCCCGGGCCTAAAAGAGAAATTTGAGAATTATGAATTTTTTGTCAAAAAAAAGTGACATCAACTTTATTTTTTCTGATTTTTTTAAAGAGTTGTAGGGCCGACTCCATCAAAGCTTCAGAGTTTGTCCCCTTTTCCTTTCCAAAGCTCCAAGAGACTGCCACGTGTAAGTACAAGGTGATTCGTTGTTAGTTGTGGTATGGCGGACGCTCCACCATCCAACTACAAAACTCCTTCTCATTCTCAACGGATCCCTTTGATATTTCAGTTTTTTTCTCTCTCCCATTATAATAACAATATTTATTTATTTATTTATTAAACAAATTCGCAATTCATCAGTCACGTTAAGGGCACATAACTTTATTATATTATCATGTTTATTTACTGTGCGAGAGAACGATAACAATGGGTGCGAAAAACGATGTGATATCTCGCGGGAGGCACCGCCCGCATGAATTAACCATACAAAACTAGAAAAAATCTTCCCGATTAAAAAATTAAAAATAATTTATAAACTAACACATAAATATAAAGCCGGTGTGGTTGGAAGATCTATTCTACTACTATCTGCACCCCCTTCTTCATTTCGCCTCGTCTTTCTACCTCCACAATTACGAACTCTTCACTTTGTTCTTTCAATTCGTTTGTTTTTGTTCAGAAGCTTTGTACAGTAAATTAAACCTCACCTTACAGCTTACAGGTACTACTTTCTGCTTCCTGAATATCTCTCTCTGTTCCTTCTCTTTAGATTTATTTCTCTTTAGCAATTTCTTACAACCGTTTCCTTTTATTGTTTCTTTCATTTTCAATTTCAAATCCACTACTGTAATTTCGAAACCTAAAAATCAATAGTTACTTTTTCAGATCTGATTCGTTTTTCCTTTCCTTGTTTTTGTTTTTTAATTTTCAAGATCATGATGAGATTTGATTTTTCATCTACACCGAAAATCTCTTACATGATTCTGTTTGTGTTAATTTATTTATTTCGTTTTTTGAATAATTTTATGGTTTTAGTTAGATCTGTTGTTAATTAAGGCGGTTGAGAAATTCTTAGCGTAATTATTAGTATAATCGTTAGGTTTGAATTTGACCTGATCTCAACCTTGACCTGTCCTAATTTGTAGGCACGTTTCCGATCTCGATATATAATTGCTTAATTAGTTTCAAACGCATGATTTCTTCCTCCGTTTGGTTATTGAATTTTTTTGTTTCTGAAAATAAATGATCTCGTTCTAAATTTTTCATTTGCTATATATGTTTGCGTTTTAGCAGATTTTAGTTGTGACAAATATAGAAGAAGATGAAGCAGTTTGCTATGCAAAACGTCGCAGCATCTCGCGAAGAGATCAGCGTCAGAGACTCCGTGGTTTGCCCTAAGCCCCGCCGCCTCGGCTTCCTCAACTTCGCCGTCAACGACCACTCCACCATGGGTTTCCGGTGGCATCTCAGGTTAATTTTTATCTCTTGGTATTCTTATTTTTCCCTTTCCCTTTGCTTTTGGTTCATTTTTATTGATCTTTTTGCGTACTTTTGTTTTTGTTTTCCTGCAGTTGCCAGGTTGAGCCATGTGATTCCAACTCATCTGGCGGCTCAGCTCCCTTGGATGCCATTCTCACCAAGGTATTATTACTCCTATTTTCAATTTTTGAGATAGGTTATTATGTATGGTCAATTGATTTAGGTTTGATCGTTTATTACTTGGTGTTGTGCCTTTTGTTGAATTGTTTCGTGTGTTGATTTTGGCTTTCAGGAGGTTGATTTTGATATGGAGCAATCAAGTCCCACTGTATCCTCGTCGCCCCCATTTTTTTGTGGGTCACCGCCGAGCAGAGTAGCTAACCCGCTAATTCAGGATGCTAGATTTGGGGATGAGAATTTCTCCCCACTCTCATCGTCGTCATGGGTGGTGGTTCCCTCCCCATCCGGTCTGCCGCCATCTCCTTCATCCTCAGCAAGGAAGGGAGGATGTGTTCGGGCCAATTTTGGTAACAATCCGGCGGTGAGAGTCGAGGGATTCGATTGCCTTGACAGGGACAGGCGAAATTGCAGCATCCCTGCTTTGGCTTAGAACAATAACAACAATACATACATGATTAGAGCTCAGCTTACTACACAATTTATAACGGCCACAGAAGGGATTTTTGGATTGTTCGAGTCTGATGAGGAAAAGATGAAATTCACTGTAAATATGTTCAGTTAATCAGTCCGTATATGTAAATGTCAATAGTGTGTCTTGTTTAGGATTACCGTCCTGTATACAAATAATAGTGCGGTTTAAGTTGCTGATTGAGGGTTAACTTGGGTGCTAGATGCACTTTTTATGTTTTTAGAGTCTTGAGAACCATTCTCTTATTTGTAAGTACAAGTCTTCAGGAGATGGTTTTGATTTTCTTTTTATGGGTCTTTGAATTGTAACTAGCGGCTTAAGAAGGAAAATCTGTATAAAGAATAGTTTGTTTGAGAATTTTTCGGTTACTAAAGAGTCTTTTTGGCAATGTGAACTCGTCTTTTGTGTGTAAAAAGAAAGATCTGATATTTGCTACTTTTCTTGCTTAAGAAGGAAAATCTGTACAAAGAATGGTTGAATTATCAGTTTACTAAAGGATCCTTGCCTCTTTGGCAATTTGGACTACTATTGTTTGTGTAAAAAGATAGATCGATATTTGTTACTACTTTTCTTGTTTTCTCGTATGTCGGTGATGTTCTTCCTTGAATCCTTTTGGGCCTTTGTGAACTTTAGCTTATGCTTTACGCAGAATTTAGGGTTTTTATGGGGCTTTCGAAATAGGGGGACTCGTCCTTTTTCTCTAGATTTTTTTTAATTGACCAAAAAAAGTTTGTAGTTTTCAATTTTTTTTGCCCGATATGGCGAAGAAGAAGAATTTCTTAGCTGGCCCCATTTAACTTTTCCCGGTAATGATTCTATCTAGCGTCGTGTTTGTCGTTGGGTTGGGTGTTTTGTTTCTGTGGTTCGCAGAATCCATTGGAAATCGTTTTCAACGTAATATCTTGCTTATTTTCTAAGTAATAGTTCCTTATTAGCTTAATTTTTAAAGAAGTTTTTAGATTGAATAACGTAAAACGAGTGTTTATTTTTAAAAGTTTTTTGAGAAATTATTAAAGAATACGAATTGTTTATTTTAAGAATTTACTATTTTTTTTGACAACTTTGAGAATTTACTATTATTCTTTGAAAAGTTCTCTTAATATTAACATTATACTTTTCTCACTGAAATTTAATTTATTAAGAATAAAATTCTAAAACTATTGAGGTTTAAGGTTAGTACTATATTAACCTTGAAATTCTCTTAATATAGGGAAAGTACCTCGGGTATTTTACTATAAGCTGCTTTGATGAAATGCATAGGAAATTAGATTCTTGCAAAGGTGATCTTTTGAACAAAACAGAGATATGGCTTGTTTTGGTTACATATGTGGCGAAGACTATGCGACTTGTTTTCATTCTTCTAAAGATTAGCAACCAGATGTTTTGGATTGCTAGAAGTGGGGAGGTGATAGAGACTCTTGCACTTGGAACCTTGCGGATTGGAACACGATTACCTCCCCCTAAATGTTTTGGGGAGCTTGGTTTTATTTTTGGTGAACTTTTGGGAGCTTGATATTTGTGAGGCTAAGCCCACCATTCATTTTTTGTGGCAGAAATTTCTATGGAGCTTACTCCACGATGACAGAAAATTGTGGGTGCAAGTGATTAGGGTCATATAAGAGCATCCGCAATGAAGAAATCCTAATTGAGTACTTAAATGAGTTCCACATGTATACATCACTCTTTTATAATTTTATAATAGTAGTAGTTATATAAGAACTTCATCCTTACAAAACAACCCAGAACACCAACAAAATTTACAAAAAATGGGTCTTACTAATAACTTTTTTTGACGGGGTTACTAATAACTTTTTATCATTTCTATTAATTTTTAATGAAAAGTAAGGATGTGGCTCCTTGCGTCAAATGAGAGAGAGAGAGAGAGAGAGAGAGAGAGAGAGAGAGAGAGAGAGAGAGAGTTTCTTCTTTGAGACTTTCATCTCAATAGGTACGCACTTTTCATTCTCCACAATGGGGGTACCTATTAAATTCCAACTTTCAAGAGATAAGAAGTTCCCATTGTAGATGCTCTAAGCTTTTTGCAAAAGCTACACATCCGTATTGGGGTAGGAGATATGCCCCTTTGGACAAGGATTGGACTGTGGGTGATCTGCTATGTATTTGTTTACTTTTCGTTAATTTAGTATACACGGACTTTCAACTGAAGGATGTTTGTGACAGTGGAAAATGGCGGTAGTATCGATTAGCAACAATTGAAATCACTAGAACTTCTCATGACTCTTGATTCCATTCTTCGTGACAAATAGGTTTGAAAGATTTCTAAGGTATGTATAATTACTCTGGAGGTTACTCTATGTAACATCCCCAAAGTGGCCAAAGTGGTTGTTCTAGTTGTTTCAATTAGTGAATAATTTAATTAATTGTTGCTAATTGAATTTGGTTAATTGTTGTTCGAGCCAATAATTGAAGAATTAAATTGCATGAAACAAAGGAAATACCTGTATGCTTGTGTTCTGTACTGTGCTTCCGATGTTATAATCGGTATTACGCAGTTAGTAGATATTCAGTCCTTGATTCTGTCTCTGACTTCAGGTTTTGAGAAGAAGACTTTGTCCGATCCGGAGAGGTTCGATCTTGAGAGGCGATGTCGAGATGTTCGGTCTTGGTCGGTTCGATCTTGAGGGGCGATGTTGTACCTGCAATGATACTCCGACGCTCAAGTCAGTATTTGAGTGAATGAATGTTCTGTTAGAAAAGTGCTTACCATTAATGAGCATTGAATGGGGTATTTATAGAGTTTGAATGTGTTTGTGTTGGCGTTTTTGGGCCGTCCGATCTTGCGGGCTGATCTTGGCCATTGAAGATTGGACTCTCTTAATTATGATTGGGCTTCTCATCAATTGGGCTTTTGGAGAGGGGGGTGTAAATAGAAGACAGCATAATCACCATAACAGTGGCCCCCCAAGTCTGGTCGCTATGAGGAGCGATCTTGACTTTGATGGGCGACGTAGCTTTTATACTTTTGTTTTTGTTGAGTGGAGATCTCTTCGGTCTCGAGCTTACGTCGAGGCTGGGGTTCTTGAGCGATGTTAACTGTTCGTCGAGCTTTCGAGCGAGGTAGATGGTTTTCCGAACTCAGTGCTGCTTTGGAATCAGTGTAATCTTGGAATCAGTGCCATTTTTACTGTTTCTGACAAGGTATCTCTTCGTAGTGGCGGCGCATGATGGTGACGTTTTTTCTTCAGCGTGCGGATTTTAATGGACCATGGTTTGGACGTGACGCTTCGACTTCTCGGCCCAGGCCCATTAGATTCGCCTTGCTATAAATAAAGGGTCTCAACTCCTCATTTGTTGCTTGTTGCTCATTTGTTTTTGATTTACCGATCTTCGAGAGCTCCCGAGCTTCTTTAAAGTGAACGAGTTTGAAGAGATTTCGAAGAACTTTTAAGGTCGGTTTCTGTGGATCGACAACCGTTTATTTCCAGATATAATCAACTTGCGACATAGTTCCGAGGTTAGTCTATTTTTGTTTTTTCTTTACTTTTCTTTTCGTTTGTGCCTGGACCTCCCCCAGTCCCCTTTGATCTCAGAATGGGGGTCGTCAGGTCGGGTTCCGACTTGCTCGCGAACCCATTTTCGATTTTTAATCCTGACATTTCGTCCCCCATTCCTGTAGATTCGCTCTGGCGAGGACGAAACAAACTCGGAGAGACGTCACTCAGTACCGGAAAGAGTTTACGAACGCGATGGCTTCTGGTGGTGAAGTCCCTGAGGTTCGTACCGAACCTCTTGAAGTCGCCGCCCCGGACGTGCAAGAGCATTCTGCTTCCGCCCCTATGAGTGATAAGGCGGAAGATAATTTTGAGAGTGAAAGTTCCTCTCCTGCGACCGATGCTAATGAGCCGAATGACGATACTCCCGAAGATGCGGAGGAAGATTGCTTGGTGGATGTGATGGCCATCACTTCCGAGTCCGATGAGGAAATCCCAGTGGAGGAATCAGAGGATTCCGAGGTTGATCTTGTGTCGAGTTCCGAGTCTGCCGATGAGTTCGATAGAGGGGGTGTTGGAAAACAAGTTGAATCTCGCCCTTCGAGTCAACCGGGTTCCAGTCGAGCTTCTGCTGCTTCTCTGGATGGGTACTCTAGTACTGGTTGTGGGGACCTTGATGTACCGGTGCGAGAGGTCTCTGTATATGATTGGGTTTCCAGAAATATTTTGGAGATCGAATCGTTGTACCAGCACGGGTTTAACTTGGAGAGGGTCGGGAGGAAAGCTTCGGGTCGCTCGAAGCGAATTTGGAGAGTTGAGGGAATGAAAAAGGGAGAGCATGTGGCTTTGTGGCCTGGAGAGCTCAAGTTCACTTTGTATCATATGCTGATAAATGAGATGAATATCCGGCCTCCTTTCACTTGGTTCGAGCAGACGGTTTTGGCGACTTTGGATGTTGCGCCTTCTCAGTTGCATCCAAACGCGTGGGCTTTTGTCCGAGCCTACGAACTGATGTGTCTTCACCTGGAGAGGCCGGTCTCGCCGTTGCTCTTTTTCCATTTGTTTGAGATCAATCAGAACAGCAGTGAAAATAAATCCGGTCGTGAGCATGTCAGTCTTCGCTCGAGGCGAGGGGCCAATATTTTCAAAGCTTATGCGGACTCATTGAAGGGAAATTGGAAGGAGTTATATTACTGGGTCGAACCGGTGACCGATGAAGCGATCGAGAGAGTGGGAAAGTTTTCAGAGGATGGTCGGACTTTGGTGTCCACCAAGTTTCCCATTGGTTGGAGTCAGGCCCATTTTGAACGATCCACCAATTCCTTTTCTGTTAGTCAGGATCGATTGAACGCTGCCGATCTTCTTACCAAGAGGATCCTGATGTTTATTTCTGAGAACATTCCGTTTTCAAAACATAAGTATCGGGGTATCCCTGCGGCTAAGATAGTTCAGGCTGGGAAGCGAAGACGAGTGCAATTTGTCTTAGGTAGTTCGTTTTTCTTGTTTTGATTTTTGCACATCATTGACTGTAGTTTGTATGACCCATTTTTGTTTCTTTTCCAGATACCATGGCCCCAAAGAAGCTCGCCGTAATGAAGGCGCTGGCGATGAGGAGTGTCGACATATCTGAAGATGCTGAGGAAGTGGGTGCTCCGCTTCCGACGTCTCCCCAGGTTGAGACTGTTGTTGGGACGGTTACTGCTGCTTCCCCGATCAACACTGTTACTCAAGAGGACCTTGCCTATGAGGCTCTGGTCGATCTTGTTTCCAGTTCTCCTCCCCCGGCTGCTCCCGACGTTGGTGCAGGGACCTCGGTGAAGAGGGTGCGCACCGAGGCAAGTGGCGAGCAAAGGCCAGAAAAAAGGAGTAAGACCTCAAGGAGACCGAAGCATAAGAACAAGGCCGTACCTTTGGAGGAGGGCTTCTTGGAACAAAACTATGCCCAATGGCGGGAGGATCCTGTCGGGGCTTCTGTTAAACTTTTGGCGAATTTGGCCGAGGTTCATAAGATCGAAAAAGAGAAATACGAGAAACGGGCTAAAGGTAGGTGT
Organism: Astragalus membranaceus; assembly: GCA_039519185.1. Taxonomy (NCBI): domain Eukaryota; kingdom Viridiplantae; phylum Streptophyta; class Magnoliopsida; order Fabales; family Fabaceae; genus Astragalus; species Astragalus membranaceus. Next base: position 152,788,508 of record CM076847.1, read on the forward strand.
TCTCCCTGTTTGTTTTTTGTTTTTATGATCTTTTTCCCTCAACTTGATTTTTCTGATTCTCGTGCTTGCAGATTTGTTGGAGCTCGAGAAGTCCAAAAGAGTGAAGCTTGTGGAGGATGTGTCTTCGAAATCGAAAGAGCTTGCTCGAACAAAACAAGAACTTCAGACTCTGAAGGAAAGCCAGGGGGAGGTTATACGCCGGGCAGAGTTTGCGGAAACTCGTGCAAAGGAGCTGGAAGAAAAGGAAAAAGTTTTGGAGGGGCAGTTGGTCGAGGCTGAGCAGAAGATAAAAAGTTGGGAGGTTCGTATTGTCGGTTTGGAAGATGATCTGAAGAAGGCATCCGAGGTAGGGTCGGAACAAATAGCGATGCAGAGGCTCGAATTGCGGAGCTTCTAGCAGCCCTTCAGCAAAGCAGAAAAAATGCTAAGGAGGCTACGAGGATTGCAAACGAAGCTAGGAGGGAGGCTCGTGAAGCTGCTAATTCTGCAATTGAGCTGTATAAGGAGGGTTTTGAGTGTGCCCAGGAGCAAATTGTTTTGGTCAATCCTTCCGTCAATTTGGATCGGTCGATTATTGATGCCGACCACGAGGTTGAAGGGGGTAAGATCGTTAAGATCGATGCTCAGACGGAGAAGAAAACTGTGATTTTTCCGACCTCCACTGCCTGATGTTTTAACAGCGTTTCTTTTGCAGAAGTTCCTGGTGTATGCTTTTACTTATGTAGTTTTTTGTATAGATCCGGAACTTCTGTTGGTCTAGCTGGAGATATTTGTAATCTTTTTTTGGGATATGTCTATCAGGCCTTTACGAGCTTTAATAAATGCTTTTTGAATTTCGCATGTCATGTATGTCGTTTTTTGCGAGTTTTAACGAGTGCTTTTTTAATTCTGCACGTTGCGTATGATGTAAGAACGTCGGTAAATGAGGAACTCGATTTACCGGTTCGAACCTACAGGACAGTTTACTAGGGCTCGACCCAGATTTAACTCGCCCTATAGGGGTATCGGCAGCTGTGGCCGATGGTCGTTCTTAGGACGTTTCGATCCTTGAAGACCCGGTCTCTTTGAGATAGTTTGCCAAGACTCGGCTCGGATTTAACTGTTTTCTCAAAGAGTTTGCGACCTTGGGTGGTCGCTTTTGGGGAGATCATTTAAGATCGGTCCCAGTTGATTCCCGGTGGGGGGAATTGGGTCCCTTCATTCTGTTTGATGAAAATCAAGAATGTGTGGAGACTTGGTGAAAACTTTTGAAAGAAATGTCAAGTTTCTTTTTTGATTAATAACTTGTTTCGAGTTTACATAAGATCGGTGTAAATGATTTCTTTCTAAGGATAATAACTTTTCAGTTTTGTTGCGTTCCAAGTCCTCTCAATCTTTCTTCCTTGGAGGGTCTCCAATTTAAAGGCTCCCGTACCGGTTTTAGATAAAATTCGGTAGGGGACTTCCCAGTTTGGGGCGAGCTTTCCTTAGGAGGCGTTTTTCTGACCGACGTCAGCTCTTCTGAGTACCAGATCGCCTGGATCGAAATATCTGCGAACGACTTTGCTGTTGTATCTGGTTGCAACTTTTTGTTTGATGATTGCTTCCCGGAGCGAGGCCCGACCTCGGATTTCATCGATGAGGTCGAGTTCTTCTCTTAAGGCTTGATCGTTATTGCTTTGTGTTTTGGGATTTGCCGTTCTCCAACTAAGTTCACCGATCTCGACGGGGATGACCGCCTCGCTGCCGTAGGAGAGTCTAAAAGGTGTTTCTCCAGTGGAGCTTTGGGGGGTTGTCCGGTATCCCCAGAGGACGTAAGGCAATTCTTCTACCCAATTTCCTTTGGCGTCGTCCAAACGTCGTTTTAGCCCGTTCAGTATTACTTTGTTCGCAGCCTCTGCTTGACCGTTGGTTTGTGGGTGTTCTACTGAAGTGAAATGGTGCTTAATTTTAAGCTCGAACATTAGTTTGCGAAATCCCGTGTCTGTGAATTGAGTCCCGTTGTCCGTTACTACTACCTCGGGGATCCCGAACCTGCTCATAATGCTTTTTTTGAAGAATTTTATGCAGTTTTTTTGCAGTGATGGTCGCCAGGGGTTCCGCTTCTATCCATTTGCTGAAGTAGTCCACGGCGACGATCAAGAATTTGACTTGTCCTGGTGCCTTTGCGAAAGGTCCGAGTAAGTCCATTCCTCCATGCGAAGGGCCATGTGGAACGTGAGGTCTGTGGGGGAGCTATGTGCACATTGGCTTGCTTCTTGCACTTCTTCACATGATCACTAGCATCGCCAATCATGCTTGGCCAGTAGTAGCCGGCTCGAAGAGTTTTACGTGCTAAAGATCGAGCTCCCATGTGCTGGCCGCAGATTCCCTCATGAATTTCCGCTAATACATAGGCCGCTTCCTCTCCCTCGATGCATTTAATTAACGGGGAAGAGAGGATTCTTTTGTAGAGCGTTCCGTTGATGGCTGAAAAAGCCGAGGCTCTTCTCCTGATATATTTTGCGTCGTTTCTGTCTGGGGGTTCCGTTCCTGAGACGATGTACTCAAAAATTGGTTTTATCCAGCTGTCTGCTTCCTCGAGTATGCAGATGGTCGGGTTAAATAGAGGCTCGAGAGACACACTGGGTTTGTGTAGTGTTTCTTGGATGGTTGTCCTTTGGTTCCCTGGGGTTTTTGTGCTTGCGAGTTTGGCGAGGATATCAGCTCGTTGGTTTTCCGTTCTTGGGACATGAACTATCTCGCTTGCTTCGAATTTAGCTATTAGCGACCGTACCTGAAGTAGGTATTTTTGCAGGATCGGTTCTTTGGTCTCGTATTTACTTCCGATCTGGGAGACCACCAAGAGAGAGTCGGTATGAAGTTTAATTTGTTGGACTTGGAGGTCAATTGCCAGGCGAAGTCCGACGATGCAAGCCTCGTACTCTTCTTGGTTGTTCGAGGTGGGAAAACCGAATGTAAGGGAAACTTCGATGATGACTCCAGTCGGGCTTTCCAGCATGATCCCAGCGCCACTCCCTTTTGGATTTGAGGACCCATCGACGTATAGGATCCATATGTCAGATTCGGTGTTAGCAAGTGTCATCTCCGCGATGAAGTCCACCAAAACTTGTGCTTAAAGTGTAGTTCGAGCTTCATATTTAATACCGAACTCTGAGAGTTCCACGGCCCATTTGATCATTCTTCCAGCTAGATCGGGTCTATGGAGTATCTGCCTGATCGGGTAGTTAGTTCGGACGACTACCTGGTGGGCGACAAAATAGGCTCGAAATCGTCGAGCTGCGATAACGAGAGCTAGGGCGATTTTCTCTATTTTCTGGTAACGACTTTCAGCTCCGTGTAGAGCCTTGCTTGCGAAGTAGATCGGGCTTTGCCCGGTTTCGAGCTCGCGTACTAGAACGGCAGCTAAAGCTTCTTCTGAGACCGCCAGATATAAGTATAGTGTTTCCCCTTCATTTGGTCGAGTTAGAATTGGAGGCTCGGAGAGAGATTTTTTTAGTTGTTTCAGAGCTTCGTCTTGTTCAGGCGTCCATTCGAAATCTCTTTCTTCTTTTTTGAGGATTTTGAAAAGTGGAAGAGATTTGAATGCTGCATTTGATATGAAACGAGATAGAGCAGCTATCATCCCATTGAGTTTTTGCACTTCTTTTTTGGACGTCGGAGTTCGCATTTCTGTGACGGATCGACATTTATCCGGGTTTGCCTCGATTCCTCTTTCTGTTAAGAAAAAACCCAAAAACTTCCCTGCTCGAACTCCGAATGTGCATTTTTCTGGGTTTAACCTCATTCTATTCTTTCGTATCTCACAAAAAATTGCTCTTAGATCGCTAATATGGTCGTCATCACTTCTGCTCTTGGCGATCATATCGTCGAGGTAGACTTCTACGCTTTTACCGATCTGGTTTTGGAATACTTTGTTCATCATTCTTTGATAAGTTGCTCCAGCATTTTTTAACCCAAAGGGCATGACACGGTATGCGAAGTTTCCTCGGTCAGTGATGAAGGCGGTTTTAGCTTGATCTCGGGGAAACATGGCGATCTGGTTGTATCCGGAGTATGCGTCCATGAAGGATAATAACCGGAAGCCGGAAGCGTTGTCGACTAACCGATCAATGCTGGGGACCGGAAAAGCATCTTTTGGGCAAGCTTTATTAAGATCGGTGTAGTCGACACACATGCGCCATTTTCCGTTAGATTTTTTCACCAGGACTGGGTTTGATAACCAAGTCGTGTATTTAACCTCAGAGATAAAGTTGGCTCGGATGAGGTCGTCTACTGCTAATGCGGCAGCAATGGCTTTCTCTTTGTTTTGAGCCCGTTTTCTTTGGGCGATCCATTTTGCTTCTGGGTTTATTGCGAGTCGATGGCAGGCCACCTCTGGTGGGATCCCAGGCATGTCTTCAGCCGACCAAGCGAAGATGTCTTTGAAATCTTTAAGACATTGGGTTAAATCGGTTTTGATTTTTTCTGGGAGGTCGGTCCCTATTTTGACATTTTGGGAGGGGTCTGAGCCGAGCTGTATTTCGATGAACTTACCATCACGCTCTGGTCTTTTGATTCTTCGTTTGAGCTCTTTGGTTAGCTCGTCGACGTCTTTCTGATTTTCGACCTTCGGATCGCAGTCGGTTTCTAAGTTAGAGGCGGTGTTAACTTCGGTCGGTCTACCTTTTGGCAGTTTGGGAGTCGACAGTTCTTCCGAAGGGGGAACCCCTTCATGCTCCGAAGCTTTTCGTTCGTTCTTCGTCCATAGGAAAAAAAACACCTGGAAGCCGACTCTAAGTCAGAGTTCTGAGTGATAACTCTGTTGCAGAGAGAGTGGAACTTCATTTTTAAGTGTGTGGTGGATGTAACCGCCCCGAGCCTGCCGAGGGTCGGTCTTCCTATAATGCCGTTGTATATTGATTCACAAGGTAAGACGAGGAATTTGGTCTTGACGGTTCGAACCATTGGTTCGGTTCCGTAGGTAACCATTAGTTCCAGATGCCCAAGGGGTTTCGTTCGAGATCCGTTAAAGCCGGATAGAGCCGTCCCTCGATAAGGGGTGAGTTCCTCTTTGTCGATCCCCATTTTGTTCAGGAGATCGATAAAGATGATGTCTGATGAGCTCCCCTGGTCGACTAGGATCCTACGTACCTCCTTATTGGCTATGATGGCCGATATTAGGAGCGGTACATGTTTGTTAGCTTTCCCGTCAATGAGGTCATTGTCGCTAAAAGATAATGGAGGTCGATTGGTCTTGACCGGGGTTGTTGATGTTGAAGCAACACATAACAATTCCTTCCATTTTCTTTTCATAGATTTTCCCGATCCTTCATGATTGAATCCCCCAGTTATCATCATGATAACCGAGCGTTTTTTACCCAGTTCTTCGTGGTCCGGGTCGATCACTTCTTTTCCCTTTGCCCTGGGATTTTCATTTCTTTCTCTTCCGAAATTGTCAGTTCGTTCACCCTCCCTTTTGACATAAGAAGATAGTTTTCCACGTTTTATTAAATCTTCAATGTCATCCTTTAGGGCGTTGCAATGGTTCGTGCCATGGCCATTACTTCTGTGGTATCGGCAGTATTTGTTGGCCTTCTACCCAGGTCGGATAGGTAAGGATCTGGGAGGCTTGACGTCCCTGAATTCGACGTTCCAACATTCACCTAGCAACTGGGCGTTGGAGACGTTGAGTTCGGTGTATACCTGATGGCGATTTTTCTTACCGACGTTCCACGAATTTTTACGAGGGTCGATCTCGATGTGACGTTTCGGCGGCTCTGTATACGACGGTGTTTTGTTGACTTTGGAATTTTCTTCTTCGTTAATAAAGCACTGGGACAGTTCGAGGAATTCTTGAAGGGTGTTAGGTTCCCAGGTGTTGATGTGCTTTCGGAACGAGCTTCCAGGGAGCAGACCTTGGGCCATGAAGAAAATTCGGAAGGCGTCGTCTAACTGCCGAACCTGAAGAGCTTCGATGTTGAATCGCTCTATATATTCTCTCAGGGGCTCGTTCACCTTCTGGACAATAGATGCTAAAACATTTTTGTTTTTGGGTTTGCTCTTGGAATGGGCAAAGTGCACCGAGAAGTTTTTCGCTAACTGGTCCCATGAGGAAATGGTATTCGATCTTAACGTTCGAAACCATTCAGAAGCCATTTTATCCAGGGTTAAAGGGAGTATTCAGCATTTCATTTTCATGGGTACGTTTTGATACTGCATGGTTGTGTCAAATTGGTCTAGATGCCTGTCGGGGTCGCCCGTTCCGTCGTAAGTCTTCATCCCTCCAGGTGGTTTCTCGAGATACCGGGGGACCCGGAAATTGTCGATCGATTTTGTGAAAGGGCCTTTTCGCCCAGTTTGATTTCCCCGTGATAGTGGTTGGTGTCTGTGATGGGGTTCAGGATGTCTGTATCGTCGTGTTTGATTGTTTTGATTGTCGTCACGGCTGCTTGATCGTCTCCTTGACGAGGTCGAGCCTTCAAGATCGTCAATTTTGCGAGCCAAAGGAGAACGGGAACCATTCCCTCGGTGGCGGCGTGGAGGAGAATGAGGATCATCAAGATCGTCGTATTGTTGAGCTGACGGAGAACGGGAATCATTCCCTCGGTGATGGTATGGGGAGAGGTGAAGATTGAGATCATTATGTTGTCGAGCCAGAGGAGAACGGGAACCATTCCCTCGTTGACGGCGTGCGGGGGAACGATGATTGAGCTTTCTCCGTGGGGGTGATCGACGAAAAAGTATTCTTCGAGTTGGGCGTCGTTCCTCCAGGGAGCTCTGCCCGGATGATTGCCGGTCCGGAACGTTTCGACCTTGTAGCCTCGCTACTTCGGATTCGAGGTTAGCGAACCGGTTGTTCCTTTCTTCATTTACCGCTTCTTGCCGAGCCAATAGCTGAACTAGCTGTTGAACCGCGTCCGTCAAGGCCGGAAGTAATTGAGGAGGAGATGGTAAGCTCGTTTCATCTGCGCCCGAATGTGCTCGGGATGGTCCGGTGTTGGGACATCGGCTTCGTGTTTGCGATGAATTCGTGAGTTCCTGGATGTGGCCTTCTGGGGTTTGCTGAGGGCCGAGCTCAGGTTCGGACATGTGACTAGTTGGTATTGAGCGGCGCGTTGGAGCCATTTTAATAATTTCAAGGAGATGGTAAGGAAAATAGGGTATTGATTTCTCCCACTGTGGTCGCCAATGTTCTGTACTGTGCTTCCGATGTTATAATCGGTATTACGCAGTTAGTAGATATACAGTCCTTGATTCTGTCTCTGACTTCAGGTTTTGAGAAGAAGACTTTGTCCGATCCGGAGAGGTTCGATCTTGAGAGGCGATGTCGAGATGTTCGGTCTTGGTCGGTTCGATCTTGAGGGGCGATGTTGTACCTTCAATGATACTCCGACGCTCAAGTCAGTATTTGAGTGAATAAATGTTCTGTTAGAAAAGTGCTTACCATTAATGAGCATTGAATGGGGTATTTATAGAGTTTGAATGTGTTTGTGTTGGCGTTTTTGGGCCGTCCGATCTTGCGGGCTGATCTTGGCCATTGAAGATTGGACTCTCTTAATTATGATTGGGCTTCCCATCAATTGGGCTTTTGGAGAGGGGGGTGTAAATAGAAGACAGCATAATCACCATAACAGCTTGTGTGCTCGTTTAAGTAAATTAGTTTGGGTGGTGTATGAGAAGAGAGGTGAGGTGCATTTAGCGTAAGGGTAAATAGGAAATCTCCTTTTTTTATGTAACACCCCAAAGTGCTTTTAAGTATGAGTTGTTAATTGAGTTAGATTGATTATCTTTGAATTGATAATTGATGATTGTATTTGTATGCATGGAGTGCTCCTTTGATTTAGGGGGGTGCGCCTAGTAGCCCTTAGTGGTGTTGAGTTTAAAGTTTGTTAACACAGCCCATACTCATGTGACCTAATGGAACCCCAGCTGAAGGAAACACTCACAACATCATTAAAACACTCTCACTCCAAAACATAACACATACAATCAGTTTTAAAAGAAAGAAAACAAAAAGAGAGAGAACTCGAAGGAAGAGAGTGAGAACCCATCTTCACCATTTCATCTCATTCACTACAAATTTCACCATTTTTGAGTGTGGAGAGCACAAGGGTACTGCTGGTTCACCTCCACACCCCATCTTCCCTGAATTGTAGGAAGCTAGTAAAGTTGGTTTGAATTGGGAATATGGTTTTTCTGAGTTGCATGTTGCTCTTGAAGCTTGATTAAGCAATTTGGGTAGTCACATTGAAGATTAGTGGAGCTACATTGAGGATTGATCGAAGAGGGTTTGGAGCTGGGTTGGTGTTCAAAGATTTTACTTCTTGTTGATTGTGGTTGTTAAGTCCACTTGAGGTGAGTTCCTCACTTTGTTTAATTTTTCGAATTGCATGTGGTTTTATAGTGTGTGTCTTCATGATTGGCGAACATGCACGTGCTAGTGTTGCTGAATAGAACTTCTGAAATGTTGGTTTGAATAAATGATAACGGTTTTGTACAATTTTGCATGTTCATTATGTGTCATGTGAATCTGAGTTATTGTGGATGATTTGAATGTGTTATACTGAAATTGAGACTATTTTTGATCATGTTTTGAGTTGAGGATAGCTTAGGGTGAGTATTGGGACAATCGGAATGGGCATTTTCGAAGAAAAAGTTGATTATTGAGTGCTGTAAAAAGAGCATGGACCGGGCTTCTGGGAAGCATGGACCGGGCCTGACCTTGTGTCCCCGTTTTCCAAACTAAGTCAAAACCATTCCGGATTGATGCCAATGCTTCCCCAATCCTATCCTTACCCTAATATATGATAATCCCCACTGGAATTGACTGTTTTGACCTACTTTTAGTGTCACACAAATGTTTGCAAGGTTTACGGTTTATGTGTGTCAACAAATATATGTAACCCGAGTAAGGATAATTAAAGAGGATAAACAAATGCATAATAGACGACGGGGATGACGATCCCAAGAGGTTAAAAGCACACTTGGTGGCGGGAAGTCATGAGCCCATAAGTCAAGGCCTAACATTACTCGGTATAGCTATACGAGTTGGGTTCTTCGTTGGGATTAAGAAAGTTAATCTCTCGGGTTGTGATAGGAGGAAAAGAGGTAATAAGAGGAAAAAGAGGATAAGAGGTTAAGAGGAAATAATAGAATTAAGGAAAACACTGAGAGGAAATGTGAGGGGTCAGGGAGGAACACATTGAGATTTGTAATCTCATTGTCTATTATGTGGTGTTTTTCAGATGCACAGGTCAAGCCAAAAGCAAACCGGGGAGAAGTAGTTGCTGAAGTAGCTGCTTAGTTTTAGAGGGATCATTTAGGATTTAGGATCAAATATATGTTTGCTTAGGCCTTCTCTAGTATGAGGTTGTATATATTTATATATACTATGAAACGGTTGTAATGTAGTTTAAGGTACAATGTAACTGTGTATTTGATTTGAATCGAGGTTTGCCTTCGGACTAATGTATTTATAATTCTGTGTTATTGAATGGTTAACCAATGGCCTTTTTAAGATCATTGGATCATTGGAGAGGTAAAGTGGTGGATTAATTCCATCGAGTTATAAAATTCAAATCCATGTACAGTTATACTCTGATTGTTTATTAAAATGGTTAACCTCCTAGTCTTTATGACGTCTAAAAGTTAGGATGTTACACTCTACCTACTCAATAGGAGTCGTCACTAGGACTCCAATATTTGTGATCGAATTTGGCACTTGGTTTCTCCTGCAACTAATAGTTTATTTTATTGCATGCGGGCAACGTTGTGTTATGTTTATAAATAGACTTAGACAAAACTTAAATAGTGTAAACATACAAACATAAATTATTAGATTTCATCTCAAATTAGGAATTTGCATCAAGACAAAAATACATATATTTAACGCAATTACAATAAATATTTCAAATTAATAAAAAATGAAGTTTCATAACTTATAGTATTTGCTTCTATTGACATTTTTTATCATTAGGTAATTACCAATCATATAGTAATAATGTAGCTCTTGTTGTGAATAAATATACATAATATATTAAAGGTGTAATTCAAGAAGGATATAAAATCAAAGATTTTATAACATTTTATCAGTAATAAAATTGTATCAGCAACATGTAACATTTTCCTGTTATAACTCAAAAGCAGAATATAAAATAATTATTTTGATAATGTGTAACATTTTACCAAATATTCTAAAAATAATTTTGAATCAAAAATAAATTATATGGCCCCAAATATTTTTAAAAGAAATTGAATAGTAAAACTAACTTATATGTCTTTAGTCAAATATCTATGTAATATTTTTAAATAAAATAGGATAAAATAATCATTTATAAAAGTTGCATTTATGAAGATAAAATATAAAAATAATTATTTTGGCAATGTTGAACATTCCATAATAAGGAATCAAATATTATGAAATCATACCAACAAAATAAAACAAATAACTTTTGTCAAAAAAAAATATAACAAATAATTTTTTAACAACATCTAGGAATCAAAAGAAAAATATTGAGTTATAAAAAGAACTAAATATTCAACCCTAAAAAGTAAAGATATTTAAAAATCATAATACAAAAATAGTTATACTAGTAACATGTAATTGTTTCTCGTTGGAACTCAAAATTAAAATAATTATAAAAATAATTGTTTTTCACCGAGAATCAAAAGTAATAAAATTTGATAACAACATCTACTATTTCCTTGTTGGAATTCAAAAGCGAAATATAAAAATAATTACTCTAACTATATCTTTTTTTTGTCAAGAGATCTTTGACCCCACTCCGGTGTTCAGCAGAAACGGGCCTTGAATAATCTGGAATTCGGCCGGGAGGTAAGTAAAGTCTGACTCCAATTTGTTCCATCTTCGAAATACTTTAACTATATCTAATGTTTTATTGTCAAGACTCAGAAGCAAAATGTTAATTTATAAAAAATAAAAACATCCCCGAAAACCTCTTTTTACGCTTAATCAGATGACAATAATAATTTTATTTATTTATCATATATTATATCATTAGTTGAACTCTGTTTACTTTTAGAAATGTGCAGAAATAGGTGAGAATAATCTAGGTCGAGATAGGGTTCGCGAGTCTCAATTTTGGGCTATTCAAAAAACTAAGTCCAAAACTGACCTGTTACTTTTTTTTATAAGCAAATATTAGTGGGGGTGAGGGAATGTTAGTTTCCGGGGTTTGAACCCTGGACCTCCATCTTGCAACTTTGCAACTCTTTTATGTCCATTAGCTCGCCAACTGAGCTCCCTCACCCCCACTAACATTTGCCTATAAAAAAAAGGTTTAAATATATTTTACCCCCTGCAAATATACCCATTATCCAGTTACCCCCCGCAAAAAAAAACGTTTAAAACAAACCTTGCAAAATGTAAAGTTATCCAGTTACACCCCTGCCGTTAAATTTTATGTTAAAAAATGTAAAATGTCACATATCCAGTTACCCCCCTGCCACGTGTCACCTTATTATTTGGCCTCTATGACACGTGGCACTGACATGCCACGTCAGCTCCTATGTCACCACTGCCACGTGTCACTGACATGTGCCACGTCAACAGCCAATGGATGGCTGCCACGTGGCACTAGTTATAACACTCAAAATTAAATATTTTTGTGGCCAAGGGGGGTGTTGAACTCGCAACCTCTTACTCACACACACACCTCCTAACCACTGAACCACATTAGTATTCGTTATAATTATCTCACCTACAAATATATATTACATCATTTGCTACTTAATTTAAAAAAAAAATCTCTCCCTCTCTATCTCGCACATCTCTCTCCTTCAACAGAACCCGGAAACTCATCTTCATCATCTCACGCGTTGCATCCAATTTCTCACCCAGAAACCCAAAAAAAAAAATATCTCCCTCTCACGCGTTGCATCCAATTTCTTCATCATCTCTTCCTCAGATCCAGATCCCCTTTCTCTCTCCGTCGCGCTCTCTCTCTCCGTCGCGTTCTCTCTTCTCAGTCGCGTTCTCTCTCTTCTCAGTCGCGTTCTCTCTCTCTCAGTGAAGAACACTCTCGCGTTCTGAATTTGAAGAGGAACTGATGATGACGAAAATGGTGGAAGAAGAACACTCTCTCTCAGTGAAGATGGCTGTTGTGTTTTCCAGATTTGATGCGTAAATCATACCCAGATTTGATGCGTAAATCATACCCAATTCGGTGCGATTTTGCTGGATAATGGGGATTTTGTGTGATGTGTTTTTGTTTATGTCATGATTTGGGGTTGCAGGAAGAGAAATATGGTGGAGATTTGGTGGATAATGGGGATTTATGTGATGATTTAGGGTTGCAGGAAGAGAAATATGCGTAAATCATACCCAATTCTGCGTTTTCCATATTTTGTTCGTTTGATGATGATGATGATGAACTGCGTTTTGATGATGATGATTTTCCAGATTTGAAGAAGGCGGGTTTCTGCGTTTGATGATGATGCGTTTTCTGCGTTTGATTTTTTTTTTTTTTTAATTTAAGTATCAATGATGTAATATATATTTGTAGGTGAGATAATTATAACAAATACTAATGTGGTTCAATGGTTAGGAGGTGTGTGTGAGTAAGAGGTTGCGAGTTCAACACCTCCCTTGGCCACAAAAATATTTAATTTTGAGTGTTATAACTAGTGCCACGTGGCAGCCATCCATTGCCTGCTGACGTGGCACATGTCAGTGACACGTGGCAGTGGTGACATAGGAGCTGACGTGGCATGTCAGTGCCACGTGTCATAGAGGCCAAATAATAAGGTGACACGTGGCAGGGAGGTAACTGGATATGTGACATTTTACATTTTTTAACAGAAAATTTAACGGCAGGGGTGTAACTGGATAACTTTACATTTTGCAAGGTTTGTTTTAAACGTTTTTTTTTTGTGGGGGGGTAACTGGATAATGGGTATATTTGCAGGGGGGTAAAATATATTTAAACCTAAAAAAAAGGGCCAAGATCCCACCGACACTTGACGGCCTTGATGTCACCGACACTTTTGATCAACGACCTACATTTGGTCAAAGTACTTTACTTTTTGCATTGATAAGTGTGTCTTAACGGATAGAATTTCAACGGTGTCGATTTCTTATGTACAACAGTATTGGTCAAAGACACACTCAATGAAAATCACTATAAATACACTCACTTACCCTCATTTCTTTCACACCAACATTTCTTTGCTTTAGTAAACACTTGCTTATTTGATTTTCTAAACCCTCTACAATGAACACACTTTCAGCCCGGTACTCAAGGGACAGCACACTGATCGCCATTGATCGTCGTGGAAAAATCATCAGAAAAGAAAATGGTGTCTCGTTTGAGTGTCCAGATCCTGTTTTATGCAAACTCATGCAAGACATCATCTTCTCGCGTCTAAAAGATAAAATAGAGGGTAAGGTTCAACATGGTGCATTCCATCGAGAGCTTAGTAGTATTATTTATCGCAAACTCAGTAGTGCAGTTGATGGCCGTATTTATCGCACACCCAACTGGTCGTGACGTCTCTCCCCGATGTCTGCGTGGGATTCTGCAATCTGTAGTGTGCGGCACTGCAATAAAATTACAAAAAATTAATAAAAAAATATTAAAATAAAAAATGCATTACGGATTTATCTCTAGAAGATAAATCCGGAATGCAAAATTCAATTTCAGATTTATCTTCTAGACATAAATCTGGAATGAATTTTTAAAGGTCTTTCCGAAATTACCTTTAGAAGATAAATCCGGAATACAAAATCAATTCCGGATTTATCTTTTGGGAGATAATTTCAGAAAGAAAAAAATTTGGACTTACTTTTATGATTTCAGAATTATGTGTTGAATGATGAATTTTTTGGTTTTTTAAGTTTTTTAAAGGCAAAATGAGAAGTTTGCTGAAATGTGGGGGGTACAAGAGTGGGGATATAAAAATCAAAACCCAAAGGTTTATTTCATATTAGTGTTATCAATTAAGTCATTTGAATTATTTTTAAATATACTAATTGGCAAACATATTAATAAGGTTAAGTTTGATTTATAATTAATTTAAAAAATTAAAATTAGAATCACTATAATTAAGTAACATGAGAAATATCTTTTGAAATAGATAGGAGAGTTTCATTCTACAATATGTGTGTGATTCAAATTTATTTGCATGACATAAAACCCGATAACAGAAGCTCTGATCTTTTTTGGTTGGGATTTTTTTTGTACCCCCATCATATCACCATATAATTTGATAAACCGAAAATACCATTGCCAAACTAAAACTCGCTTGGATTTACCCCCACTCAAGGTAAATCCGCTTTGTTATTTTTTCAAATCGGATTTATCTACCCAACAGGTAAATCCGACTTTTAAATAACAAAGCGGATTTACCTTATGTGGGGGGTACATCCTGCTTCTAAAATTAACAAAAGCGGATTTAGCTAATGTGGGGGTAAATCCGATTTTCTTTTTTTTTTAGGGAAATCAGATTTATCTTTTTTTAGATAAATCCGCTTTGTTATTTTTCCAAAGCGGATTAATCTACCCAATAGGTAAATCCGACTTTTAAATAACAAAACGGATTTACCTTATGTGGGGGTACATCCGCTTTTAAAATTAACAAAAGCGGATTTACCTAATGTGGGGTAAATCCGATTTTGAAATTAAAATTAAAATTAATTTTTTTTAGAAATATAAAATAGATATGAATATCGGTCGTCTTTTGGTTCTTTAGTGTATTCTTCGTTAAAAGTGAAACCCGAAAATACCCCTCACTTAAAAAATTCGCTCGGATTTACCTACTAAAAGATAAATCCGATTTTGGTTTTTTCCCAAAATCGGATTTATCTTTTAGTAGGTAAATCCAATTTCCCTTAAAAAAAGAAAATCGGATTTACCCCCACCTAAGGTAAATCCGCTTTTGTTAATTTTAAAAGCGGATTTACCATAGGTGGGGGTTAAATCCGCTTTGTGTATTAAAAATACCTGTTTTTATTTATTTTTTTAAAAAATGTTATAAAAATACTACTAAAAATCCGTTAAAGAGTCAAAACTAATCTAAAAATTATAAAAACACCACTATAAATCTAATAAAACCAAAATAAGGTTATGCAATTTTTTTCATATTTTTTGGAGATTATGTAAAATTAAAGAAATTAATAAAAAATAGTAAACGATGGAATTTGGGATTTTGAGTTCCTTTGTCCTGAAAAGAAATTCCTTCTTGAGGAATCTTTCCCTGACTTTTTTCGGATTTAATGGCGGTGGTTTCATTACAATCTGAGTAGGTTGCTCGAAAACCGATTTTTTAGCCTATATTATTCACCCGACTTACAACATCGTCACATGTTAACGAACAATACACTAAACAGAACTAAAAGACGATCGATATTCATATCTATTTTATATTTCTAAAAAAAATTAATTTTAATTTTAATTTCAAAATCAGATTTACCCCCACATTAGGTAAATCCGCTTTTGTTAATTTTAAAAGCGGATGTATCCCCACATAAGGTAAATCCGTTTTGTTATTTAAAAGTCGGATTTGCCTATTGGGTAGATAAATCCGCTTTGGAAAAATAACAAAGCGGATTTATCTAAAAAAAGATAAATCCGATTTCCCTAAAAAAAAAGACAATCAGATTTACCCCCACATTAGGTAAATCCGCTTTTGTTAATTTTAAAAGTGGATGTACCCCCACATAAGGTAAATCCGCTTTGTTATTTAAAAGTCGGATTTACCTATTGGGTAGATAAATCCGCTTTGGAAAAATAACAAAGCGGATTTACCTTGTGTTGCACCCCAAAAAATCCGGTTCGGACTTCTCATTGTACAACGTGGAAAAGGTATGGAGCCGCCACCAATATTTTAATTTTAAGACCAAAACATTGAAAAAAGGTCTTTTAGACAAGGCGGATGGTCTTTCGAAAACTAGAGATATGGGTTCGGGGGTCGGTTAGGCATGGGGAAGGTATTAGCACCCCGTACCTCCTTTCTACCGAAAGGGAACCTTTAATTAAATGTGTGGTTTGAAGTGTTGATTTGAAAATGCTTTTATTTTGCCTCTTTATTGAAAAGGGAGTGAGAAGACTTAATGAAAATTTTTATTTTTGGCGCTTGACGAGAGTTGACCTCTCGCTCCTACGTATCTCCTGGTGCGATGGAGAATTCAAAGCTACGTAGTTCTTGGTTGTCCTAAAAAGGTTTTTGTTTTTTAGTCTGTTTAGATGAGTTTTCGCAGTAGGAGTGAGGATTCGCGATGACCAAACAACAACGGTTTAGAGTGGCCGCGCTACTAACTCTTTTGAAAATGAAATTATCATTAACAACCAAACGGCAACGGCACGAGTGATCATTGACGATAATCGGTTTTGCTTTTGATTCGAGTGTTCGCGACGACCAAACAACAACGGTTTAGAGTGGCCGCGCTACTAACTCTTTTGAAAATGAAATTATCATTAACAACCAAACGGCAACGGCGCGAGTGATCATTAATGATAATCGGTTTTTATTTTAGATGATCAAAAAGGGCTTTCGCAATCGAATTAATTTTGGTTTGTTGTGCTTGACGAGGACGTGGCTCGCTCCTACGTATCCCAAATGGGAATCAAAGCGACGTAGTTCTAGCGAGCCTTGAAAGTGAAAGTCTTTTTGATGAGGTTTTTAGAAAATGAAGAGCGTTCATAATGATCAAACTAACGAAGGTTATGATGGATCATTACTAGTAACTCTCTTTGAAATGCCTTTTGTAAATGCAAGCTCTCATGGTGATCAAACTAACAAAGGTTATGATGGATCACCGCTAATAACTCGTTTTGATTCTTTGATACTTAGAAAAATGCTTCTTGAAATTGGACGCGTTTATGATAATCAGACCAACAAAGGTTGTGATGGATTATCGCTAGTAGCTTACTTTATGCTTGCGAAGATTCTTTTGAAACTGAGGCTTTCATGACAATCGAACCAACAAAAGTTGTGATGGATTGCCACTAGTAACCATTTTTATGCCAGGTTGGTTTAGAAATGAAAACAATGAATGCAAGAAAGAATTGGTGGATTCAAGCATAACACAATCAGTGGAATCAAATCATTAAGCAACAATATTTGAATTCGCAAAGAAAAATCAAGTCTAAACTACACATAGTAGATCACAACGCATAGATAGGCAATGAAGGGACTTGAATTAGGCATTAAGCAAAAATACAGGAGTGGGCAGGATTGAACCTAAGTGCACATCTAGTGGAAGGTGCTAGGCGAGAACCATGCTCAAACATTTCTACAAAACGCAAGGGAATCTAAATGCACATCTAGTGGAAGATGCAATGTGAGGAATGGGCCTATCTAAGTATTAATGATTCCGCATGGGAGTAGACAAGGAAGTGGTAGGCACAAATGAATTCAAAAGAATAGCCGTGATCCAAAATATTAATGATTGAGATGCATTTTTCCTTCAACAACAACAATTATACTAACATATTTACATAAGATGTAACTCTAAATGTAATGAAATGCTTAGTATGCAAAAAACAAATTGACGATCTATATTTTTGATGCTAAAACTTTGATGATGATGCTAAGATTCAAGAATATACCTTAACTCCAAGCTAAATAAGAAATAAGATGAATGAGTGTAAAACCACTTGAATTTACTCTTTAACCTTCAACCTTGAGCTTGATTTTAGAGACTTGGAGATGAATCTTTGAGAAGAATGCAAGAATGATGAGGGGGATGTTGAAGTAAAACAAAGGGTGTAAATAGCACTATGGGCTTTTAAGAAAATAAATAAAAAAAACAAAATGGGGTTGTATGTGAGTAAAACAGGGGTGTAAAATAACAAAGGGGGTGGAATGAGTAAATAGGGGTGTAAAGTAACTGTGGGGGTTGTATCAGTAAACTAGGGGTGCGATTAGCTGTAGGGGTTGCATCGTGAAAAGGGGGGTGCAAACAGTACCAGCCCAGTTTGTCCGTTTTTTCTATTAAAAGACATGGGCTTCTGAGGGGGTTGTTGTTCTGAAATAGAAGGGGTGCGAGTATCAAACAGTTTTTTTTTGGACAGCTAGCCCACGAAATGAAAGGCCTATGCTGAGGGGTTGTGTTTATTAAAAACATTGGTGAAACTAACAATCTGATCTTAGAACTTAAGAAAAACAAAATAAATAATTAAAGATACAACACAGTGATATATAAGGCAACAACATGACCAAAGGACCCTAATTTTATCTTTCCATCTCAGGCGCCGTTTTCATCCCTTACAGAGGAGAGAGAAAAAAAAATTTGAGAGGAGAGAGAGGAAGAGAAAACGAGATGAGAAAGATCCATGGAGAGAGAGAGAGAGAGAATGAAAAGAGGAGAGAGTGGGCGGTGGTTGTTTCGTGAGGTGGTGGTTGTTGGAGGTGGCGGTAGGTGGCGGTTACGGTGGTGGTGGTGCGCGAAGAGAGAGAGAGAGGAGGAGGCGGACGGTGGAGAGAGAGGGAGAGAGGGGGAGGCGGACGGTGGAGAGAGAGGGGTTGTCACGGTGGTCAGGTTGTGGGGTGGTGTACGGTGGCCGGAGGGTTGGACATGGTGGTGGTGTTGGGTGTTGTTTGTTTATGAAATGGTGTTTGTGAAGAAGGAATGATGGAGGTGAGTGTGGTTGTTTTTTTTTTCTTCTTCATCTTTAAGGAAGTTGTGATGGTTGTTGTTGTGTGATGTTGTTAAAATTTTTTGTTCCAGTACCCCCCCCCCCCCCTTTTTATGTCACTGTCTTCAAAAAAAAATAGTTGTTTTTCATCCTCTCCCCCTTGTGTGTTGATAAAATTGTTTTCTCTGCTTCCTAGTTCCCCTACCCTTCCTCCCTTTTGTTTTCATCGCTTTCCCCTCTTCATTTTCGTCCCCCCCTCCTGGTGCTTGCGGTTTTCACGTGTATTTATAGTGCTCTTATTGTGGTGTAGGCTGTAGATGAGGTGCAGGGGATTATTGCTTGAGGAGACCAATTGGTTATGGGGTAGCAGAGACATGGTGGATCAGCAAAAGTTGAGCTGACATGTTATTGCCAAAGATGCAAAAAGCCAATGAGACAAGGTGAAAGAGGTTCAGCTTGTAGCTCAAACTGAGCAACAACAGCCAGGGGCGTATATACCCCTTTTTTTTGTTTTACTTTTCATTTTTTTTTGTCTTATTTGTAACTAAGAAAAATGTAACTTCAGATTTAAATAAAATAAACAATTTGACTATTTGTCGTGTGTCTCTTATTTTTATGACTACTAATAAATAAATACAATTAACAATGATAACAATAACAAA
Source organism: Astragalus membranaceus (assembly GCA_039519185.1). Classification (NCBI taxonomy): domain Eukaryota; kingdom Viridiplantae; phylum Streptophyta; class Magnoliopsida; order Fabales; family Fabaceae; genus Astragalus; species Astragalus membranaceus. The sequence continues at coordinate 152,807,727 of CM076847.1, forward strand.
ACAATAATAATCTCGTTAACTCGCTGCGACACGCGCCCATTACTATACACTTTATTCGCACACCCGCGAAAACCACTAGACTTTTGTATCACATTTTTAATAGTGAAATTAACCCGAAAACGACAGAAACTAGTAAAATGACGTATTCGACGCAAAACGCGCGAAACATGCAAAGAGCACATATTTTGATAATTTTCGAAAAAACATCAAAACACCGTTCAAAAAAATGAGTGTTCACAAAAATACAATTTTATTTGATTTTCAACTAGTCGGACAAAATTGGGGTATGACAGCTGCCCCTCTTTGTTTGGATTTTGACAAGGAATATGAATTGGCCGAAACATATTCCGAGGCAAAATTGAAACAAAGAATTCAAAAATTATACCAATTTTGTCCACTTGGAGAAATCCGAATTTTTTTATTATTATTATTATTTTTTTTCGAAAGATAGACACTTTCGTGTCGATGCGTGCAGACTGAAAGGTAAAATGGGCACTTGGCGTGCAAACCGAAAAGTAAATGGGCACTTGGCGTGCAAACCGAAAAGTAAATGGGCACTTGGCGTGCAGACAGAAAAGTAAAATGGGCACTTGGCGTGCGGAAAGCGGTAAATGAGCACTTGGCGTGCAGAAAGCGGTAAATTGGGAATTCGGAGGCTGCCTAAAACCTTCTAACGGACTCTTGTCGAGTCCGAGCTCTGGGGTGGCCTTTTCGAGCGGCCGATCAACATCAGGTCCGGAACTGATTTGATCAATGGATTTACGCTATGCCTTAGGCCGACACAACTAATCCGAAGGACTTAACGAAGTCTGATGGATCCATCGCGCGCTCGTACACGATGTTGTGATCTGTGGAAGGAGTTCACTAACTCTGTGTTGATGGAGTTTACTAACTCTGTGTTGATGGAGTTTACTAACTCTGTTGTGGTGATTTTCTAAAAATGATATTTTTGGGACTCTCTGGTCCGAAGTAACTTTTCTCTTGGATGGTGCATGAAATGCATGCACTTGGGTATCTGGGTGCACATGAATGCAATGATTGATTTTGGGTGGGATGCTCTTTCTGTTTGATTTTCATTCTTTTCTTTTTCTTTTGTTATTCTTTCGCTCTTTCTGAGATGCGAATTTGAAAGTGTAATGCACTACTGTTTGATGCCACGGAGTGACGAATGGTATGGATGATATGAGAATGATGAATGATATGAAGATGTTGTGTTCTTTTATGTTCCGTCTTCTGTGATTTTCTTCTCTTTTGTTTTTTTTGTTTATTCTGTTTGTTTTCTTTAAGCAGCTTTCTTTTTTCTGCTTGTTTGTTTTTTTTGGCACTTTTGCTCTTTTGGCTTATCTTTCTCTTTTTTGGTCTATTTCTTTCAAGCATAATACTTCTTCACAGAGTCTGAATTGACTGGGTTCTTGAGATCTTCGCCGTCCATGTTGGTAAGTATCAGTGCTCCTCTGGAGAAAGCTTTCTTGACAACATATGGTCCTTCATATTTGGGAGCCCATTTGCCCCTGGGGTCCGTCTGGAGCGGCAAGATCTGCTTGAGCACAAGGTCTCCTTCGCTGAATTCTCGGGGACGAACCTTCTCGTCGAAAACTGTCTTCATCCTTTGTTGATACAGCTGCCCATGACACAAGGCGGCAATCATTTTTTCCTCAACGAGATTCAACTGGTCAAGACGGGACCGAACCCATTCTGCTTCATCAAGTTTTGTCTCCATTAACACCTGCAGGGATGGTATTTCAACTTCACTGGGGAGGACTGCCTCTGACCCGTAAACCAGTGAGTAAGGGGTCGCCCCTATTGAGGTACGTACTGAAATTCGGTAGCCATGCAAAGCAAAGGGAAGCCCCCCCATGCCAATCCTTGTAGGTTACCTCCATATTTTGCACTATCCTTTTGATGTTCCTGTTGGCTGCTTCAACTGCCCCATTCATCTTCGGGCGGTAGGGAGAGGAATTATGATGCTGAATTTTGAATTCTTTGCACTGGTCCTTCATTATTTTGCTGTTCAGGTTGCTGCCGTTATCCGTGACGATCTCGTTTGGAAGACCGTAACGGCAAATCAGATCTTTCTTTACAAACTTGGCAACCACAGCACTAGTTATACTGGAGTACGAGGCAGTTTCAACCCGCTTGGTGAAGTAGTCAATGGCGACCAAAATGAAGCGATGCCCGTTCGACGCTTTAGGCTCGATAGGACTGATAACATCCATTCCCCACATTTAGAACGGCCAAGATGCAGACAGAACATTCAAGGAAGCAGGCGGTACAAGAATGTGATCGGCATAGATCTGGCATTTGTGCATTTTCTTACAAAGCTGTAGCAGTCTGATTCCATCTGCAACCAGTAGTAACCAGCTCTCAGGATTTTCCTAGCCATTGCGTGCCCGCTGGAATGAACCCCAAATGAGCCCTCATGAACATCATGCATAATCTTTACTGATTCTTCTCTTGTTACACACCTGAGGAGTACCAAGTCATGGTTTCTCTTGTAAAGGACGTCTCCACTCAAAAAGAAATTCCTTGGCAATCTTCTGATAGTTCTCTTGTCATTTTCTGATGCCCCAGGTGGGTATTCCTGATTAATGATGTATCGCTTGATGTCATGATACCAAGGTTTATCATCAGGCTCTTCGTCTATGGATGTGCAGTAATGATGCGCAGGCAGGTTCCGACGTGGGATTCGGATGTGAGTTAAACTCTTATCACAGCTGATGTTAAACATGGAGGACAAGGTTGCCAAGGCATCGGCCAGCTGGTTTTCACTTCGAGGGATGTGTTTGAAAGTGATTTCGTCGAAAGACTCCATCAATTCTTGCACATGGTCACAATAAGGGATCAGTTTGGGATCTCCGGTCTCCCAATCGCCTCTTACTTGATGAATCACCAGGGCTGAATCACCGTACGCATCAAGCCTTTTGACTTTCCACTTCAGGGCTGCCTGCATGCCCCTATATGTCGGACGCACCATCGAAGATCATCTGCCATCTTTCATTTTCTTGGGATTTCCCCTCGTCGAAACAATGCCATGATATCTTCATCAGGAAAATCATGTTGCATTGGCTGGTAGTCTGGACTTGGCTGACATGCTAAGCACTCTGCAAGTGAGATGAACGAATGCATGCAATGCAAATGCCATGATGGGATGCAGAATGACTTTTCCTTTTTACTTTTCTTTTGTTGCTTTTTGTTTTTCTTTTTGGTACATGATGAATGCATGAAACGCGAATGTGAATATGATGCGAATGAAATGCTTGGATGCAAATGTTATGGCACATGGTGCGATGGTATGAAACGATTGATATGGAAACATAGACATTTTTGGATGAGATGCGATGAGTGCATAAAATGCGAATGTGAATATGATGCGAACGAAATGATTGGATGCAAATGTTATGGCACATGGTGCGATGGTATGATATGAAGTATAGAACATTTCTTTTGGTAATGATGAGACATGAGACTTTATATGTAAGAAGCGGAGGCGATTATCCCTTGGAAAGTTAGGCTTGATTCAAAATTTGGTAATCTCAAGGTTGTTATCTACAGGTATTGATATGAAAAGGTACTTGACCATATTTGCAAGCTCGCTTCTTTTTCTCCTCCATTATGATGCCCCATGATGACCGAAGTTTATGTCCACAAAGTTACCTAAGTGGATTTTTAGCACCACATGATCAACTTGTGTTCTTTCTCTATGAAGCATTGTTTAGTAAAGACGTACGTTAGTGCAAGTATAGATGAATGAGTCAGTTAACTTGGGGTTTTAAAGGCCTAGGGTGAGGATATTTGTGGCGCATGAAGGGGTGAATGACTGATTGGTCTTTGTCAAGGTCGTGAAAGGTAGGTTTTTCCAAGCCAAGAAATGTGGGACTGCCCCCAATTTAGATTTGATGACGGTGAGTAATAACTTGCTCCTGTCTAGTGGTGACAGGCTGGGGGCGTAGAAAATGATGAATTGGCTTTGGAGTGAAAGGTGGAAGGAAAAAGACTTTCCTCAACCCACAGAGTTTGGTATTGCCCTAATTATGGTAAGGACAAGGTTGCCCCGACTAGAGTAGCAGAATAATGAGTTGAGAAATTGCCCCGGTATGGTTTTGGGCATGTGAATATGGCAAGGGGATGAGATGGGTGTAAGGTGAATCCTCCCATTTGTAGGTGGAGTGACGAGCGACGGGGCTGCCCCACTTGGTAATGGGATTTCAGGTGGTTGTTTTAAGTGAGGATTGGAAAAGGTGACGGAGTTAGGGTTATGGGTTTTTGGAGATGGTCAAATATGGCTGCATAGACTGGGTGTGGTGCGGGATGGATGTTGGACATATTTCCCCGAGCTTATGTGGAACAAATAGTGAAAGGAGTACCCCACTTTAGGTTCAAGGCGAACATCCTGGCATGAACCTTTTGGTTGTCTACAAAATGAGTCTCAGACTATGATAGTCTTGAGCTCGCTATGATGAAAACTTCACTTAGTGATCACTAAACATTGTCTTGATGTAACTTGAATGATTCTTGGAGTGCAAGCCTTTTGATTTTTCTTTTCTTTTGAGTTTCTTTTTTTTTCTTGAGATTTTTTTTTGTTTTTTTTTTTGAGCAAACATATTGTAAATAAATAAACTTATTTGTCCTAAGATTAAAACTTTGAGAAAACAGGAGCAATCAGTCATTGATCAGAATGGATTTTTGGAGTTGTGATGTGGCTAATGATTAATGATTTATGAAGGGAGGGATAATTGGGCTCAAAGAAGTATTTGATGATTGATGGAACAGATGTTTTTTTTTAGTGGTATGATTTGGCTAGTGGTTAATGAAAGTATGAGTTATTAAGCTTAATGAGGTGTTTGAGGTTTTATTGAGATGAGAACCTCTTATGTGTCTCATGGTAAAATGGACCTGTTTAGGATTATGACTTGGCAAAGGGTTTGTGGGGGGATAGGCCGAAGGAAGTGTTTAAAGATTGATTTTAGACAAGGATCTCTTAAGCGTTTAATGGTATAAAGTATCAGCTCACAATTTGTACTACCTTGCTTCTTTTTTTATTTTTTTTCTTTTTGTTTGAATTTTTCAATTCTCTTTTTTGACTTCACTTTTTGTGACTCTTATTTTCTCTTTTTTTTTGAACTGAGTGAGCTGCTAGAAGTGATACACCATTTTCAACGTGGAATTAATCCTTGTCTAGGGTGATTGAAATGTTTTTTTTTGGATTAAGGTGGGTGGTAAAGGATTTTTTTTGAGGATATGGAAAGATGGTTCAACTTCATTTCAAATCATGATTGCTCGTTTTCTCAAAAAATAACTTAAGGACAATAATTTACTTATTTTATATACTTGCTCTTTTCCTTTATTTCTCTTTTTTTGTGCCCTAATTTTTGCTTAGGCCGCTCTTACGAGTTTTCAACCTAACGGGCCTTTTTTGATTTTTTTTTGTAAAGGACTTGCACCAAGGGAAAACAATATTGACAAGGTATCGTAGTGACCACAAATTTGCCCCTAGTAATGAGGGTCTAAAGTGATGTTTCATTAGTGAGAACAACCCAAATAATCAACTAGGTACTGATGTGGGGGATATGTACTTTATGGATGGTCGGGGTGGGGTTAGACTGGGATGGTGATGATGACAAGGAAGGAAACTGACTGACTCAAACAAGAGAAACTGCACGTGTCATACACGTTCACTATAGGAATGCTTCACAGAGAGTCAACATTAGTTAGAACAATGAATTGATGAGCTGCTTCAGTTTTTTTTTTTGTCATGGAATGGATGGGATGCAGTGCTTTTGAAAGACATGCAAATGAGCTATTGATTTGCAAAACTGAGTGCCTTGGAACACCTTGAGTTTGCAACCAAGTAAGGATAAACTTTTTCAAAAAAAGGATGATTGTTTTGCAAGAACGTCTCGCTTCTCATCACAACTTTTATTTTATGCAATGAATGAATGAACAAATTATGATATGCAAGTATGATGCAAATGCGTGGAGAACGACTACTCGAAAAGTGTGGCTTATTCTAAATTATTTTGTTGCAAGACAAAATATGGAATACCAATGCGAATGATGCAAGAATGGTGCCCCCCATTTTTTTTTCAAATGATTTTTGATTTTTTTTTATTTTTTTAGAGGCGAGACAAGATGCGAAATGCCAATGCCCCTTTTTTGAATGATGAGAGATGCAAGAATGGTGATGTGAGGCAATTGATTGTCGTTACCCTGAGTAACTTGCCTGAAACATTGAGTGGATCCTGACTCAATACTTCACACAATGTACTGAAACGTTTTGACAATTAGTTGACTCAATTTAATTCCCTACTTGAAATTAAAATACGTGCGACTGGGTCAAAGTGCTCTGACATCGTAAAGTAACATCTCAAATTTGTAGTCGACAAACAAATTTGAGACATTACCCTTCGCCGTTCAAAGGTGCACTTCTATCCATTAAGCCATCACATGAGAAATTTTCTTTGTTTCGAAAGGATGCATGCAGGGAGAAATGATGTATTCGAACAAAGTGATGAGGTTAATGAAATGATGCATGAGCGCCACATTGACGCGATGTCCGCATTATTTGATGATAGTTTTTGCATAATCAAGGATGAACGAAATGCGATATGGATGATAGATGCTTCTGGTTTTCATTTTTCTTATGCAATGAAATGAAATGCGTGATGCTTGCAATTACTTTCCTAATGCATGGGAGATATTGAATGAAGATGCATGCGAGATGAGACGTTAATGCTTATTTTTGATTTGCGACACAGAAAAGTATTAATGCGATGATGTGATATGGACGGACGACGGAATGAGTGGGTGAATGAATGAACGAATGTGCATTTTGAATGAGGATAACGTAAATTGCATCACTTGATGATTTTTCATGATTATGAGCGAATGAAATACCATAGGGATGATAATTGTTTTTTTTTTCCAGAATTTTGTTTTATGTAATGCATGATGCCATGATGCGAAGTGCGGATGATGATTGCTTTTCGTTTTATTTTTAAACTATGAAATGGAGTGCCTGATACTAACAATTATTTTTAGTGCGTGGAAAGATATGATTCTTATGAAAATGCATGCGAAATGAGATGTTTATTTGATTATTTTTTGTAATGCAAAGAAAAAATGCATGTAGCACGTTTTCTAAAAAAACTTGTGGAAAATAATAATTTTTGATTTTTCTTGATTTTTGGTTTTTTTTTTTGATAAAAGACGGTATGCACTAATACTTGTTTGAATGCAAGTGCAATGCAATATGTATGATTTCATGTTTGTCTTGGTGCCGGGAATCACGGTGTACTATGTCTTGCCATAGGTTTAACGGTGGATTTTGATTATTTTTTCTTTGAAACACAACAAGGTTAGAATCAATAAGCGAAACAAAGCACATTCCATGCATTCAAACTTAAACAAACTCACACCTCGGAGTATACGCTGTTTCACTTTTGATTCCACATCGTGCCTATGACAAGATTCTTTGTCACTTTGGGATTCTCGGTAAACAAACTTTGATGAAATGCAAGGATGCATGCATGAACTGTAAAAGCTTCTGTTGGATGCAATGCGAGGATGCATGCAAAATGATGATGATGTTTTATGCATATGCGGATTAGGGCAAAACCCTTATTGGCCTTAGTTAAAGTTTTTTTGTTTTTTTTTTGAAAAATGCGAGCCGTACGTGGTTTCATATGGACCAAGTAAGAGAAAGGCTACAACGGCAGCTCGTTCTCTCTTTTTTTTGAAAAGAGTGGGCCATATGTCATTTCGTACGGACCAGCAAAAGAAAGGCTACAACGGCAGCTCTTTCTCTACTTTTTATTTGAAAAACCTCCTACTCTTTTTTGAAAACATGTCTATATTACCATGCAACACACAATTTGGTATGCCCCTTGTGTCCTACGAAGGTGGGGACCTAAGTTCTAGGACAACTCAAATGTTCCTCCCATGTGGGTTCTAGTCACTTCTTCACCAGGCTACCAGAGCTAATTCTCTTTCACAATAGCACCCACAACGATGGAACGCCATCTGGTGTGAGGCATCGTGAAAGAGCATACTCTGGCTGAAACTTTCGTGAGAGTCGGAAGGACAACAGTCCAATTGCCAGTCACTACTCGTTTCCACTCTCCTAAGTTTTGTCAGACCTTGGGTTTTAGGCCCCTCTCAAAGCATAGTAAGCATAAGGTGTGAGTGTGTGCAGCAAGGGCATACCGCCTAAAACTACCCACATATACCCCACCTGCAAAGGAAAACCCAGAACAGTCCAAATAATAGCAGGTAATAACATGTCGTCTACCCTAGGGTTCAATATCACAATACTAATAATCCAACCTAGGTTTCAGCAACAGTCATATGCACTGCTTACCTCAAGAAAGGGAGCGGAGAAGAATGGATCATAATATAATGGGAGGAAATGCATGTTTTTACCTTAAGAAAGGGAGCAGAGAATAGGGGACATGGGAATTGAGGAATGCATGAACATGGCATTGTGAACAAATAGAAAAGAAGTAAAACAAAGCTTTCAACTCAATTAATTTTAAAACCACACATCAAAGTTAACTAGGCTTGACCCTCGTCTCTTTTTTTTAAAAAAAAAGTGTCCCCAGTGGAGTCGCCAGCTGTTGCACCCCAAAAAATCCGGTTCGGACTTCTCATTGTACAACGTGGAAAAGGTATGGAGCCGCCACCAATATTTTAATTTTAAGACCAAAACATTGAAAAAAGGTCTTTTAGACAAGGCGGATGGTCTTTCGAAAACTAGAGATATGGGTTCGGGGGTCGGTTAGGCATGGGGAAGGTATTAGCACCCCGTACCTCCTTTCTACCGAAAGGGAACCTTTAATTAAATGTGTGGTTTGAAGTGTTGATTTGAAAATGCTTTTATTTTGCCTCTTTATTGAAAAGGGAGTGAGAAGACTTAATGAAAATTTTTATTTTTGGCGCTTGACGAGAGTTGACCTCTCGCTCCTACGTATCTCCTGGTGCGATGGAGAATTCAAAGCTACGTAGTTCTTGGTTGTCCTAAAAAGGTTTTTGTTTTTTAGTCTGTTTAGATGAGTTTTCGCAGTAGGAGTGAGGATTCGCGATGACCAAACAACAACGGTTTAGAGTGGCCGCGCTACTAACTCTTTTGAAAATGAAATTATCATTAACAACCAAACGGCAACGGCACGAGTGATCATTGACGATAATCGGTTTTGCTTTTGATTCGAGTGTTCGCGACGACCAAACAACAACGGTTTAGAGTGGCCGCGCTACTAACTCTTTTGAAAATGAAATTATCATTAACAACCAAACGGCAACGGCGCGAGTGATCATTAATGATAATCGGTTTTTATTTTAGATGATCAAAAAGGGCTTTCGCAATCGAATTAATTTTGGTTTGTTGTGCTTGACGAGGACGTGGCTCGCTCCTACGTATCCCAAATGGGAATCAAAGCGACGTAGTTCTAGCGAGCCTTGAAAGTGAAAGTCTTTTTGATGAGGTTTTTAGAAAATGAAGAGCGTTCATAATGATCAAACTAACGAAGGTTATGATGGATCATTACTAGTAACTCTCTTTGAAATGCCTTTTGTAAATGCAAGCTCTCATGGTGATCAAACTAACAAAGGTTATGATGGATCACCGCTAATAACTCGTTTTGATTCTTTGATACTTAGAAAAATGCTTCTTGAAATTGGACGCGTTTATGATAATCAGACCAACAAAGGTTGTGATGGATTATCGCTAGTAGCTTACTTTATGCTTGCGAAGATTCTTTTGAAACTGAGGCTTTCATGACAATCGAACCAACAAAAGTTGTGATGGATTGCCACTAGTAACCATTTTTATGCCAGGTTGGTTTAGAAATGAAAACAATGAATGCAAGAAAGAATTGGTGGATTCAAGCATAACACAATCAGTGGAATCAAATCATTAAGCAACAATATTTGAATTCGCAAAGAAAAATCAAGTCTAAACTACACATAGTAGATCACAACGCATAGATAGGCAATGAAGGGACTTGAATTAGGCATTAAGCAAAAATACAGGAGTGGGCAGGATTGAACCTAAGTGCACATCTAGTGGAAGGTGCTAGGCGAGAACCATGCTCAAACATTTCTACAAAACGCAAGGGAATCTAAATGCACATCTAGTGGAAGATGCAATGTGAGGAATGGGCCTATCTAAGTATTAATGATTCCGCATGGGAGTAGACAAGGAAGTGGTAGGCACAAATGAATTCAAAAGAATAGCCGTGATCCAAAATATTAATGATTGAGATGCATTTTTCCTTCAACAACAACAATTATACTAACATATTTACATAAGATGTAACTCTAAATGTAATGAAATGCTTAGTATGCAAAAAACAAATTGACGATCTATATTTTTGATGCTAAAACTTTGATGATGATGCTAAGATTCAAGAATATACCTTAACTCCAAGCTAAATAAGAAATAAGATGAATGAGTGTAAAACCACTTGAATTTACTCTTTAACCTTCAACCTTGAGCTTGATTTTAGAGACTTGGAGATGAATCTTTGAGAAGAATGCAAGAATGATGAGGGGGATGTTGAAGTAAAACAAAGGGTGTAAATAGCACTATGGGCTTTTAAGAAAATAAATAAAAAAAACAAAATGGGGTTGTATGTGAGTAAAACAGGGGTGTAAAATAACAAAGGGGGTGGAATGAGTAAATAGGGGTGTAAAGTAACTGTGGGGGTTGTATCAGTAAACTAGGGGTGCGATTAGCTGTAGGGGTTGCATCGTGAAAAGGGGGGTGCAAACAGTACCAGCCCAGTTTGTCCGTTTTTTCTATTAAAAGACATGGGCTTCTGAGGGGGTTGTTGTTCTGAAATAGAAGGGGTGCGAGTATCAAACAGTTTTTTTTTGGACAGCTAGCCCACGAAATGAAAGGCCTATGCTGAGGGGTTGTGTTTATTAAAAACATTGGTGAAACTAACAATCTGATCTTAGAACTTAAGAAAAACAAAATAAATAATTAAAGATACAACACAGTGATATATAAGGCAACAACATGACCAAAGGACCCTAATTTTATCTTTCCATCTCAGGCGCCGTTTTCATCCCTTACAGAGGAGAGAGAAAAAAAAATTTGAGAGGAGAGAGAGGAAGAGAAAACGAGATGAGAAAGATCCATGGAGAGAGAGAGAGAGAGAGAATGAAAAGAGGAGAGAGTGGGCGGTGGTTGTTTCGTGAGGTGGTGGTTGTTGGAGGTGGCGGTAGGTGGCGGTTACGGTGGTGGTGGTGCGCGAAGAGAGAGAGAGAGGAGGAGGCGGACGGTGGAGAGAGAGGGAGAGAGGGGGAGGCGGACGGTGGAGAGAGAGGGGTTGTCACGGTGGTCAGGTTGTGGGGTGGTGTACGGTGGCCGGAGGGTTGGACATGGTGGTGGTGTTGGGTGTTGTTTGTTTATGAAATGGTGTTTGTGAAGAAGGAATGATGGAGGTGAGTGTGGTTGTTTTTTTTTTCTTCTTCATCTTTAAGGAAGTTGTGATGGTTGTTGTTGTGTGATGTTGTTAAAATTTTTTGTTCCAGTACCCCCCCCCCCTTTTTATGTCACTGTCTTCAAAAAAAAAATAGTTGTTTTTCATCCTCTCCCCCTTGTGTGTTGATAAAATTGTTTTCTCTGCTTCCTAGTTCCCCTACCCTTCCTCCCTTTTGTTTTCATCGCTTTCCCCTCTTCATTTTCGTCCCCCCCTCCTGGTGCTTGCGGTTTTCACGTGTATTTATAGTGCTCTTATTGTGGTGTAGGCTGTAGATGAGGTGCAGGGGATTATTGCTTGAGGAGACCAATTGGTTATGGGGTAGCAGAGACATGGTGGATCAGCAAAAGTTGAGCTGACATGTTATTGCCAAAGATGCAAAAAGCCAATGAGACAAGGTGAAAGAGGTTCAGCTTGTAGCTCAAACTGAGCAACAACAGCCAGGGGCGTATATACCCCTTTTTTTTGTTTTACTTTTCATTTTTTTTTGTCTTATTTGTAACTAAGAAAAATGTAACTTCAGATTTAAATAAAATAAACAATTTGACTATTTGTCGTGTGTCTCTTATTTTTATGACTACTAATAAATAAATACAATTAACAATGATAACAATAACAAAACAATAATAATCTCGTTAACTCGCTGCGACACGCGCCCATTACTATACACTTTATTCGCACACCCGCGAAAACCACTAGACTTTTGTATCACATTTTTAATAGTGAAATTAACCCGAAAACGACAGAAACTAGTAAAATGACGTATTCGACGCAAAACGCGCGAAACATGCAAAGAGCACATATTTTGATAATTTTCGAAAAAACATCAAAACACCGTTCAAAAAAATGAGTGTTCACAAAAATACAATTTTATTTGATTTTCAACTAGTCGGACAAAATTGGGGTATGACACCTTGAGTGGGGGTAAATCCGAGTGAGATTTAGTTTGGCAGGGGTATTTTCGGTTTATCAAATTATGTGGGGGTATATGGTGATATGATGGGGGTACAAAAAAAATCCCCACAAAGAAACCTCTTATCTTGTCTATATATGAAAGGCCCATACTTATTAACCACCTCTGCAGACTCTGTAAAAAGACCAAAATACCCTTAATGAGCAAAAAAGTTCCAAGCATATCCCTTTTTTTTGGCTTTCAACATGTACGTTTGGTACCTTAATACCATAGCATGTAGTTTTCTGCACACCCCTAGTGGCATGTGATTTTAACAAGTACCCTGTTGAATTTACCCAAATCTCTAATGATGGACTATATGATAACCATAGAGGGGGGAGAATAAGGTTATACGCTAAAATTGAATTCTTTTTGTTTTCAAAAATTAACGATGCACGTTTAAATCAAATGCGGAAAATAGGATTTAAACTATATGCAGTACCTAAGCAAGCTATACCTATGACAGAACCAGTTACAGTGATATTTTACGCTAACCACACTATTATCAAATTTAACGATAAACAGATTGTGATATTGAACGCAGCGCAATGAAATCAAATATAACGATAAACAAATATAAACAAAAACAAAGTAAAGAGAAGTGAAAGATATACACCGTGATTTTTACGAGGTTCGGGATAAAAGCCCTACGTCCTCGGCCTCCGGCTTTGCAACCTTTGGACTTGCGAATAACCACTATATGAGAAGAACTTCTTCAACGTTTTACAAGCAAGCAACTTCCCTATAGCTACCACGCCACTCTCAATTTTCCCCAAATTGAGAACCCAAGCTCCACGCTAAGGATTTCGCTACCAATCCAAACTCCCCGATTGAACGACCCAAGAACACTTCCCAAGATTTCACAACAACCAAGTAGCAGATGAATACAACAGAGAAACTATGATCCAATCACTCAAGCAATATACCAGTATAGTAGTTGAGAGAGATGAGTGATTTGGATTTTACGATGAAGAACTTGAAGAAAGAATATGACGGTGAGAGTTCTTTTCTTCTTTTTGATTTTTGAGATGTTCATTGTGTTCTCTCTGCATTGGTGAAAAAAACCTAAGTGCCTATTTATAGGGTTTGTAGAAATATGACCGTTGAGGCAATTTTTCACGTAAAATAGATGAGTAGTGACTCGATTCCTTGCTTGAAACAAATGGAATGTAAATCGATTATTTACTCAAAAATATGACCGTTAATGGCTTCTAAAAAAGAAAGGAGTCGATTATATGCTTAAATGCATAAGGTGTAAAATCGATTTTTAGCTTTAAAAACATAAGAGAGAAATCGATTTGTTGCCTTAAACAAATAGGCCAAGAATCGATTGTTTGCTTTCCAAAGTGAAGCTCTTTTAAAAACATAAGTTCATAATCGATTCTTTGCTTCCAAAAGACAAGTCATAAATCGATTTCTAGCTTTAAAACTAACAGGCTCAAAATCGATTTTCTTCTTTAAAAACAACTAGTCATTATTTGTGCCTACCCTATTAGCTTTTATATAAAAGATTTTTCCATGCTTTTAACAGAACAATTATATTTTAAAAAATCATCTCTCAACTACTAAAAGTTATAGAACTGAAGTGATATGATCTTACATCGTGTCCTATCAAAAGCAGATTAACAAATAGTTCTTGAACTCTGGAGTAGCTTCTCCTCCAAGCCACTACACTTTAAGATATCCTGATCTTTGATTCATGTCCTGTACTTCTGTTCAACTGTAACCATTACTAGACAGATTGTAATTTGTTATCATACAAAACAAAGAGTGATTGTCCTTGGTTCAACAACTAACACTCACAAAACCGAGAGAGAGGGAGAGGCAGAATGTTGTTCTGCTTATTTCATTCACTAATTGATCTATTCTATCATATATGATTCTTGCCTTTATAAAGGCTTTTACAAGCACTAGAATTCTACAAACCTTAAAGAGTATGTTCGAGAGGGGGATTTGGGAGGGTTTTGGAGGGGAGGAGTACTTGATCTATATTTGATATTTTTAAAAATTGAAAAAATAACATGTTAGATAATGATAAAACATTGTCAATCACACTTCATATTTGTTTAGAAATATTTTATATTTGCCTCAATTTAAAATTGAAGCTCAAGCCCTCCCCTCCCACTACAAAAAAAAAAACGTTATTAGCGAAGGACATTAGCGAGGGAATAACGGTCCCTCGCAAAAACTGGCTTTGGCGATGGAATTGAAGGTAATAGCGACAGAATTAGGATCTGTCATTTTTGTCTGGATTTAGTGACGGAATTGAAGGTAATAGCAACGACTTTTCCATCGCTAATTGTTTGGTGGGAAAATTCAGTCAAACTGCACGCAAATCAAGGAAGTTTAGCGACGGAATGCTAAATCCCTCGCAAATTAAAGTGAAAATTAGAGACGAATTGGTAAATCCCTCGCAATTTTTTTTAACTTTTTTTACTTAAATCCGCGTGTACCCTCAACAACACACTCACTCTTCTTTCTCACTCACGACACCCTCAATCTTCTTCTCTCCTCTTCACCCTTCCTCTTCCCTTCCTCTTCCTCTACTCTCCACCACCACACAACCACCACCACCACCACCACACAACCAACCGACGACCTACTCTCCCCCTTCCTCTTCCTCTTCCTCTTCCTCTACTATCTCCCTCACCTACAAACTCTAACCCACCACCACACAACCACCACCACCACCACCACCCACGACACCACCACCACCGGAGCTCCTCTAATTCCTCTCCTCTTTCTCTCTCTCTATCTCTCTCTCTCTCTCTCTTACGATTTCCTCTTTCCCTTCTCTCCACCTTCTTCCACCACACCACCACCACACAACCACCACCACCACCCACGACACCACCACCACAAAATTAATAATATAATAATAAATATATAAAAAAAACAAACCAATCAAATTGGGACACGTGTCAGTCAGTATTTTAAAAACTGCACAAATTTTGAGGCAATCATTAGCGAGGGAAAATTCCCTCGCTAAATAGCGAGGGATTCAAATTCCCTCGCTAATCCCATTAGCGAGGGAACCAGTCCCTCGCTAATTCCCTCGCAAATGGCCATTAGCAACGGATTTAGGTCATTTTGCGAGGGAAATTTCCCTCACTAATTACCAGTTTTTTTTAGTGTCCCCTCCATCCAAACATACCCTAATTGATAAGGAAACAAAGAGACGGTGCAAAATTCCGGTCCAATTAAAATGCATGTTATAATCTTTCCTTGATATCCCGGTTAATACCTCGATTTTAATTTCATAGCTTGATTTAATTTTAACAATTTCTAAAAGTACGGTACTATAGTATCGTACTGGTTTGGCACTATAGTACTTAATCAGTTCGGTACAATGATACCAAACCAAACCAAAATGCAGCGTAGGGGATGGATGGTTTGGAAGCATGTTTTATGTGAGAGTATTTTTGGAATTGTTAAAAATTGGGAGTGTGTGGTGAGTAGGTGGAGGTGTTTAATAAATATGGGCCACAATGAAAACCCTTAAATCCCAATATGAATTCAGCCTAAGGCGTATAGGCCCATGTTAGGTGGCCCGTCTTTCCCACCCTTATATATAGATAAGTTATTTATGAAATATTGTCCAAAAAAAGTTATTTAATAATTTGATTTATATTAAATTTTGTTATTTCTTTGATTTTTTTTTATAGGCAAGATTAGTGGGGGTGGTGGAAATGTTAGTTTCCCGGATTTGAACTACCTACTTGAGATCCATTTCTTTGATGTTGTTATGGTAATTACAGTATTTTCTATTTGCACCCCTTCTCCAAAAAGCCCAATTGATGAGAAGCCCAATTGTAATCAAGAGAGTCCAATCTTCAATGGCCAAGATCAGCCCGCAAGATCGGACGGCCCAAAAACGCCAACACAAACACATCCAAACTCTATAAATACCCCATTCAATGCTCATTAATGGTAAGCACTTTTCTAACCAAACACTCATTCTCTCAAATACTGACTTGAGCGTCGGAGTATCATTGCAGGTACAACCTCGCCCTCCAAGATCGAACATCTCAAGATCGGACACCTCAACATCGCCTCTCAAGGTCGAACGTGCCCGGGTCGAACAAGACTTTCCTCTCAGCCTGAAGACAATGATAGAATCAAGGACAAAATATCTACCAACTGCATAATATCGATCCTCACGATCGGTAGCACGGTACAGAACATTGGCGACCACAGTGGGAGAAACCAGTACCCGATTTTTCTCACCATCTCCTTGAACTTATTAAATGGCACCAACACGCCGCTCAATACCGACTCGTCTCATGGCCGAACCTGACCTCGGCCCTCAGCGAACCCCTGAAGGCCACGTCCAGGAACTCACGAATTCGTCACAAACACGAAGCCGACATCCCAACACGGGACCTTCCCGAGCTCAATCGGGCGCAGATGAGACGAGCTTGCCACCTCCCCCCCAATTACTCCCGGCTTTGACTGACGCGGTTCAACAGCTCGTTCAGCTATTGGCTCGGCAAGAAGCGGTAAGTGAAGAAAGAAACAATCGTTTCGCCAACCTCGAATCCGAAGTAGCGAGACTGCAAAATCGAAACGTCCTGGATCAACAATCATCCGGGCAGAGCTCACTGGAAGAACGACGCCCAACTCGAAGGAGACTTTTTCATCGATCACCCCCTCGGAGAAAGCTCAGTCATCGCTCCCCGCCACGCCGCCACCGAGGGAATGGTTCCCGTTCTCCTCCGGCTCGCCAATACGACGATCTTGATGATCCTCATTCTCCGCCACGCCGCCACCAGGGGAGTGATTCCCGTTCTCCATCAGCTCGACAATACGACGATCTTGATGATCCTCATTCTCCTCCACGCCGCCACCGAGGGAATGGTTCCCGTTCTCCTCCGGCTCGCCAAATTGAAGGCTCGACCTCGTCAAGGAGACGATCGAGAAGCCATGACAGCGTTCAAAACAATCAAACACGACGATACGGACGTCCTGAACCCCATCACGGACGCCAACCACTGTCACGGGCTAATCGACCTGGGAGAAAAGGTCCTTTCACAAGATCGATTGACAACTTCCGGGTTCCCCGGTATCTCGAGAAACCGCCTGGAGGTTTGAAAACTTACGACGGAACGGGCGACCCCGACAGGCATCTAGACCAATTTGACACGAC
Organism: Astragalus membranaceus; assembly: GCA_039519185.1. Lineage (NCBI taxonomy): Eukaryota > Viridiplantae > Streptophyta > Magnoliopsida > Fabales > Fabaceae > Astragalus > Astragalus membranaceus. The sequence continues at coordinate 152,825,305 of CM076847.1, forward strand.
CATGCAGTATCGAAATGTACCCATGGAAATGAAATGCCGAATATTCCCTTTAACCCTAGACAAAATGGCTTCCGAATGGTTTCGGACGTTAAGGTCGAATACCATTTCCTCATGGGACCAGTTAGCAAAACACTTCTCGGTGCACTTTGCCCATTCCAAGAGCAAACCCAAAAACAAAAATGTTCTAGCGTCTATTGTCCAGAAAGTAAATGAACCCCTGAGGGAATATATAGAGCGATTCAACGTTGAAGCTCTTCAGGTTCGGCAGTTAGACGACGCTTTTCGAATTTTCTTCATGGCCCAAGGTCTGCTACCTGGAAGCTCGTTCCGAAAACACATCAATACCTGGGAACCTAACACCCTCCAGGAATTCCTCGAACTATCCCAGTGCTTCATTAACGAAGAAGAAAATTCCAAGGTCGATAAAACGTCGTCACATACAGAACCATCAAAACGCCACATCGAGATCGACCCTCGTAAAAACTCGTGGAACATCGGTAAGAAAAATCGTCACCAGGTATACACCGAACTCAACGTCTCCAACGCCCAGTTACTAGGGGAATGTTGGAACGTCGAATTCAGGGACGTCAAGCCTCCCAGGTCCTTGCCTAGCCGACCTGGGCAGAAGGCCAACAAATACTGCCGATACCACAGAAGCAATGGCCATGACACAAACCATTGCAACGCCCTAAAGGATGACATAGAAGATTTAATAAAACGGGGAAAATTATCTTCTTATGTCAAAAGGGAGGGGGAACGGTCTGACAACCTCGGAAGAGAAAGAAATGAAAACCTCAGGGCAAAAGGAAAAGAAGTGATCGACCGCAGACCGCGAAGAGCTGGATAAAAAACGCTCGGTTATCATGATGATAACTGGGGGATTCGATCATGAAGGATCGGGAAAATCCATGAAGAGAAAATGGAAGGAATTGTTGTGCGTGGCTTCAACGTCGACAACCCCGGTCGTGACTAATCGACCTCCATTATCTTTTAGTGACAACGACCTTATTGACGGAAAAGCTAACAAACACGTACCTCTCTTGATATCGGCAATCATAGCCAACAAGGAGGTTCGTAGAATCCTGGTCGATCAGGGGAGCTCATCAGACATCATCTTTGTCGATCTCCTGAGCAAAATGGGGATCAGTAAAGAGGAACTCACCCCTTATAGAGGAACGGCTTTGTCCGGCTTTAACGGATCTCGAACGAAACCCCTTGGACATCTGGAGCTAATGGTTACCTACGGAACCGAACCAATGGTCCGAACCGTCAAAACCAAATTCCTCGTCTTGCCTTGTGAATCCATATACAACGGCATTATAGGAAGACCGACCCTCGGCAGGCTCGGGGCGGTTACATCCACCACGCACTTAAAGATGAAGTTCCACTCTCTTTGCGACAGAGTTATCACTTTAAACTCTGACTTAGAGTCGGCCTCCAGGTGTTTTTTCCTATGGACTAAGAACGAACGAAAAGCTTCGGAGCATGAAGACATCTTTGCTTGGTCGGCCGAAGACATGCCAGAAAAGATCAAGACCGATTTAACCCAATGTCTTAAAGATTTCAAAGACATCTTTGCTTGGTCGGCCGAAGACATGCCTGGGATCCCGCCAGAGATTGCCTGCCATCGACTCGCAATAAACCCAGAAGCAAAATGGATCGCCCAAAGAAAGCGGGCCCAAAGCAAAGAAAAAGCCATTGCTGCCGCCTTAGCAGTAGACGACCTCATCCGAGCCAACTTTATCTCTGAGGTTAAATACACAACTTGGTTATCAAACCCTGTCCTGGTGAAGAAGTCTAACGGAAAATGGCGTATGTGTGTCGACTACACCGATCTTAATAAAGCTTGCCCCAAAGACGCTTTTCCGGTCCCCAGCATCGATCGTTTGGTCGACAGCGCTTCCGGTTTCCAGTTGTTATCTTTCATGGACGCATACTCCGGATACAACCAAATCGCCATGTTTCCACCAGATCAAGCAAAAACCGCCTTCATCACTGACCGAGGAAACTTCGCGTACCGTGTTATGCCCTTTGGTTTAAAAAACGCTGGAGCAACTTATCAAAGAATGATGAACAAAGTTTTCCAAAACCAGATCGGTAAAATCGTAGAGGTTTACCTCGACGATATGATCGCCAAAAGCAAAAGTGATGCCGACCATGTAAGCGATCTGAAAGCAATTTTCTCTGAGGTACGAAAAAACAGAATGAGATTGAACCCAGAGAAATGCACTTTCGGAGTTCGAGCTGGGAAATTCATAGGTTTCTTTTTAACAGAACGAGGTATCGAGGCGAACCCGGATAAATGTCGATCCGTCACAGAAATGCGAACTCCGACGTCCAAAAGAGAAGTGCAAAAACTCAATGGAATGATAGCTGCTCTATCTCGTTTCATATCAAATGCAGCATTCAAATCTCTTCCACTTTTCAAAATCCTCAGAAAAGAAGAAAGAGATTTTGAATGGACGCCCGAGCAAGACGAAGCTTTGAAGCAACTAAAAAAATCTCTCTCCGAGCCTCCAATTTTAACTCGCCCAAATGAAGGGGAAACATTATACTTATATCTAGCGGTCTCGGAAGAGGCGTTAGCTGCCGTTCTAGTACGCGAACTCGAAACCGGGCAAAGTCCCATCTACTTCGCAAGCAAGGCTCTGCACGGGGCTGAAAGTCGTTATCAGAAAATCGAGAAAATCGCCTTGGCCCTCATTGTTGCAGCTCGACGTTTTCGAGCTTATTTTGTCGCCCACCAGGTAGTCGTCCGCACTAACTACCCAATCAGGCAGATACTCCACAGACCCGATCTAGCTGGAAGGATGATCAAATGGGTCGTAGAACTCTCGGAGTTCGGTATCAAATATGAAGCTCGAACTACACTTAAAGCACAAGTTTTGGTGGACTTCATCGCCGAGATGACACCTGCTAACACCGAATCTGACATATGGATCCTCTACGTCGATGGTTCCTCGAATCCAAAAGGGAGTGGCGCTGGGATTATGCTAGAAAGCCCGACTGGGGTCATCATCGAAGTTTCCCTTACATTCGGTTTTCCCACCTCGAACAACCAAGCAGAGTACAAAGCTTGTATTGCCGGACTTCGCCTGGCAATTGACCTCCAAGTCGAAAAAATTAAACTCCATACCGACTCTCTCTTGGTGGTCTCCCAGATCGGAAGCAAATACGAGACCAAAGAACCGATCCTGCAAAAATACCTACTTCAGGTACAGTCACTAATAGCTAAATTTGAAACAAGCGAGATAGTTCATGTCCCAAGAACGGAAAACCAATGAGCTGATATCCTCGCCAAACTCGCAAGCACAAAAACCCCAGGTAACCAAAGGACGACCATCCAAGAAACACTACGCAAACCCAGTGTATCTCTCGAGCCGCTGTTTAACCCGACCATCTGCATGCTTGAAGAGGCAGACAGCTGGATAACCCCAATTTTAGAGTACATCGTCTCAGGAACGGAACCCCCAGACAGAAACGACGCCAAATATATCAGGAGAAGAGCCTCGGCTTTTTCAGCCATCAACGGGACGCTCTATAAACGAAGCCTCTCTTCCCCGTTAATTAAATGCATCGAGGGAGAGGAAGCGGCCTATGTATTAACAGAAATTCATGAGGGAATCTGCGGCCAGCACATGGGAGCTCGATCTTTAGCACGAAAAACCCTTCGAGCCGGCTACTACTGGCCGAGCATGATCGGCGATGCTAGTAATCACGTGAAGAAATGCAAAAAATGTCAAATCCACGCCAACGTGCACGTGGCTCCCCCCACAGACCTCACGAGTTTATCCTCCACATGGCCCTTCGCATGGTGGGGAATGGACTTGCTCGGACCTTTCGCAAAAGCACCAGGACAAGTCAAATTCTTGATCGTCGCCGTAGACTACTTCAGTAAATGGATAGAAGCGGAACCCCTGGCGACCATCACTGCAAAAAACTGCATAAAATTCTTCAAAAAAAGCATTATGAGCAGGTTCGGGATCCCCGAGGTAGTAGTAACAGACAACGGGACGCAATTCACAGACACGGGATTTCGCAAACTAATGTCCGAGCTTAAAATTAAGCACCATTTCACTTCAGTAGAGCACCCTCAAACCAACGGTCAAGCAGAGGCTGCAAACAAAGTAATACTGAACGGGCTGAAACGACGTTTGGACGATGCTAAAGGAAATTGGGTAGAAGAATTGCCTTACGTCCTCTGGGGATACCGGACGACCCCCCAAAGCTCCACTGGGGAAACACCTTTTAGGCTCTCCTACGGCAGCGAGGCGGTCATCCCCGTCGAGATCGGCGAACTTAGTTGGAGAACGGCAAATCCCAAAACACAAAGCAATAACGATCAAGCCTTAAGAGAAGAACTCGACCTCATCGATGAAATCCGAGGTCGAGCCTCGCTCCGAGAAGCGATCATCAAACAAAAAGTGGCGACCAGATACAACACCAAGGTCGTTCACAGAGATTTCAATCCTGGCAATCTGGTACTCAGAAGGGCTGACGTCGGTCAGAAAAATGCCTCCCAAGGAAAGCTCGCCCCAAACTGGGAAGGCCCCTACCGAATTTTATCTAAAACCGGCACGGGAGCCTTTAAATTGGAGACCCTCCAAGGAAGAAAGATTGAGAGAACTTGGAACGCAACAAAACTGAAAAGTTATTATCCTTAGAAAGAAATCACTCACACCGATCTTATGTAAACTCGAAACAAGCTATTAATAAAGAAGCTTGACATTTCTTTCAAACGCTTTCAATACTTCTCAAAAGTTTTTTCAAGTCTCCACACATTCTTGATTTTCATCAAACAGAATGAAGGGACCTCACTCCCCCCAACAGGAATCAACTGGGACCGATCTTAAATGATCTCCCCAAAAGCGACCACCCAAGGTCAAAAACTCTTTGAGAAAACAGTTAAATCCGAGCCGAGTCTTGGAAAACTATCTCAAAGAGACCGGGTCTTCAAGGATCGAAACGTCCTTCGAACGACCATCGGCCACAGCTGCCGATACCCCTACGGGGCGAGTTAAATCTAGGCCGAGTCCTAGTAAACTGTCCTATAGGTTCGAACCGGTAAATCGAGTTCCTCGTTTACCGACGTTTTTACATCACACACGACGTGCAGAATTTAAAAAGCACTCGTTAAAAACTCGCAAAAAACGACATACATGACATGCGAAATTCAAAAAGCATTCATTAAAACTCGTAAAGGCCTTATAGGCATATTCCAAAAGAGGTTACAAATATCTCCAGCTAGACCAACAAAAGTTCCGGATCTATACAAAAAATACATAAGTAAAAGCATACACCAGGAACTTCTGCAAAAGAAACGCTGTTAAAACATCAGGCAGTAGAGGTCGGGAATATCACAGTTTTCGTCTCCGTCTGAGCATCGATCTTAACGATCTTACCCCCTTCAACCTCATGGTCGGCATCAATAATCGACCGATCCAAAATTACAGAAGGATTGACCAAAGTAATTTGCTCCTGGGCACACTCAAAACCCTCCTTATACAGCTCAATTGCAGAGTTAGCAGCTTCCCGAGCCTCCCTCCTAGCCTCGTTTGCAAGTTTCGTAGCCTCTTTAGCATTTCTTCTGCTTTGCTGAAGGGCTGCCTCAAGCTCTGCAATTCGAGCCTCCGCATTGCCACTCGTACCGACCCGTGTCTCAGATGCTTTCTTCAAATCCTCTTCCAAACCAGCTACACGAAACTCCAAACCTTTGATCTTCTCGTTGGCCTCGGCAAGTTGCCCCTCCAAAACTTTTTCCCTTTCTTCGAGCTCCTTTACACGATTCTCCGCAAACTCCGCCCGACGTACAACCTCCCCTTGGCTTTCCTTCAGAAACTGAAGTTCTTGCTTTGTTCGAGCGAGCTCTTTCGATTTTAAAACCACATCTTCCACGAGCTTCACTCTTTTTGACTTCTCGAGCTCCAACGAAGCTACAAGCTCGAAAAAATAAGAGAAATCAGTTTATAAAGAAAGGGATGTTTTTATGAATGTAAGAAAATGATGTCATTTACCCTTAGCCCGCTGCTCGTATTTCTCTTTTTCGATCCTATGAACATCGGCCAAATTCGCCAACAATTTAACAGACGCCCCGACAGGATCCTCCCGCCATTGGGCGTAATTCTGCTCCAAAAAACCCTCCTCTAAGGGTACGGCCTTACTCTTATGCTTCGGTCGCCTCGAAGTCTTACTCCTTTTTTCCGGCCTCTGCTCGCTACTTGCCTCGGTGCGCACCCTTTTCGCCGAGGTACCCGCACCAACATCGGGAGCAGTCGGGGGAGGAGAACTGGAAACAAGATCGACCAGAGCCTCATTGGCAAGGTCCTCCTGGGTAACAGTATTTATCGGAGAAGCAGCAATAACCGTCCCAACAACAGTCTCGACCTGGGGAGACGTCGGAAGCGGAACACCCACCCCCTCAGCATCTCCAGATATCTCGACACTCCTCATCGCCAGCGCCTTCATTACGGCGAGTTTCTTTGGGGCCATGGTATCTGGAAAAGAAACATAAATCGGTCATACAAACTACGGTCAAAAATATGCAAATATCAAAAGCAAGAAAAACAAAACTACCTAAGACAAGTTGCACTCGTCTTCGCTTCCCAGCCTGAACTATCTTAGCCGCAGGGATACCCCGATACTTATGTTTTGAAAACGGAATGTTCTCAGAAATAAACATCAGGATCCTCTTGGTAAGAAGATCGGCAGCATTCAAACGATTCTGACTAACAGAAAAGGAATTGGTGGATCGTTCAAAATGGGCCTGACTCCAACCAATGGGAAACTTGGTGGACACCAAAGTCCGACCATCCTCTGAAAACTTTCCCACTCTCTCAATCGCTTCGTCGGTCACCGGTTCGACCCAATAAAATAACTCCTTCCAATTCCCCTTCAACGAGTCCGCATAGGCTTTAAAAATCTTGGCACCTCGCCTTGAACGAAGACTGACGTGTTCGCGACCGGACTTATTTTCACTACTGTTCTGATTGATCTCAAACAAATGGAAAAAGAGCAACGGCGAGACCGGCCTCTCCAGATGAAGACACATTAGCTCGAAGGCTCGAACAAAAGCCCACGCGTTTGGATGCAACTGAGAAGGCGCAACATCCAAAGTCGCCAAGACCGTCTGCTCGAACCAAGTGAAAGGAGGCCTGATGTTCATCTCGTTTATCAGCATATGATACAAAGTAAACTTGAGCTCTCCTGGCCACAAAGCCACATGCTCTCCCTTTTTCATTCCCTCAACTCTCCAAATTCGCTTCGAGCGACCCGAAGCTTTCCTCCCGACCCTCTCCAAATTAAACCTGTGCTGGTACAACGATTCGATCTCCAAAATATTTTCCTGGAAACCCAATCATATTGGGAGACCTCTCGCACCGGTACGTCAAGGTCCCCACAACCAGTACTAGAGTACTCATCCAAAGAAACAGCAGAAGCTCGGCTGGACTCCGGTTGGCTCTTAGGGCGAGATTCAACTTGTTTTTCAACACCCTCTCTATCGGACTCATCAGCAGAGTCGGAACTCGACCCAAGATCGACCTCAGAATCCTCTGATTCCTCCAATGGGATTTCCTCATCAGACTCGGAAGTAACAGCCATCACATCCACCAAGCAATCCTCCTCCACATCTTCGGGAGTATCGTCATTCGGCTCATTAGCATCGGTCGCAGGAGAAGAACTTTCGCTCTCAAAATTATCTTCCGCCTTATCACTCACAGGGGCGGAAGCAGAGTGCTCTTGCACGTCCGGGGCGGCGACTTCGGAAGGCTCGGCACGGACCTCAGGGATTTCACCACCAGAAGCCATCGCACTCGTAAACTCTTTCCGGTACTGAGTGACGTCTCTCCGAGTTTGTTTCGTCCTCGCCAGATCGAATCTACAGGAATGGGGGACGAAATGTCAGGATTAAAAATCGAAAAATGGGTTCGCGAGCAAGTCGGAACCCGACCTGACGACCCCCATTCTGAGATCAAAGGGGACGGGGGAAGGTCCAGGCACAAATGAACAATAAAAGAAAAAACCAAAAGTAGACTAACCTCGAAACTATGTCGCAAGCTGATGATGTCTGGAAATAGACGGTTGTCGATCCTCAGAAACCGACCTTAAAGGTACTTCAAACACGTTCACTCTAAAGAAACTCGGGAGCTCTCGAAGATCGGCAAATCAGAGCAAATGAACAACAAGCAACAAATGAAGTGGTGAGACCCTTTATTTATAGCAAGGCGAATCCAATGGGCCTGGGCCTGGAAGTCGAAGTGTCACATCCAAACCGTGGTCCATTAAAATCCGCACGCTGAAGAATAAACGTCACCATCATGCGCCGCCACTACGAAGAGACGCCTTGTCAGAAACAGTAAAAGTGGCACTGATTCCAAAGCAGCACTGATTCCAAAGCAGCACTGAGTTCGAAAAAACTGTCCACGTCGCTCGAAAGCTCGACGGACAGGTAGCATCGTTCGAAAAACCCCAGCCCCGACATAAGCTCGATAAACGGATAGAACCTCCACTCGAAGTCAAGATCGCTCCTCATAGCGACCAGACTTGGGGGACCACTGTTATGGTAATTACAGTATTTTCTATTTGCACCCCTTCTCCAAAAAGCCCAATTGATGAGAAGCCCAATTGTAATCAAGAGAGTCCAATCTTCAATGGCCAAGATCAGCCCGCAAGATCGGACGGCCCAAAAACGCCAACACAAACACATCCAAACTCTATAAATACCCCATTCAATGCTCATTAATGGTAAGCACTTTTCTAACCAAACACTCATTCTCTCAAATACTGACTTGAGCGTCGGAGTATCATTGCAGGTACAACCTCGCCCTCCAAGATCGAACATCTCAAGATCGGACACCTCAACATCGCCTCTCAAGGTCGAACGTCCCGGGTCGAACAAGACTTTCCTCTCAGCCTGAAGACAATGATAGAATCAAGGACAAAATATCTACCAACTGCATAATATCGATCCTCACGATCGGTAGCACGGTACAGAACAGATGTGTTATAGTCTCTAAGTGTATAGATTTCGTAGTTTTGTTTAGTTAAATGAAACTGTGACTATAATCAATACAACATTAATCGATGTTAATTTTTTTTTACAATAAATAATCGATGCATGTTAATTTATAAATGTCAAAATAATATTTAATTAACAATGAGTGCAATATTTTAAAAACTAAACAGGCTAGACTTCCATGTCATTATTCAATTGATTCATTTAATTGAGTTTTTTTTTTGGTAAACCCGGGTATCCACTGCACGGACAACAGTGACTAATCCCTCACTCATTGTAGGTGCCTCGAGGGGCAGGACAGCTGGCCCAGAGTTTTAGCGTTGCTCCGTACCCAAGGTGGGGATCGAACCATTGACCATTGGTTAAGGGAGGTTCAGTCCCCACCGCTGAACCACACGCTCTGGGTTATTCATTTAATTGAGTTGACTGTTGAATTGAATTACTAATAAATAAATAAATGAATAAAAATATTTTTAGGGAAAAAAAGTAAAATAAATAACTAATTTGACATTGTAAAAAAACTAATTTGGACGATTCAACCCTGTTAATTAGGGGTTTTTTTTGTGCCCCCCCTAATCCCCATACCCCTCAAATTGACCAAATTGACCAAAATACCCCTAAAAAAATGTTAAAAAACGAAATCATTCATCATTCCATCATATTTCCGGAAAAAGTGAGTTTTTTTCCCTAAACCTCCCGGAAATAGACGTATTTCCGGAACGTATTTTTCCAAAAAAACATTCCGGAAGTACCATTTTTTAAGGTATTTCCGGAAAGTTAAATTTTAGGGATTTTGGCTTCCGGAAATACCTCTTTTTGAGATATATCCGGAAATCCCTAAAATTTAACATTCCGGAAATACCTTAAAAATGGTATTTCCGGAATGTTTTTGATTTTTTTTTAATTAATTACCTCTTTTTTCAGTGGCAACCAGAACAGGAAACATAGTGCGAGGCGAGCATTCAGGAGCGGGAGGAGATGAGCAGAGTCCTTCTGGCAGTAGGAGTAGGTTCCGGTTGAGGACTAGACAGGCCGGACATGCGTCTGAGCGTCAGAGACGTGTCCGAGAGCGAGAGCAGCAGCAGGAGGCTGAGCCAGACGCCATGCATGTAGATGACCAAGCTGAGGCTGGGGTTGCTCAGCATGATGATGAGGCTGCTGAGCAGGTTTTGTTACACCGGTTGCATGTCCATTGCGTCCAGAGACTACTACAGACGGGACAGGTAATACTTTTAATACTTTGTTTATTTTTTAACAATTATTCACTTTTAATAATTTATTAATTACTTTTATTTTTTCACAAGACCGGGGTAAGATTAAAGTTACTTCTCATGGGGGGAAGATACTGAAGATGAGACCTCAGCAACACCACCCACATATAGCAGGATGGTTGCAGCAGGCCCATCTGTTTGAGCTGGACATCACACCTCTCGGCAACATCAACCACGAGCTCATATCAGCTTTTGTGGAGAGGTGGCATTCTGAGACCATCTCATTCCACATGCCGGGGGGAGATGACAGTGACGTTGGACGACGTGTCCGCGTTGCTCCACTTGTCGCTCACCGGCACACCGTTGGCGCATCGGTCACATTTTGACACTGCCGATGCTATTCGGGCTGGAGTTGACCTGCTGGGCAGAGTGTCAGTTCAACAGGAGACCAGCATTCCGATTTTCTTTCTTGATGGCCGCATACACACAGAACATGGAGCGTGGCCATCTTGATCGGGCGGCACGGTGCTATCTGCTACACTTGTTGGGCAGCACCATTTTTGCCGACAAGAGGCACACATCTGTCCCTGTCAAGTGGGTGACTCTTATTTCGGACTTTGCCCTGTGTGGCCAGTGGGCTTGGGGTCCAGCTGCTCTAGCTATTCTCTACGAGCAGCTGAGTGATGCTTGTTACTGGGAGACGTCGCAGATTGGCGGATACGCTTCTTTGTTGCAGGTAACTAATTAATTAATTATTTTTATTTTTTTTAATTACTTTTATTTATATAATTAATTATTTTTTTTTATTATTTTAGTGCTGGATATATGAGTATTTCCCCACCATCGTGGTGCGGAAAGACTTCGGTGCCAGAGAACTTCCACGTTGCAGCAGGTGGGCGAACAAGAAGTGCGATAGTATCAAGCTTCCGGAGTTTCGGCAGCTACTGGATGACTGGCAGAGGGAGCAGGTCATATGGAGCCCCTGGGACGACCACAGACAGTACCTCCGGTTTCACAACATTTCATTATTCAGAGGTTGGCTGCTGTGGGGGGATGTGGCGGTGCCTTATATGCCAGACAGGGTCCGTTGGCAGTTTGAATATGTCCAGCAGATTCCTGATCCACCTATTTCGGGCCCACGTCCATCTCCGGAGGTCATAGTACAGCAGCTGATGTTCTATCAGTCCCCAGTGCGGGTTTTCAGGGACAACGGTCGACGGACACCCGTCCAGGGTGCTTGTGATGACGAGTACCTACTGTTAGACTATCTGATAACCTTAGAGGGGGGGGGGGGGTGAATAAGGTTATATGCAAAACTTGAATTCTTTTTCGGTTTTCAAAAACTTTAGCAATGTTTGTTTAAATCAAATGCGGAATCTGAGATTTAAACTTATATGATGTATGTAAGCATGCAGATCAGGCACAGTGAGATATTATTCTAATGTTACTATTTTCAATATTCACTATAACCAGATATTTATAACTAAACTGGCAGATTAGGCAAAGTGCAATATTACGCTATTATCAGAGTTCAGGATAGACGGATATTATAGGCAGCGTAACAATAAGCAGATCGGCGCAGTGATAGTATAAACAGATATAAACAGTAAATAAAGTAAAGAGAGAAGGATAGAGATACACCAGGAATTTTACGAGGTTCGGGATAAAAGCCCTACGTCCTCGGCCTCCGGCTTTGCAACCTTTGGACTTTGCTGACAACCACTATATGAAGAATGTTTTACAAACAGGCAACTTCAAATAGCAAATCTCAATTCCCCCGAACTGAGAACCCGAGCACCTAGCTAAGGATTTCAACACCGCTTCAATCTCCTGATTGAACGACCCAAGAGCACCTCCCAGGATTTCAATACCACTTCAATCTTCCCTGATTGAACGACCCAAGATCATCTCCCAGGATTTCAAACCAACTCAATCTCCTGATTGAGAGACCCAAGAAAACTTCCCAGGATTTCAAGTCAACTCAATCTCCTGATTGAGAGACCCAAGAAAACTTCCCAGGATTTCAGAGTGACCCCACTTAAAATAACGAATACAACTTTGAGATCTATGATCCAATCACTTCGGACAGTATGACAGTATAGCAACTTAGAGAGATGAGTGATTTGGAAAATAGAAAAGCTTTATCAAATATATGACAATGAAAAGCTTATTTTCTCAGATCTAGAAAGTGTATGTGAGACGTATAGTAATTTGTAGAAAGTGGTGTGTTTGAAATGTGAAACACACTTGCCTATTTATAGGCTTAGAAAAATATGAAAAATGGAAAACACATTTAATGCTTGATATAATCGATTATGGCCTTTATGTTTTTCAAGTGCATAATCGATTATAGATGTATAAGGGAACATTTTGAAAGCTTGATAATCGATTATTGATATTAGTTCAAATAGGCACATAATCGATTATTGTTGTCAAAAGGAAAGTAAGGCAAGCAACTAATCGATTATAGGTTTAGTTAATGGAAGCACATAATCGATTAAAAATAGGAAACAATTTTTGGCTTGATAATCGATTATGCCTTCATGTGTTATCAAGGGTATAATTGATTATACATAAATGAGGAAACTTTTATATAACTTGATAATCGATTATTCCTTCATGTATATCAAGCACATAATCGATTTATTGATTTAAAAAAGGAAGGTAAGGCAAGCTCTTAATCGATTATTTGTTTTAGTTAAAATAGGAGAGTAATCGATTATGTGCTCTGAAACATTCAGGCACCTAATCTATTACCATAATAGATTATCTTTGTAAAAGGATAGGATTTTGATTTCAAGCCTTCAACAAAAATAGTTTTAGGGTTTTTGTTGCCACCTTATGCATGCATGCAATTTTATAAAATATTTTTCAAAACTATTTTGATGCACCATGCATGTTTTGAAAAACTCATCTCTCAGCTACTAAAAGTCATAGACCTTCAGTGATAGGACCTTACACAGTGTCCTAAAGAAAGCGGATAAACAATTAGGTCTTGAACTGCTGAGGAGGCTTCTTCTCCAAGCTGCTCCATTTTAATCTTCCTGCTCTTTGCTGTATGTCCTGTACTTAATTCAACTTGAACCATTAGTAGATAAGGTGTAATTTGTTATCATACAAAACAAAGAGTGTTTGCCCTTGGTTCAACACCTACCATGGTACTTCCAGGTGTCCATTCCCTGCCTGACTCCGGCTCCACCTTCACCTCCGGCTCCGCCTTCACCTGCAGCTGCTGAGGATGTTGTTCCACTTCCCTTCGAGTCCAGGATGACAGCAGCTACGCATGTCCAGGATGCCTATGATCATTTTTTCTCAGTCGACGGCATTCCTGAGGATGTCTATGATAGTCTGTTGGCTGCTTTACAGATTTTGAACATTTAGTTGTGTTATTTTTTGTATTTTTACTGTATTATTTCGCGTAATTTGATTTCACGTTCGATTACAATTATTTTGCGCGATTTGAAATAAAATTTTTTTTTTACAAATTTCCAGAAATACACATATTTTCGGAAGGCAGAAATATGGGTTTTCCGGAAATACCTCAGAAAAATGTATTTTCGGAAGCCAAAATGGCTTCCGGAAATACCTCTTTCTGAGGTATTTTCGGAAAACCCATATTTCTGCCTTCCGAAAATATGTGTATTTCCAGAAATTTGTAAAAAAAAATAAAAATTTTAAGGGTATTTTGGGGATTTAGCGTAAAAGGGGGTATGGGGTTCAAGGGGGGTAAAAAAAACACCCCGTTAATTAACAGTTCAGTTTAATTTGATTTTGTTTGATATTTAATCAGAATTTAGTTCAAATAGAGTGAACCAAACCACCAAACTAATTTAGAGCCATATCAGTTAGAATTTAGAGTCTCTTTTATATGCACTTCGGTCGGACTGTGTGACCGAGTTTGACAACTCTAGTTTTTTTTTACAAAAACTCTAGTTATAAGCAAATTGCTTCACCTATGTATAAGCCTCATGGTGCCATGGGTACTATCAGGGGCAGAGCTCGTGGTGCCATGGGTATTATCAGGGTCAGAGCTCGGAAATTTATCTGAGGGGTGTCAGTATATATTACTTAATAAATTATGTGTCTTTTATATGCACTTCGGTCGGACTGTGCGACCTAGTTTGACAACTATAGTTTTTTAATTTTTGTTTTTGAAAAAGCATCTTCACTACAAAAAAATTCCTCATTAGCGACGGACATTAGCGAGGGAATGATGATCCCTCGCAAAAAATGGAATTAGTGACGGACTTTGCGAGGGAAGGGCCCTCGTCTATGTAGAGAATTAGCGACAGATTTTTGAGCAATAGCGACGGAATTTCCGTCGCTAAATCCTGGGCGCCAATTTGAAACTGCGCAGCACGAAAACCAAGAAAAGTTAGCGACAGATTCAGTGGTCCCTCACAAACTTCTGACCGTTGCAGGTACTTGGGAAGTGTGAAGGGTTAGCGACGGACGCATCCCTCGCTATGTTCGTCGCTAAATCCCAATTAATTCTTATAATTACTGACTCTTCTCTCATTCTTTCACTCTTCTCTCTCACCTCCCACCACACCACCCACGAACCCTAACCCCTTTTCACTCATTTCCACCACCACCACCCACGAAATCGTCTCCTCTTCCTCTTCCTCTCCCTCTCTTACGAAATCGTCTCCTCTCCTCTTCTCTCACCTACAAATTTCTTTCCTCTTTTTCTCTTCTTCTCTCCACCTTCCACCACCACCACGAACTCCTATCCTCCATCTCTCTCTCTCTCCCCTACGAAGTGAATCACAACCTCCACATAGCTCCTACCACCACCACCACCACCACCACGAACACTGAGTCCTCCATCTCTCTCTCTCTCTCTCTCTCTCTCTCTCTCTCTCTCTCTCCTACGAACGAAACCACAACCACCACCACCACATATCTCCTACCACCACCACCACCACATAGCTCCTCCCAACCACCACCACCACCAGCACCACATTAATATATAAAAATAAATATATAATAATAAATATATAAAAATCTGGTTTAAAAAAATTAAAACAATTGGTCAAAAAATTTTAAAACAAACCATTCAAATTGGGACACGTGGCAGTCAAAATTTGGACGCGTGACAGTCAAAATTAGCGAGGGAACTGTCATTAGCGACGGAAACGTTTAGCGAGGGAAAATTCCCTCGCTATTAACCTTTTTTGTAGTGCTTCATCATGAATCTTATAAACTAACATTTTACCTTCTTCCTAAGTAACTACTAAATACTAACCACCGACAATTTTCTTTCTTCCTAAATAATTATTAATAACCACTATCTATCAAGGTCTTTGTGTGACTAGGTAAGTCGTGAATGTGTAAGACTTAGGCGATGCGTGTGTTAGTGTAACTATATTGAGTAGTTTTTTTTTGGTTTTTTTAATATAATATAGAACATAATAACATGTGTGGTTTTGTTTGGTTTGGTTCGGTTGCTGGGAAAAAAATGTCATCCGAAGCGAACCAATCGGTTGAGTGAAAAAGTGAAGCTAGCACATCCAAGCCAAAGCGGTTATCGGTTTGGTTTGAAACGGTTTGCGGTTTTTGTTTAGGTTGGTTTGGACTTGAACACTCTCTCACTAAAATATCTCACTAATGGGGAGCGACAAATATTTTCCTTGCGAATTATATACGTCGCAAATTGCAACACATTTCAAAATCGCTCGCTATATATTTGTCACGTTAAATTTAGTTTTGAATTTAGTTGTTTCATAAATTAATCGCTAAATGGTTTGTGACAGATTTTGAGTTGTTTAATGTCAGATTTACCCCTCTCTAAATTTGATTATTCAAGTAGTGTTGTTTAGTTGGGTTTTGGTTCTTGTCCCCTTAATTTTTTGTATTCTTTCTTTCATCTCTCATCAACAAAATTTGGTGTGTTGTAGATGCTTGGCTGGTGATGTGGTGTCATATATCATACACTACTAGAAAACAGACGATTAGCGACAATCAAATACGTCGGTAACAGCCAAAAAGCTGTCGGTAATCACACTTTTGCGACTGAATAAGCGACGACACGACCACCTCGCAAATAGGTTGGTGCGAAACACGTATTAGCAGAATTGGGAATCCGTGGGAAATTACTGGCGGCCACTGCCGTCGGTAATGTGTGGGTAATAGCGTGAGGTGTTATCCATCGGAAACCACTGCACGTATCATGATTACTGACACCCAAATATGTCGGTAATCAACAATATAGGTTAAATTTTGATTTTTTTTTATTTTTTCAACTTGCTTATTTATATTTTTTATATTATTATTTATAAATGCTAAAATGTAAAATAAATCAAACAATCTATTATAAAAGTTATAAAATCAGAGGGCTCAGATTGCTACTCTGACTCTACTGGTCTCTGACGCATGCCCTTGTACAGCTTCAGCATCTTCGCTTGCTGACAGTGCATCCTCACTTTGTCCTCCTACAAGCTCCTGCTCGTCTGATCCTAAGCCTGTACCCGGTCCCTTAGGTCTGTCACCTCAGTTGCGCTATGCGAAGGAGGAGGTCGACTGGCAAAAGCACTAGTGTCGATGTGATCGACTCCACTCAGAGTAAAGGGAGCAAAGGGCCCCGCACCACCATGCAAGCGGCCCTTATTCTTCCCGCCTACCTCCTTCTTCCAATTTAGCATCGCTGGAGCAGCCTCCTCGGGGGTAGGTGCAGCAGGTGGTTTAGGGTCCCATCGCACCTGAGTCGCCCGAGTCATCATCTGATGAAACTCCTCTTGTTTTGCATAACTAAACAACATAGTATAATTAGTGTAAGTTTTATCAAAACAACACTATATAATAAAAATCAAGTTAGTGTCAACGATATGATCTCAGTGGAGATGATTCCGAGCCGAATGAGGGGGGTCAAGAACAACACAAAAGCCTTTTCCATCCAAGTATTGGAGGAAGTTCTTTCTAACTCCCAACCCTACCGTTGTTAGTATTGTCTCACAATTATCTCAATGGATATGATTTCGAGCAAAATATGGAGGTAAGGGACATCACCTCACCTTTTAACATCAACAAGACACAATAACAACATCCAATATAGTCATCTAATCCTAGGGTTCATCAAACATCAAAACATCAATTTAACACTTAACATCCCTAACAACAATTTAACAGAATTTCAATGGACAAAATTAACAACAACATTTCTATTAGTCACATTTCGACTTCTATTTCATTTCTAAAAACAACATTTCTATTAGTCACATTTTGACTTCTATTTCACAATATTTCAAATAAAAACAACAAAACTAAAAAATACCTAAAAACCTAAAAAAATAAATAAAAAACTAACCTTTAGAAGAATGCAATGGTTTTGGTGGCGATCCAGTGATAGTGGGCAGTCTAATGCGGTGGTGAGAGAGAGCATCGGCTGTGGTTGAGGAGAGAGAGTGTGTGTCGAGTGGAGAGAGAGGGATGGTGGCGTGGTGGTGGAGGCAAAATGGGAAAAAAGAGAGAGGAGAATTCAGTGAGAGAGAAAGAAGAGAGAAACGGGGAAATGAGGACAGCCATGCGGAATTTCTGATCTAATGAAAGTTTCTGACGGGCATGGTCGCCGGTAATAAAGTGACTCAAAGTCACTTTATTACCGACAGATATGCCCGTCGGACACTGTGATGGTCAAAAAAATTCATTACCGACGGCCCAATTCGTTGGAAATCCCCATGAAAGTGAATTTAAATTCCCTCTCTTTTTCCAGATTCCCCCACTTATTACCGACGACCAGATTTGTCAGCAACTAGCGTGTTATTGATAGGGTTGTGGTCCGTCGACTATTTTTTTGTAGTGGTGGTTGGGATGGTGACATCCAATTGGGATGCCTTTGCATGCCTCTTTTGTCTAAAAACATAATATATTTTGTGTTATTTATTGCTGTTATGGTAATAAGTAAAAGGTCTTAATGATATTTACACCCCCTGCGAGACCCAATAACCAACCAGCCCATATCCAGAAAATATGGCCCAATCAATCAACGGTTCAGATACCTCTGCAAGATCTAACGACTCAGGATCGTCAGAACGAACATCACTCAATCTCTATAAATACCACAGTCAATACTCATAAATGTAAGCAACTTCTAAAAACTAAACACTGATTCACTCAAATACTGACTTGAGCGTCGGAGTATTCTTGCAGGTACAACATCGCCCCCTCAAGATCGAGCAATATTGATCATGGACGACATCTACCAACTACTTCAGATTATTCACCAAGATCGGAAGTACGGTACAGAACAATTGCCTTTTCTTAGTTAAAGTGCAAGTCACACATACATGCACGTGTATTTAGGTACCAAAAAGATACTGAGACAGATACTTAAGTTGTTGCCTATGCTTTATTTAGACTATATCACATGTGATATGACCTGAAAAATTTTTACAAGTGAGAGACATCTTTCAATCTACAAACTAGTTCTGTAGGATTGAGTTTGAATCAATCAAATTCTAAAATGGTATCAAAGCATTTCCAAGATTCGTTAGGCCACCTCCATTGAGTCGCTTGGGTCACACTCCAACTATCCATCCCTACCCGTGAGGGAGTGTATTGAGAGTTTCATATCGAATGTAATATGACCTAAAAAAGAGTTTATATGTGAGAGACACATTTCACTCTACAAGCCGATTTGGTAGGGTTAAATTAGATCCAACCCAAATTCTAAGAAGTATCAACTATTTTTTAAACTCAATTATGAAGACGAATAGTATAATGCCCTGGCCAGAGCTAGAGTGTCATTGTAATCCCTACATTAAGCCACACTTAAGAAAAATGAGATTTTTTTTGTTACTGTGTCATTGGTGCGTAGTATTCATTGGTTTTATCGATGACTAATCTATAATGGGGAACCTGACTGGCAACGAGCAGGGTCGTGCCAAACAATCTAGAGGCTCTGTTTAAATCTTAAAAATTAGGCCCTTAATTGAACTCTACTTTTATCAAATTAGGCCCCTAATTTAGACACAATAAATATAAATGGTATATTTCAAAAAGTTTGGGACATTTTACATCGCAAGAGAGTGTTTACTAGATTCGAACTCAACCAAAAATCGATCCAAAGTAGAATAGTTTTGCAAGTCGGCCATAAAAAAGGAAGCAGGCAAGCAGCTGTCCAAATGAGAAGAACACACAAGTTGTAGGGTGGATAATGACCGTTAAAAATGTCAGTTGGATGAGAGGGATTAGTCGGATCCACTTTCCAGCTTTATATGCCTGTCACTGTCAAGTGCCAACAACACTCAACAGTGTGTCCTTGCTTCATCCTAGGAGGGACCCACAATATAATTTGGCCTTTATGCCGACAGAGGAGCATATGCATATGCATATGCATGAAAGAGTGGGATATCATAGGAATAGGCGGCATGCTCCTTGTTCTTTTGTTATTTGCAACTTGAGAATCACAACACAAACAAAGCGGCTATACATTTCTTGCCGCTTGGCCAACATGCACTAACTACTTTGCCTTTGTTTGGCATTAATGAATGACACACCATCTATGAAGGCCAGATACGAAACCGGATACGACACGATACGGATACGGGGATATAGGAAAATTTTGAAAATCAAGATACGATACGGCTGGGATACTTTAAAAAAAGTTAAATTAAAAGTTAAATATATAAAAAGCATAAAAAGAAAAAAAAAACAAAGATGAAAGACTGAAATATTGCATTTAATAAATATGAAAAAACTGCCCAAATAGATAAAAAAAAAAATCACAAAGAAAATATATGGATGAAAGGAAGAGTATAATCGACAGACTTATGTATGAGTGACTAGTCATAAAAAGTAAGGGTGGACAAGTAACTGAGACCACCCGAAATCGTACATTATAATCTGAATAGTTAGTGGCAGGAATAGATGAATTTTTATAGAGTAAGATATTCATATTAGTACGTAGTTGCTCAATAAAACATAAACATATCATTAGTCAATATATGATCATCACATTGTAGAAATAAATACTTGTGATCATATCAAGTAGAGATAGTTACGTATATTTAAATTATCCCACCCATATATCACAATGTATTATTTCTTCTATTAGTGTATTACGAAAAAACATATAATTTTGTCATTTAGTTATTGAGGTATTAAAGTGTATCATATATGAGTGACAATCATGTGCTTAGTTGGTAAGAGATATCAAAAAATATCTGAGAAGTATCATTAGTTGGTACGAAGTATCAAAGATGTATCTGAAAAGTATCGAGTCAAATATTTTTTAAAAAGAATTAAAAAATTATTGGATACTCTTTGGCTACGTATCGAAAAGTATCGGGTGCGTATCGGTATTGGATACGTATCCGACACAGATACGCCTCCATTTTTAGAGTATCGAGGCTTCGTAGCACATCATATCCGACACGCATGATTTTTACACGATATACAGTAAGAGAAACTTTGGTTATTGGTTAACTAATTTAAAACTGTTACTCCATATACTACTTGCAACCTCATTTTCACCGAAAACGAAAACAATTCATTGCACTAAAACCCACTTGTATACAGAAAACGGGCCAAATGAATCGTTTGACTTGATCCTAATTCGATCTTTAGCTAGTTTTAGCTACTTGGTACTTGCCCCCTACCTTGTCCCAAAGGTGGTATATTTTGTCGTTTTCTCCCAAATTTAAATCTAGAAGAAAAGGGTACGCCTAATAAACAAATGTTGGTCTAGTGACTTAAACTATTCTGGGACACGGGGTTGATTTGGTCTTCTTGAATTCAATTTGAACAATGTGAAATTTAATCCTAAGTACAAACATAAATTAATCTTTTGTTAAAATACCAACAATCAATCGTATCGTGCGAACTAAAAAATACCTAATAAAGTGACATCAAAAATGGAAATTAGGTGATCCTTTTAAGACTCCTTACATGACATCATCGCACCACCACACAAGCCTCTATATTCTAGATAATATTCTAGATTTCGGTACCAACCCCAAATCTCCTCTATAAATACCATCACTTTCACTTTACTCTCTCAAACGAAGTTAGTTGTGAATTTAAAATCCCCTTAACTTTTGTTCACCATTATTATTACATCATCAAGCTCCAAGATGAAGAGGCAAAGAGGTGTGAGTGCGGTTAACGGTGTCAACAACCTTCCAAGAGTTGAAGAGGTGGCCACAATGGGGAAGAAGAAAGCAAAGAAAGAGGAAGAGCAGAAGAACACGGCGGTGGTGGTGGTGGTGGTGAAAGAGGAGGAGGGGAAGGAAAACAGAGACATTGGTGGAAGTGGGTTGTCGCAAGAAAAATGGGGTGGTGTGGGTATGAATTGGGAAGAGTATATGCCTTGGTTAGGTGGTGTGGTAGATGAGCAAATGTCATGGAGTTCAACTTGGTTCCCTGCTTGGGACATGGATTTCATGGGTGAACGTGAGGCTTTCAATGCTTTGTGTAGTGATGATGTTGTTTGGGATTATGATATCTGGAATCTCAAGAATCAAATTCCAATTCCATTAGAATACAACAAGAGGTTTGATTTGGAGTAGAGATTATAGGGTAGCTAATTGACTAGCTAGAAGAAGAAAACAATATAGTTTTCTAACCATCAATTCTAATAATCGTACATGTACGTCTTTCTTCTGCTTCGTTTAGTCAGGAATAATATGGAATTTCACTATTTTCATGTTTTCTTTATGTTTATTACCGTCGGTGGAATTCACTGAGTTGTTTTTATTGCAATGTTATTTAGTCAAAAAAATTTCACCCAAAAATCATTTTATAACACCAATTAATCAAGTTTTTAGGCTATTAACCAACTAATCAATTAACCAAGTTTTTAGTTAATGACGAAAAAACTGTGAAAAAATAAGTTACTTAATAGTCTAAAAAACTTGGTTAATTAATGTTGTAATTTGGTTTTTGGCCGAAAAGTTTCGGCTAAATAACATTATTGTTGTTTTTAATGGTGGTAATTACCAGATCTTAAAAAACGCTTTTATTTGACTTTTGCCTATATTAGTTATACAATAAATGCGTGTTTCTTTTTTTTTGAAGCATATAAATGCGTGTTTCTAGTATTAAATTTTCGCAACATGAAATTAATAGACAAACTTTTTAAATAATTTCACTATTTCCCACTATTTTGACACTATGGGTTTGTTTGATGTTTGATTTGCATTGTCGATAGATAGGTACTTGATAGAATAGTACAGGACAATTTTTTATGTCTTAGTGTGTGTTTGGTTGCACGGCGAGGAGAATTGAGTTTGCCAGAATTGAGTTTGCAGAATTGAGTTTAGTTAAAACTGAGTTGAATTTAACGTGATTTTTGTTTGGATACATTTACCGAAAAGTGGTTTTCACCAATTATTTTTATTTGGATAGATTAGATCAAAAATGCTTTTGAGTGTGAATTTACCAAAATGGGTATCAACTTAAAATTATATTAGAAGCTTAATATTTGATAAAATAAAAAACAAAAATACTAAATTGGCATAGAAATTATAAAATACATTTAAAGAATATAATTAAAAATACAATTAAAATTTATCTTATTTTTTTGTTCTATTAAATTTTCTTTATGTTGAAAATGGAAACATAATATTGCAAAGAGAGGAAAAATTATGTAAAAAAAAAGAAATGAAGTCGAAGTATGACTATCAGCCCATTTTTGTAAAAAAAATCCATAAGGCCATTAACACTTACGGCCCATAAATCCATACCCTAAAAATTAGAAACCATATTGCTACAGTGGTGCTTCCTACTGCCGCAATCATCTTCCTCCTCTCTTCTGTTTCGTTAATCATCTTCCATCTCTCTTCTGTTTCGTTTCTTGTTTTTTTCCATCTCAAAGCAATAACAATTGTCACAAATTACCTCATTATATTTTTTCCATCTCAAAGCAATAACAGAGTTATGAAGGAAGAAAGAGTTATGAAGGTTGGTGATGATATGAAGGGCAAATGAGAGAACTCAAGTTGAATAAGGTTGGACGTGAATCTTGTTAAACGCAGAAGCTACGATTTCTGGCTTCACACCTGCCGTGATTTTCGTCCATGAATTGCGTTGCCGCTGCCGCGATTTGGAACAACCAAACAAGATGGAAGCGCTTCTATGACTCTCAACGCACGTTCAGAGGTCGCAAACGTGCAACCAAACATACACTTAGACAGTTTGATAAAAAATGAGCACAAAAAAATATAAAATTAACTAAAGTTCCTTTATGATATATCTAATTATTATATATAACATATATTATAATATAATTATAAAATTATAAGGAAAAATGAAAGAAAACCGACGGAGAGAGAAGATAGAAGAGAGAAAGAGAGAGGTCATGAGGTGAGAAGATAGAAGAGAGAGAGAGAGAGAGAGAGAGAGAGAGAGAGAGGGAGATGAAGATCATAGAGGTAGAGAGAGGGAAAAGAAGTGAGAAACAGCGAGCCAGATTATTGAGTAAGAAATAAAAAATATTTAGTATTTTTTTTTGTGAATAGAAAGTTGTATTGTGGTACAGTAAGTTGTACTAAGGTTTTGTGAGGACACTACTAGAAAAATCGGAAATAGAGACGGACGGATTCCGTCTCTAAAAGTGGAAAATTTCGTCTCCAAGCCTTTTAGAGACGGAATTAGAGACGGAACTAGATCCGTAGCTGAAATTGCGGTCGCAAATGCTTCAGAGACGGAATATGTCATGCCGTCGCTAACCAGAGACGGCTTTTTTCCGTCTCTAACATTAAATAATTCGTCGCTAACTTTCAGCTCATATAATTTACGTTGACCAATAATCCGTCTCTAGTAGAGACGCAATTATTATTCCGTCGCCAATATTAACATTTTACTTAGACGGATTTGTAATTCCGTCTCTAATGACTGGTTTTTTTCCTGTCTTCTTCCAGAACTAAATATATTTTCCTGCCTAAAATATCAAATTAATTCAGATTTCAATACACATTTCAAACAGCCTAAAATATCAAAATAATTCAGATTTCAATACACATTTCGAACAGTAAATTTATTAATTATACTAAAAGTATTTAAATAACTATATTGCAAAAAGTTACACTCAACACTAACTAAAACATTATCCAAAAGTTACACTTAATCAAACTAACATTAAATTTAGCAAAAGCATATATGTTGCTAAATCTAATCAAAATTCATCCATTCTAGCTTCAGCTATCTCCTCATTGTAATAGCCATCATCTTCTTCAGGTGCATCAAGTAAAGCTTTTAAATTTTTATTACGCATAAGCCTCTCAAAAACATCTGCTCATTGTGTTTTTTGTCCTGTCCATTGTCCCCAATTTTGACAAGTACCGTGACCAGTTAACAAATCAAACGGAGTACAATTAGAGTTGTACAATCCAATACCTTACTTTTTGCCAAATCAAACGCAAGCTATGTATGATTTTCAAAAAATTCTCATATAAACATGCCTTAAATCTTATAAGTAAAACGGTATATATTTGGAAAAATATAGGCAAATGGGAAGGTAAATGTATAAAGTAGTTTAAGGGCGACTTTGATTTAAAAAAACTACAAGAGTCCATTAACTTGTTTTCAAATTTTCATTTTATGTTTTTAATAATATACAAATACTAATACACACATATATAAGAAAATGGTTAAATATGTTTTTGGGAACTTTCAAGTTAAGTTTTTATTAAATTTTAATAGACATTTTTGTCTCTCACAAATTTGTTGTGTGTAATAATAGACCTCGATGTTAATGCTACCAGTGGCGGACCCCTTCAAGTGAAATGATTTTGTCTCACAAATTTGTTTTCCTCGCCAACTCACTAAACCAACAAACGTCCCTTCTTCATCTTTTTCGTGAATTTGTGTTCTTCACCATCGACTTCATAATGCAAATAGGAGGTTCCAAGAATGAGAAATCGCCGGACAAGTCATCTGTTTAGTATACATTCAAGAATATAGGCAAATGGGAAACCGTTTAAAGGTGACTTTGATTTGAAAACACTACAAGAATTTTCTCTACATCACGAACTTTGTTTTCAAATTTTCATTTTATGTTTTTAATAATATACGAATACTAATGCACATAATTAAGAAAATAGTTAAATATATTTTTGGTCCCTATAAAATTAAGACCGTTCAAGTTTAGTTTCTATTGAAGTTTAATAGGCATTTCCGTCTCTCATAAATTCATCATTTGTAATATTAGTCCTCGACATTAATGAGTGCCTACATGGCTCGGTTCAGAACCTGAACCCTAAATCCCCAAAACCATTTCTCCATCACGCCTCAATCATTCTTCATCTTCTTCACATTTGTGCTCCTCACCAAATCACTAAACCAACAATCACCCCTGCTTCATCTTCTTCGCAAATCTATGTTCTTCACCATCGAATTCATAATGCGAAGAGTAGTCCAAGAATGAGGAATCGTCCCGCAAGCCATCAATTCAATATATATTCGAAAAATATAGGCAAATGGGAAACTAAGTGTCTAAAGTAGTTTAAGGGTGACTTTGATTTGAAAACACTACTTACATCATTTACTTTGTTTTAAAATTTTGGTGTTTTGGTATAATTCTGTTTTATAAAGTTTCTGTTTTGGCATAATTTTGTTTTGGTATAATTCTGTTTTGGACAAATTCAGTTTTACCAGTGCATGTTACAGATTCAGTGTATTCTATTCTATTTTGGCATAATTCTATTTTGGTATAATTATGTTTTGGACAAATTCAGTGTATTGAATTATGTAGTGAATTGGTATATGGAGTTTCTGTTTTGCATTACTTAGTAGCAAAGAAGTACCAAATTGGTATGAATTTAGTGCATAAATTCAGTGCATATCACAATTTCCAAATTTGTGTATAGCAAATTTGCTTACTGCTATGTCATGCATTTTCTTTCACAGTTGTTCTATAATCTACTGCATGCTCTCTTACTAGGTTCATATATACCATCTCTAAAATATCTTCTGATTGGTTGAACATGGGATTAGCTAAATAGGAACTAGCTGATTAAACTGATTAACTAGATAGTTTTGAGTCTTTTGGCAATATCTCAATCTCTCTTTTTTACATATAGACAAGATAACCCCAACTCGAAAGTAACATCACCAAGATTCATATCACTTATAAGCCAATCAATTGCATATAGCAAGACTAAAGCTTCTACCCCATGAACTGAACTGAAGGATTATACTTGTCATTCCAATTTGTTTTGAATTTAATAATGCACATTTATCACGTAAAAACATGTAAAGTCCATAACAACGCTAATGCATATATAAATCATCTACATTTCATGTAAGAAACTCTGGTCAAGGCTTGGACCATCAAATAGTTGCCATATTTTCGCGAAGAAAAATGTTGTTTTTACAACCAGATTTTATAACTTTGCTTACAACTATTCACTATTCTAGTGTGGTTAATGCAGTAGTCTTGTACAGTACTATACATATAATATATTGTGTAGGTATAGTTGTAAGAATTTGTTATTAAAATGTCGTTACTGTTTCGTGAATTGCATCATTGGTGACAACTTTTGCATGCGCGTTTGCCAATCGTTGAAATCGCCTGCTACACACTTTTCTCTAATTTTCGAGTCTATTATTTTAATTAAATTTCTCGTTTAACCCATGAGTTAAAAAATTTAGAAATTTTGAAACAAGTTACAAAAGAATATTTTATCTTTTAAAATGACAAATGATTTAAAATAAATAAAAATGGCAATTTTAATTCTGAAGTATATTTTTTGGTTAGATAAATTTTAGGGCAAGGAGATGACGTCTCAGTCCAAGGCAGGAAAAATCTTTGGGCTCTTTGGGTACTTACAAAGAAAATTATATTTACCTCACCCTAGTCAAAGGCAGGGAAAATCTTTGAACTATAAAGTACATAATATGATGGTGGGTTCTACGGCTAGTCGGCTACCAATAAACTAGGGTTAAGGCTAGAAGACTAAGGTAGGAAATAAAGGTATAAAAAATTGCAATTGATTTTTCATAACCAGGGAGAAAACATTACACTTAAATAGTTAGGGTTTTTCTCTGCCCACAGTGGGCCAACAGCTATGGGCCTAAGCCACTTAAGGAACATAACAATCTAGGAAGATTTAAAAATAAAACTAGAACAGCAACGTGGACTTTTGGATTTTTTGTTCGGGTCTGTCCAAGCCCAGATTGCTAACACTACCGCGTGGCCTAGAAGAAACCTTGTCCTCAAGGTTTGACGCGACATGTGGCGAGAACTGGTTTGTTGCACTGAGTATTGATATGTTTTTTGTTTCTAGTACTGACAAACAGAAACAGAGCAATACCAACACTAACAATTCATTTACAGAGCAACACAAACAATGTAATCAAACCTTACTAACCTGACGGGTGTGCCTTACCAGAAGAGTGACACATTAACAAAATAAACATTTTAGTTAACTGTAAAAATATAAAAGACGTAAAAGCACATTTTGGAAAAGATAAAGGAAGTAAATAAACATTTTAAAAAGAATAACGGACATAAATAAATATTTTAAAAAAGATAAATGACGAAAACGAGAAAAAAAAATATAATTAACATCCACTTACAAGATATAGGAGCGTGTGACTCATCCATGAGTCAAGGTCAACACCAATGTGACTCATTGACAACTCATAACAAGTCATAGTCAACTGTAATCAAGTAGTGTCATTATGTAGGCTTATTTCTCTCCTTAATTGTAGCTATGGTGTATCAATACTATTCATTGTATAGTTGACCATCTCTCTCCATAAATAGAGAGTATACTCCTCATTGTAAATCAATCAAATTCAATACACAATTATATTGTTTCATATTCACAAACAACACCACAACATCTGTCATCTTCATTCCTTCGGATGCCTATGCTTCCCATGGCTTAAACCTTACACCCACCACAAACTACAACCGAAATCTATACCATGTATATTCATCGGTTACTCACCCTCCCAATATGCCTACCAATGTCTAGATCCCAAAACCAACAAAACTTATACCTCACGCCATGTTGTCTTTCATGACAACCAATTCCCCTATCCAACCCTCACTCAAACTACACCAGCTGCCAACCCATCCACAACAAACAATGCAACACAACCTCATATTATACTCCCCATAAACCCAACTCCACCACAACCTCAAGCACCAAATTCACCCACAGCACCACCACCTCCCACGCCAGAAGCAATCCTTCCTGAGGTTCAATTGTCTCCAAGCACTTCACCAGGTAATGATCCTCCTCCAACACACAATATTCCTCCTTCAACTAATCACATCATTACTAGATCTCAGAACAATATTTTCAAACCAAAAAAATTCTTTCATGCATCACATCACCCACTTCCTGAGAACCTAGAACCATCTAATGTAAGACAAGCAATGCAGCACCCTCAATGGAGACAAGCAATATCAGAAGAGTTCAATGCTCTAATCAGGAATGGTACATGGTCTCTTGTCCCACCACCAAAGCATCACAACATAGTGGATTGCAAGTGGTTATTTCACATCAAGCGCAATCAGATGGCACTATTGCTCGTCACAAAGCAAGATTAGTGGCAAAGGGATTTACACAATGCCCTGGTGTAGACTTCAAAGAAACCTTTGCACCTGTGGTCCGACCTCAAACCATCAAAATCATTCTCACTGCTGCTTTGACACAAGGGTGGCAAATGCACCAACTTGATGTTAACAACGCCTTTCTCCAAGGGTCACTAAGTGAAGACGTATACATGGCCCAACCTCCAGGACTCAAAGACTCACAACATCCAACCTATGTTTGCAAACTTCACAAAGCTATTTATGGCCTAAGACAAGCGCCACGAGCTTGGCATGATGAGCTCAAAACATTCATCACTTCTCACGGCTTCACTACCAGCAAAAGTGATCCCTCATTATTCATTTATTCCTCAGGTAATACACTTGCATATTTTCTGGTCTATGTGGATGATCTACTCTTAACAGGCAATGATGTGTCCTTTCTTCATCACTTCATTCAATCACTATCCAACCGGTTCTCTGTAAAAAACATGGGAGCCCCACACTACTTCCTTGGCATTGAGCTCATTCCTTCAATATCAGGCTTATTTCTCTCTCAACATAAATTCATTCGAGATATTCTTGAGAGGTTTGATATGGATGCAGCAAAACCCACACACACGCCTCTCTCCACAACAGCAACCCTCACGCTCAATGATGGCACAGCTGCAGCAGATTCTACTCTTTATAGACAAATCATTGGTGCACTGCACCTTTCCTTTGCAATCAACAAACTCTCTCAGTTCATGCATAAGCCTACCAGCCTTCATTTTCAACATCTAAAGAGGCTACTTAGATATCTCAAAGCCACAATAAACTTTGGGATCCTGCTCTGAAAAACTCAAGATCTCACTCTTCAAGCATACACAGACGCTGACTGGGGTGGTAATACAGATGATCGCACCTCAACATCTGCGTATTTAATATATCTTGGGGGTAATCCAGTCTCTTGGCTCTCACGGAAACAACGCACTGTTGCTCGGTCCTCAACTGAGGCTGAATATCGAGCAGTAGCCACTGCCACCGCTGAAATTATGTGGATAACAAATCTCTTATCTGAATTGCACATTCCACTCACAAGGCCACCATTACTTCTTTGTGATAATGTAGGTGCCACATACCTTTGTTCCAATCCAGTGCTTCACTCCAAAGTGAAACACATCTCCTTGGACTATCACTTTGTTCGTGAACAAGTACGGGATGGAAAATTACAAGTCTAATGTCTCTACCAAGGATCAGGTTGCCGACCTTCTCACTAAGCCTTTACCACGAGCTAAATTTGAAAAATTACGGTCCACGATGCAAGTTACTGATGGTAACTTCATCTTGAGGGGGCGTATAGGACCGTGTGACTCATCCATGAGTCAAAGGTCAACACCAATGTGACTCATTGACAACTCATAACAACTCATAACAAGTCATAGTCAACTGTAATCAAGTAGTGTCATTATGTAGGCTTATTTCTCTCCTTAATTGTAGCTATGGTGAATCAATACTATTCATTGTATAGTTGACCATCTCTCTCCATAAATAGAGAGTATACTCCTCGTTGTAAATCAATCAAATTCAATACACAATTATATTGTTTCATACAAGAAGGGTCATTTTATTTAAGGCTTAATTGGGATTCTTAAGTTATTTATTTGTAACGTACCACTTAGATCTCTTAAGTTACGTAATGTTTACACCGTTAGTCTTTTTTTAATTTTCCATCCAACTCTGTTAAAAAAAAGCCTATGTGGCAGTTGAGTGCTTATTTGGCAGGTCCACCACTGATTTTTTAATCTGACTCATTATTTTTTTAGTTATTATTTTATTAAAAATGATAAAAATCCCAACCCCTTCCTTCTTCTCTTCCTTCTTTTTCCTCCTTCTTCTTCTTATCTTAGGAACGAGAAACACCATGAGAAACATTAACGTTTACCTTGAATAGCCAATTTGTAAGTTTTCATTTTATTCTATTTTTGACCTAAAATCTATCTACATTACAGTTATTTTGCCAAAAGGTGTGGTGAATTTTGTGAAAAGGTGTGCAGGGCGAGTTCAGGGGAGAGAGATGGCGATTTTGAGACTGATAACAGACTGTTGTTTGAGTTCGACCGAGTGAGAAATTAGGGCTGTTAATGTTCAATTAAGTGAGAGCGAATGTTGAAGAAATTTTAGTTAACTCTAAAAAGATAAAGGATGTAAACAAAATTTTTATAAAAGATAAATGACGTAAATGAATATTTAAAAAAAATAAAGAACGTAAAAGAAAAATATCTAATGGTATAATAACACAGTCAGATGCTTACATGACCAATTTATCCATGCTACTGTACACACAATTCCTAATTAACATTTTAAAAAGTAAAATACGTAAAAGAACATTTTAAAAGATAAAAGACGTACACCATTTTTATTTACGCAACATTACATAAGTACGTTGGGAAAACCAAGAAAAATGCACCATTTGGTAATTTCTCTTTCATCCTCCTCCTCTAATTTTTCTTTTTGAAACCCAAACATCCTCCTCCTCTAATTGATTGTTGTACAATGTCCGAAAGAATGAAAGAGCAGAGAGAAAAACAAAATCCAATAGTGCAATTCTATTTTAAAGAAGTTCACTAATAAGAGTGGCGAGTCTTGCGAAAAGGTGTGTAAGGCGAGTTCAAAGAGAGATATGGCGATTTTGAGACTGATATATAATAGAGCGGTGTTCGAGTTTGATCGAGTGAGAGATCAGTAGGGCTGTTAATGTTCGATTGAGTGAGAGTGAATATTGAAGAAATTAGAGAGAGGGAGAGAGAGAGGGGGGGAGATCCACAGAGAGAGATGAGATTCAAATTTTCTTTTTTCTTCTTTTTGCGAGCTCACCTTTAGGCAATAATTGTAATGTAGATAGAGTTTAGGTCAAAACTATTTAAATTGAAAGTTGAAACAACTATTAAAATTGAAAGCTAGGAGTCATCTAAAGGAAACGTTTTATTATAAATAAATGGGCGCAGATCTCTGCCTTGGACTAAAGCGTCATTCTCTCATTCTAAATCTTTTATAATTGAGTGTGCAAGAAATAAAACAAATTCAATGCATAAATTGTAATTCTTTTATATTTATATTCTATTATATTTTCTATGTTTCCTAATTTTATAATAATAATAATTAACAACATAATTATTACACCAAATTTTCGTTTTTATTTTAATTCATTTTTCGTTCATCCAAATTCTATTACATGACATAAAAATAAAGTTAAAAAAATAAATAAAATAACTTTTGTAACAAATTGACTGGCACAATTCAAAATTCAAATTCAAGTTTAGAGTACAATTGTATTATATAAGTGCTAAATATAAACATAATTCTCCCACTTTATTAGTGTGAAACATAAACTCAACAACTATATTACATCCTTACATTATGTAAGCACTGAATATAAATATTTTTTTTGACAACAGTACTGCTGAATATAAACATAATCCTTACACCATTATGTAAGGTTCGATCTCTGTCTCAATGCTGGTGCTATTGTAAACCAGAAAAAATATTAATACCATAAACTTATGCCATCATTGAGACATAGACCTTATAACCTAATTAATCAATGAAATCACAGTCAGCAAAATAAATAAATTGACACTAATGTGCAACTTTGTAAAACACATTTTAGATCGCCAAGAAACACAAGTCGTCTTCGTTCGATGTAGCATCGGATCTCGAACAGCTCGACTGAAGCAACAATGAGCTGTCCCATGGGTCATCGATCCAGTTGGAGGACATCGAATATCGAGAATCAGCATGATTTTTTTTTTGGTGAACATAAAAAAAAAGTGGGTTGTTTCTTTAGATATTAGATGAAGATGTGAAATTGTATGAGATGCAACCAACAAGGAATAGCTACGGTGGATTTGAATTGAGGGATATGAGAGTGAATATTTGCTGCAAATGGAAAAGGCAGCGGCAGCTACAGAGAGTGTGTGTGATTGTGAGAATTAGAGAGGGTGAGGTGGGTTTAAAAAGAGGGTGAGGGGTTGTCAGAACACGTGACCAAAATGTGAGAAATGATGTAAGAAAGGTTTTTCTTTTATTTTTATAATCTTCCTCTGGTTTGGTTATAAGCAAAAGGATCAACCCAAGTGGATGTATTTGGTCCAGATTTAGACTAAATACATCAATTTGGGTAGACCACATTTTCCTTATAAAAGAATCGGAGAGAGTATTTTCTCCGGACTCGTATATAAACAATAAATCACTTTTTAGGTTCATATGTATCTGGTTTATATTATGGATCAGAAACATTAATTATCTAAAAAGTACTTTGTTGCTTATAAACGAGTCCGTAGTAATATATATCAAGGCTAGATCCATAAAAATCAACTAAATTACTGGTAAGGGTTGGTCCGAACAGTAACCGGACTTGAATTTCACTTCAAAGTCTCAAGTTCAAGCCTTAGGTGTGGTAAAAAAAACACTACTACGATGGAAGAATCACACAGACCACCAAAGCTGGGTACACGTGTTCGGTCCCCCAACGTATATTAGTCACCGACAAAGTCAGTAGAAATTGCGCACCAGTAACATAGTAACAAAAAATCAAAAATAAAAATATAACTCCTAAAAGGAGATACTTAAGAGGGGGGGTATTAACCTAATATCAACCCCAACCTCACGCCCTTTTTTTTTTTTTATATTTTAAGCAACGTATTTTGAGCTAGTTTAGAACTCGAAAAAAAAATTTAGATGTTCAAATACGTGGTCTTTGTTTTTCAGTAATCTAATTGGTCAAAAACAACTAATTTCGTGACAATTACGTAATGTGTGTGATGCTAAGTAGTGTGTTTTGGCAATTAGAGTTCAGAAAAAAAAAATTAACTGTTCAACTATGTGATGTTCGTTTTTCAATAACCAGTTTGGTGAAAAAATAATTATTTTGTGACAAAATATGTAATGTGTGATGCTAAACCGTGTATTTTAAGGTCCTTTAGAGTTTAAAAAAAATTAAATTGATCAAATACGCCAAGTTCGTTCCTTGATCAATAGTAAAAAAAATTTATTTATCATATTTAATTAACAATTTGAGATCGAGTTTGAATTTTACTATTGATCCAGTTCAATAAAATATGCTAAGTAAAAAATTATTTTAATAATTAAATAAAAAATTAACGATTTGATCGAGTTCAATAAAATATGCTAAGTAAAAAAATTATTCAATAAATATTTATTAACTATTTGAGATCGAGTTTAATAAAACATTATTCAATAAAGTAAAAATTTATTCAATAAAATATGCTAAGTAAAAAATTATTCGATAAAATACTATTTTATTAACGATTTGAGATCGAGTTTAATAAAAAATTAAATTTTACTATTGCTCTAGTTCAATAAAATATGCTAAGTAAAATTTTATTAAATAGATTTGAGATCGGATTTTTTGTTTGTGATTTTAGGAGGACATTTTAAGTAAAATATCATTAACAGATTTGAGATCGGATTTTTTGTTATTAATCAGTGTAGTGAGAAATACTATGAACACTTTATTTTACACATTCTCTTTATTAAAGTTCATGATTCTACTAAATTAATAGATCATATTTTCAAAATATTGAAACTCACATAAATTTTAATTAATTATACAATAAGTGTTGGAGAGCGTATTTAAAAAAGAGTATTCCCAGTATTTACTCTTTTCGAGTTTCAAAACTTGAAACTTCCGTGTAATTAAGACTTACCTTCCCGAGAAAAGAATTGGCAGTAATCCTTTAATTTCTTGACAGCTTTACCACGCCCCTATTAAATTCTCTTATAAAGGGAAATCAACGAAATCAGCAAGTTTGCGAAGGCAGGAAAAAAAACTATCGAACACAGGGCGGATTCAGGATCTCGGGGTCGGGTATCAAATTTTTTAAACTTAGTGTTAAATGGGTGTAAAATTTGGTTTATTAGTATAATTTAAAATTTTTAGAGGGTTTAAAATCAAAATTTCAAGAGATTTAGACTATTTATATAGAGTGATAAGTACAATTTTTTTTTACCGGGCCCGATAACAAGTCAGGTCCGCTGATTGAACCCTCTTTAATTTCATTATATCTCATTCTACGAACTTTTCTACATCATGAAATACTAAAATTTAACTCTTTTCTCATCGACCCACCCATGCCCAGCTTTCTCTCCTTCTTTACTTTTTTTTATTCTTTTCTCTTTCACTCTAATACGTTTTGGCTCCACCCCATTCACCTTTCCTCTTAATTTTTTTAAATGTTTATTTAAATTGTTTTTTATTAAATGATTCTAGATTTAAATTAGATAATAACCTCAATCTACTATAGATTTATACAAATTCACCACATATGATTTTACTAATACCCCCATTCTATCTAAAAGACACCTCAAATTTTTGAGGGTAAAAATGTCATTACACTCTATTTCTTCTTTTTTTTCTATTTATTCTTACACTCTCTTTCTTACTTTTCACTTTTTTCTTACACCCTCTTCTTACACTCACTTTCCTCATTTTCACTTTTCTTTTACACTCTCTTTCTTCCTTTTTTTTTTCTTTTTACTTTACTTTTCCCATAAATAATTATTCTCTTTCTCTTATCACTTCACTTTAATTCTTTTAACTAAATTTCTAAATTTATACAAACACTACTTTAATTAAAAATTTTGAAGACTACTACTATAAACCTACTATCTAAAAAACAAGAAGACTTAATAACTATTTAAATTAGTAGTTAATATTTAAAACAAATATCTCTTATTGATGATCTAATATCTAACTTTTATTATCTACTATAATCTACTAATCAACTAAAATAATCAATTGAAACTACGAAATAACTGCACAGATAAATAAAAAACACGGGATAACTGCAGTGATATATAAAAAAACACGAGATTAATATTTACCATTGATATTTATAATTTTTTTTGACAATTTATAATTAATATTTACCATTGATAGTTATAATTTTGGAAAACTACTATAAAACTACTATCTAAAAACACACGTGATAACAGCAATAATCTACTATAATCTACTAATCAACTCAAATAATCTAATATAAAAATACGGGATAACTGCAATAATCTACTAATCAACTCAAATAATCAATTGAAACTATGAGATAACTGCAATGATATATAAAAACACACGGGATAACTACACAAATATATAAAAAAAACAAAGGATTAATATTTGTCATTGATAATTAAATTTTTGGAAGACTACTATAAACCTACTATCTAAAAAACAATAATATTTAATGATTATTTAAACTACTGATTAATATTTAAAATAAATATTTCTTATTGATAATCTACTATCTCTCTTTTACTATTTACTATAATCTATTAATCAACTAAAATAATTAATTGAAACTACGAGATAACTACACTGATATATAAAAAAACACGAGATTAATATTTGTCATTGATAATTAATTTTTTTGAAACCTACTACTACAAACCTACTATCTAAAAAATAAGCAGGCTTAATGACTATTTAAATTACTAATTAATATTTAAAACAATTATTTCTTATTGATAATCTACTATCTAACAAATTTACTATCTACTATAATCTACTATCAACTAAAATAATCAATTGAAACTACCAGATAACTGCACGGATATATAAAAAACACGGGGATAACTGCAGTGGTATATAAAAAAACACGGGATTAATATTTGCCATTGATAATTATAGTTTTGAAAACTACTATCTAAAAAAACAAGAAGACTTAATGACTATTTAAACTGATTAATATTTAAAACACACGCGACAAATATTTGTCATTAATACCTAAAAAAGGACAAATAATTGTTACTGATATATAAAAAACACGGGATAAATATTTGTTATTGATAATCTACTATCTATATTTCACTATCTACAATAATCTACTAATCAACTCAAATAATCAATTGAAACTATGAGATAACTGCACTGATACATAAAAAAACACTGGACAACTGCACTGATATATATAAAAAAATACGGGGATAATTGCAATGATATATATAAAAACACGGGATAGTTGCACTGATATATAAAAAAAACATGGGATAACAACACTGATATATAAAAACACACGGGATAAATGCACATATTGTTTTTAAATGATACTTTTACATTTTTAGTTTTAATATTTATCAATTTTTTATTTGAAACTTCTTTTTTATCTACTTTAAATTTTTCTTTATTTTCACGGGGTAATGTTCAGACTATTTAAATACTGTCTAAATTCATTTTTAAATGCACCTGTCCGTATGCAAGTCATCCTCTATGTTTTACAATTGATTTTAGATTAATGAGATTTCAAACTAATATTTCTATTTGAGGTAATCGTATGACGTAACGCGATTGGCCCGTGCGGATGCACGGGTATAGTACTAGTTTTAATTAAATAATTAGCAACTTAATTAATGGCCTAACTGAATAGAAAAAAATTTAGACACAATTATTTAATTTATTTAGTTAATAATATAATCTTTAAAGAACAAAATAAGAACTAAAATTGCACACTTAAATAAATATTATCGATTACAATAATTAGACAGTTAATTGCACATTTAAACAAATATTTCACAATAGGCAAATGGGAAATTAAATGTCTAAAGTAGTTTAAGGGTGACTTTGATTTGAAAAAACTAAA
Source organism: Astragalus membranaceus (assembly GCA_039519185.1). NCBI lineage: Eukaryota > Viridiplantae > Streptophyta > Magnoliopsida > Fabales > Fabaceae > Astragalus > Astragalus membranaceus. Next base: position 152,862,646 of record CM076847.1, read on the forward strand.
AGAGTTCTCGATTTCATTAACTTTATTTTCAAATTTTCATTTTATGTTTCTAATACTAAGAAAAAGGTTAAATATGTTTTTGTCTCTCACAAACTCATCGTTTGTAATATTAGACTTCGACATTAATGAACTGATGAATAGGCAAACCAAATTCTAATGTGACATCTCCTATGTGGCGCAATTAAAGGATGTGTCATCCATGTGATGTGGTTATTTTAATTGATGTGGCACCAGGTGGCACCCAACCCGGTTTCAACTCAACCAAACTTGAATCCTCAAAACCATTTCTCCATTGCACCTTAACCATTCTTCATCTTCTTTAGATTTGTTTTCCTCGTGAAATCACTAAACCGGGAAATGTCTCTACTTCATCTTCGTGAATTTGTGTTCTTCACCACCATCGACTTCATAATGCAAAGAGGAGGTTCCATGAAAGAGTGACTTTGATTTGAGCACACTACAAGAGTTCTAGCTACGTTACAAATTTTCATTTTATATTTTTAATAGTATACAAATACTAATACACATGACTAAGAAAATAGTTAAATATGTTTTTTTGTTCCTATAAAATTATAAATTCACAATAAACATTGCCTAGAAAAAAAATTAATAGACGTTTTCGTCTCTCACAAATTTGTCGTTTGTAATATTAATCCTCCACGTTAATGAGTGCCTACATAGCACAATTCAATGATGTGTCATCTGTGTGGTTATTTTAATTGGCGTGGCATCACGTGGCACCTGACCTAGTTTTGATACAAGCTGACCCGTTTTTGAAACGGACCCTAAATCGCCAAAACCATTTCTTCACCACGCCTCAATCATTGTTCATCTTCTACACATTTGTGTCTCACCAAATCACTAAACCAACGAATGTCCCTTCTTCATCTTCTTCGTGAATCTATTATGTTCACCATCGACTTCATAATGCGAACAGGAAGTTCCAAGAACGAGGAATCGTCGTGCAAGCCATCTATTCAATATATATTTGAAAAATATAGGCAAATGGGAAAGTAAATGTCTAAAGTAGTTTAAGGGTGACTTTGATTTGATAACACTACAAGAGTTCTCATAATGTCATTAACTTTGTTTTCAAATTTTCATGTTTTGGTATAGTTCAATTTTGTTTCGGTTAAATTCAGTTTTATGAAGTTTCTGTTTTGGTACAATTCAGTTTTATAAAGTTTCTGTTCTGGCATAATTCTCTTTTGGCATAATTTTATTTTGGACAAATTCTATTTTATCAGTGCATATTACAGATTCAATGGATGTATTCTGTTTTGGCATAATTTTATTTTGGTATAGTTCCCGTTTTGGAGAAACTCAGTGTATTGTATTATGTAGTGAATTAGTATGGAGTTTCTGTTTTGCATGATTTAGCAGCAAAGAAGTACCGAATTGTTATGAATTTAGTGCATAACCCATTTAATGCAAATAAGTACCAACTTGGTATCAATTTAGTGCATAAATTCAGTGCATATCACAGACACCAACTCTGTGCATAACAGATACCAACATGTCAACCAAAAACATACTTCATATTCACTGAAGTGGTGCATAATACCCTAAATTACTAAAAGTCTTCACTTCATTTTCTAAGGATCCTAAGCTAGGGAAAAATAAGAAACCAGAAAATGAATATACGGTTGAAGCTATGCAATAGAAAATGTCCTAAGCATCATTGTTGATTTCAACAAATGTTTTCATTGGTGACTTCAATGAAACCGGAAGACATACATATTGTTTATCCATTGGTTTTTCTTCTTCTAAGGTTAGTAGTGATTTTGCTTGATGTAACAACATCCGTACAAAGAGCTTATGAAGATTGTGAAGACTAAATTGCGTATTCATGAGCTCATTATATAACGATTTCAAAATATGATTTTGAAAGCACGTAGAGAAAAAATATGAGGTGTATAATTTATTTGTTTTAAAAAATTTCACCCCCTCGGCCTGGGTCTTAGGTCCGCCACAGTATTCAATGGAGCATCTGGAGACATAATTAAAAATAAATCTGTGTTTGATAAAATTCCTGTTACCACTTCGGTTATGTTGCTACTTTTATTTCTGCTGAAATTGTTAATTCTAAAACCTTGCCTCTCAATGGTTCTGTGCAAACTTGTGTGCAGCATGTGGATTGGAATCCTCCTCCAAAATTGACTGTTACATTAAACTAGGACAAAAACCCGTGCGATGCACGGGCTAGTGTGATTTCTAGATATTTTTGAATAAGTTATATAGATTAAATAGATGTCGAATGTGGTATGTAAATTGGTGACTGGAATCTGTTAGAAATAAAAAATGATTTATTAAGAAGTTAGTTTAAATGGTGCAGATATATTTGTGGTCATTGGTTACAATAATAGTAGGGGGAAAAATTAGATATGTATTTAAAAGGAAAATTTGTTGAAAATATAATTGGCAATAATAATTATAATAGGTAGTGTTTAGGATACAGAAATGATATATAATAGGTGGGGTTAATATAATGCATAAATTGTACGCGTAAATGACGTATTGAGTATTGAAGGTTGTATTCAACAAACTTTCACATAGTGGAATCTGAATCAATAATGAATTATGAGTTGAAATTGTGATAGGCAACATAAAATCGTTGGATGACAAAAACTTCACCCGCTTCTACTACTGGAAATGTATGAAGTACATATAAATGAACTGTTAATTGTGTTTCCAAGATATGTGTAAACACTACTAAAAAAGTTGATTTTAGTGAGGAATTTTAGAGAGGGATAGTTATCCCTCACTATTAGTGAGGGATTTAGCTACGAAAATAAGTCTACAGCCCTGATTTACGTTTGTGACGAATTTAGAGACGAAAAAATATTCCTCTCAAAAAATTTCGTCACTAAATTTATCACAAATTATCAAAAAACTGTTTAGAGACGAATGTAGAGAGGAAAATGCATCCCTCACTATTAGTGAGGAAAAATTAATTCCTCGCTAACCCAAAATTTTGTCAAAATTCGCTTCCCTCTTTTTTCAATTTTATTTCCCTCACTCAGTAATTCGCTTCCCTCGCGTGACTCCTCTTCTCCGTAACCCTTCCCCCTCTTCTACTCCCCCTCTTCTTGTGTAACTCCACCTCTGAAGCCCCGATACTCCAAAAATGACCAAGTACCCGTATCTGACACGTATCCGATACCGATACGTGTCGGATACGTCCGGATACGTATCCAGGGAGTATCCTGGAATTTATATTTATTTTTAAATTAAAAAAAGATCGGATACTTACCGGATACGTGAGGGACACGTTGGGGATACGGCGCCATTAGCAGGATACGGGCGCGGGATACGGCGTAAACGCAGGATACTCAGCGGATACGTTTTGACACCTCAATAGCTCATTTTAATCCATTTTAAAGCCATTTTTCACTCAAACTATTATTTTAACACCTCAATAGCTCAAAATAACTTTTAAAGATCAATTATACTTTAAACACTAATATTTTATAAAATAAAATAAGCCACTCAAATAATATTATTTCAAATACAAATATAGTAAAGTGAAATATCTTTAGTTATATTTTATATATTTTTATTTTTAATTTAATTTTTTATTGAAGTATCCCCGCCGTATCGTATCTTGGTTTTCAAAATTTTCCCGTATCCACGTATCCGTGTCGTGTCGTATCCCGTATCGTATCCCGTATCCGGGCTACATAGAACTCCACTCTATTATAATCCAATCCCCACTTGTAAGCCTCTCTCTCTCTCTCTCTCTCTCTCTCTCTCTCTCTCTACTTTTTGAATAAATCACTTTCATTTTCTGAGCATCGCAAGTTAGGGTTCTGACTATTGTACTTTTGGTCCTACTTCGTTTCCAGCGTCAATTCAAATCGATTTCGAGTATGACTAAGACAATGGATCTTCCTCCCAAGGGTGGTTTCAGTCTCGATCTTTGCAGAAGAAATCAAATGCTCGAAAAGAATGGTCTTAAGGGCCCCTCGTTTTTGAAGACTGGGACGACTATTGTTGGTTTAATTTTCCAGGTCTGAATAGTTGTTTCTGTTGCTCTTTTGTGTTGTTTATGTGGTTTTCTGAAGTATTGAGCTTCACTCTTTTGCTTGCTTATTTAACATGGAGTGAGGTCCACCTTGGATTGATGGATCCAAACATTGAGAGTGAACCTAAGTGTCAAGATTGGACTCTAGAATGACTTGAAATATTATGCGTTGATAATTTTTCTGCCATATTTGAGGATTCTTTGTGTAGGTCAGGGAAACTCGAACACCAGAGCTGGTGTTTATATTGGGAGTTTATGTAGTTATTATTATTGTGTGAAGATTGAAACTTGTTTTACCTTATTTGTATCAAGTTATCTTAGAATTATACTTAATTTTGTTAAATTTTCCCCTGAAAATATACCACTCATTTTTAAACTCTGCATTTTGTTTCAATCCATTTATGTTTTAAAAAAGAATTATGTTAGTAGTAGTTAGTAATAGTGTCCTGGTAGGAAGCAGGATGTTACATTATAAGATCAGTTAAGTTGGGTGTTAGTGCAGTAACGATTGGTTGGCTCTAACATTATGCAGTATGTTATCAAGTATAATGTAAGGGGTGGGGGTTGGGGTGGGAACCTGGAAGCCAAGAATGAAGCTGAATATTGATTTTTATGTTTTGGAAATCTTACATGGCAGCTTTTTGGACTGGATTACTATTTGTAAAGTAGGACTATCCTTCACTTCTCTCTTTCTCTGACAAATTTACTTGTTAATGCTAGAAAATTTTACCAGTAGGATAGCAATTTGTTAAATGTTATTCGAAATTGAAAATATTTGAAGAATTGATCTTCTTTTCTAGATGGCCTTTAGAAACAACTGGATAAACAAAGTTGTAAAAATCATGCTTTGATTTATAAAAATGGTAATGAACAATTGGCTGTTTCTAGATCTGCTTATCATAGTTCAGAAGTGGGGTATCTTACTAGGTTGATTGACGTTTTTCTCGCCTGCATTCCTTCATTTAGCTGGGGAACATTCAATGTAGCTGTGGTTTTAAACTTATACTATTAATACTCTTAAAGAGGGAGTTGATGTGCACTCTTTTGTATCAAAATTGGAACCGAGTTCCTCTGTGTATAGACTTCTGATTATAACTCTTTAAATTATGCTCAGTTACCAAGGTCATGTCTCAGCTGCCTTAGTTCTTGGTGGGGTTGACATCACTGGACCTCATTTGCATACTGTTAGTTCCTTGCTTAAACTTATCTGTTACACTTAAAAATTTTCTTGTTTGGATTACATATAGTTGGATTTCTCATGATTATTGTTTACACGTTTTACAGATCTATCCACATGGGTCAACTGACACCCTTCCATTTGCTACAATGGGATCAGGTTCCCTGGCTGCTATGTCTGTATTTGAGTCCCTCAAATACAAAGAAAGCTTGAGTGTAAGTAACCATATTAAGGCTAATAATAAGAAACCAAGCCTGCTTCAATATAGATCTTTATTAAGCATATTAAAGCTTGACATGGGTGTAGTAAGTCTCCCGGACACTGTTATTATTCTTGTAAACGACAAGGAAAGACACCCCTCAAAACTTCTTAGACTACATTTGATAACATTCTGTTAAATTTTATTAAATTGACTTTTCTTTTTAATGGGGTGGTATGACAACTCAGAGTCTAAGTACATGATGCGCATTATAATTGTTGTAATTGATACGGATGGTGTTTATAACTTCAATCAGGTCTAAATACTGCAATTCAATAGTGCTTTTTATTTGCTTTAAATATTTTGATGTGGTGCAGAGGGATGAAGGAATAAAGATAGTAGTTGAGGCGATATGTGCTGGTATATTTAATGATTTGGGAAGTGGAAGTAACGTTGATGTTTGTGTGATAACCAAGGTTAGTGCCTTAATGCCATATCATACAAGTTGTTGTTTGAGGGCATGAATATAATTTTAATCTATGTACAAATTTTTTGTTAATGCTGCACAGGGACACAAGGAATATCTAAGGAATCATCTGCAGCCAAATCCGCGTACATTTGTCAATCCAAAAGGCTTTACCTTCTTCAAAAAAACTGGTTTGTGGCAAACTTAACTAATTTATCACACTTGAGTCTGCAATAACTCAATATTGTTTTTGCTCAGCATTGCACATCTATATTTTGCGATCCTATTAGTATGATATATGACGTCACCAGTTGGAAAACATCCCGATCCTAGAAATATGGTGTTGTGTATAAGATAATTGTTGAAATTATAAAATAACTTTTTAATAGATTAATATATAAATATAATTTCTGTTTGTTTTAAAAAACTCGTATGCCAATGTTTTTATTGTGTTATGTAAATCACATCTTCTGTTGCTATTCTGTTTTATAGTAGAGAACCACACTTATCCAATTGAAATTGCAATCACCGAGGCATATATGAAGAAGAAAATAATGGGAAACAAGGTTTTACCGTTTTAGGGAATGAAGCATAGATGCTTGATACAACATAATAGGATAGGATACAAATATGGGAAGTTCATTCAAACTTATTATGATGCAACCTAGATACATTGGCATTAACTTATTTTAAAAAGATATTTTACATAAATGCATAATATTTATAAAAATATATTGATAATTTTGATCAGTATATAACCATACTAATGAATGATGGTTGATTACAATTTACAAAAGAAACGTGTGATCCAATAACAATATCCACAACCAAGCTTTTTCCCACTAGGAACGATGAATTACATGAATCCGTTGGTGCCATAAAAAATAAATCTTGTCATGGGTTAGGTCCAAAGATAGGTCTATACACCTCTAAATCTTGGTAGCTCTTAATGTTTGCTTTCCTGAATCTTCTTATATAGCCGTTAGACTAACCTCCATCTGATCTGCCCTTCTTACCGGTATCCTCCATCTGGTATACATTCCTTACTAATTCTTTTATAGGTCCATACATGCCCAGGCCATCTAAGACATGATTCTACCATCTTATTTACAACAAAGGCTACCACCTTTTTCTCTCTAATGATTGTATATCCTACGTCATCTTGTATATCCACTAATTCATCATAACATTCTCATCTCTATGATACTGTTTACTCTCTTGACTTTATACTGTTAACTATGAAGATTTCATGATTGTTGTGTTTTTTTTAAAGCTTTCAGCATTTTAGTATTAACTAATTATTTAATATATACAGCAATTCTGCTTGCAACATGATAAAAACAATGTTGCACAAGAATCTTTGTCAATTCTGTGTGAACATTTGTTGCGGATGCTGCTATTGTTGCTGTCCCTCTTGGAGTTCTCAAAGCAAAGAGGATATCATTTGAGCCAAAGCTCCCAGACTGGAAGGAAGCTGCCATTGCTGATCTTGGGGTTGGACTTGAGAATAAAATCATTTTACACTTTGAGAATGTATTTTGGCCTAATGTAGAGTTCTTGAGAATGTATTCTGGCCTAATAAAATCATTTTACACTTTGAGAATGTATTCTGTCTCTTATGCATTCATGTTATGTGTTATAGCAACTATTTTGGCATTAATATATAAGTAAATCCGGCATATGCAGTCACATTGTGTATGTTGTCTATAGACCGTAGTTGATGTTGTGAAAAACTTATGAAATGAATATTTAGTTAATAAGAAGCTTTCGCACCTCTGGATTTCGGATAATATCTTGAAATGGATATATTAAAAAAACTGGTGTTGGATAAATTTAAGGAAGTTGTTTCCTCGCTGTTAGTGACGAAAATTGTTCCTCACTATTAGTGACGAAAACTGTTCCTCACTATTAGTGACGAAAACTGTTCTTCACTATTAGTGACGAAAACTGTTCCTCACTATTAGCGATGAAAACTGTTCCTCACTATTAGCGACGAAAAATCGTCTTTTTTATCTGATTTGGTGTTGTTGTTTTGTGACGAAATTTTAGGATTTTGTGAGGAATTTATTCCTCACTAATAGTGACGAAATTTATTATTCCTCGCAAATGATTTAGTGACGCCAGATTTCGCTACGGATCTGGTTTCGTCACAAATTTCGTCACTAAAAAGTTTAGTGACGAATTTTCATTGTTTAGCGACGAAATTTTGTCGTAGCTAATTTTTGTTTTTCTAGCTGTGAAATGAAAGGTTTCCATGGGACACATAAATCAAATACAATATCTGCTAAGGAAAAAATAAAACGAAGGTTTTTTTTCTTCGGGTTTTTCCTTAATGAAATTGTGAGGAATGATGTAGAGGTTTTGTAAAAGTTGGGTATATGGTTACATTAGACCCTAGTTATGTTACACGTGTGTTATTAGCACGCATGATGAGGGGGTGCGAGAGGTGAGTGGGAGAGGGCATGCGAGGGAGTGATGGCAGAATAAATTAATGATGGCAATTATCTGACCCGTGTCAACTCACCTTTTCACTTCTGATCCAAGTTTGAAAAGCTTTATATCTATGATTTGCGTGTTGTAGGCTTTAAAGGAAGGGCTACGTCTTTGATACGACGGAAAAAGGACTGTGGGGGAAGAAAGAGGTGGGGTAGCAAGAGGGAACCTGGAATTGATCTTACAGGACTAGTCGGGGTTTGCATTCAGGAAGGAAATGAGGTAAATTTCTATTTCGATATTCTTTTTTTTTTCATCCAACGCTGCCAATGGTGGTCCTTCTAATGATGGAAAAAAGGAAATGGACAGAATTGCGATTTTCCAGAATTGGGGGAAAATCTCTTGGAAGGTTGATAAATATTTTTGAAAACTGTTGTAATAGTAGTTATTAAAATGTATGGTTCAGGCTAGGGTTTGAAACAGAAAAGATATTTGGGCTTCCTTACATTGTGTTTGTGATTGGAATATTAGCTTCGATCGATTAAGGGAGACTATGAAGATAGCGTTAGTTAAAGGTACGAAACCCAGAACCTTACGGTGTACTAACCTTGATCTATGTTTTGTTAGGGGATCTAGCCGGAAGAAGGTTTTTCTCGCCGTGCTTGACAGATCTACGGTAAGTTACAGCTACGATTACAATAATTGTTTTCATATTTTTATTAAACAGAATGGGGAAGTAGATGTTTTGAGTGTATTTGTTGTATCGTTTTGTTTCGTTAAGAATTTTGTAGAAATACCGAGACGCTTCTACGCGAGGTATTCGGCGAAGATACCGCGTAAGGTCACACTTGAGGACCAGTTTGGGTGTACTTCATCTCTACCTCTTATGTTGTCGTGCTACTCAATATTGGTGGAGGTAGTGGGTAAAATATGTTTGGGTGATGTGAAGTACCCACTACCTCACGTTGCGGGTATATTGATAAAATTTGGTTCTGGTTTTAATAAGGCAAATGGAATGATGATGGTTAGTTTATTGTCAAATCAAACGATGGTTTTAATACATATATACTTTGTATGGAAGGTGAGGAACGGAGGGAGGACGCGTTTCAGCTGATCTTCTTTGGTTCATGCACCTACATTCATATCAAAGCTTATCTTCTTTTTGCTGGATCTAGTTCTACTGCGTAGGGTTTATATGATGAGAAGATCTTAAAGTACAAAGGCATTAATGGATTATGGTTGAGGGGTACAAATCAAGCTTTGATGAGGGGGATAAGGAAGCAATACAGCTTTTTGTAAAGGCTTCAATACTAATTAACTATTAGCATAGACAACTATTACGATTCAAAATGCAACGTGAGTTTGGAGGGAAATGAGGGAAAGAATACACAAATACGTAGCTGCTATATATGTGGGAGTTTTCATACTGCCATTTGTCAACTTGGTGTGAGGGGGGTAACTTTTGAACCAATGGGAAGCATCAAAATACATTTTTTTAGTAGCTTTTGATGTAACCAATGCTGCATGCAGTGTGAAACAAGTTTACCATTGAACTTTGTGGGTGCATGGCAATTCCGATTCCCGCCTGTGATCATGTACCCGCAACGTGAATGTTTGCATGAAAATTTTATTTTCCCGCTTCAATGGCTGAAGATGCATCCAGCATTAATAGGAAAAGATGTTGATGGGTCTATTAATTCTAATAATGGCATTGCTAGTTCAGGAGGAGTTATTATCAGAGATGATCCGGGCATATGGATTGTGGGCTTTATTCAAAAAGTGGGCATTTTGGGCTTAAGTGAATGCTATATATATATATATATATATATATATATATATATATATATATATATATATATATATATATATATTGTCTTTGGGGCTTGCTTGGGCTTGGAGGCAATACAGTGCTCAATAAAAATAGGAGCATATGCTCTAATTATAAATGGTTATTAACAAAAGATACCGACACATCAGCAAAATTATGAGCAACGAAATTCACGTGCATCCTAATGAAACTAACGAGATAGTTTAGAGTCTTTTGAATCTCTCTTTAGATATATACTAATTTGGTCCTATCTACTATAGATTTATACAAATTCACCACATTTGAGGGTAAAAATGTCATTACACTCTATTTCTTTTTTTTTTCTCTTTATTCTTACACTCTCTTTCTTACTTTTCACTTTTCTCTTACACTCCATTTCTTCCTTTTTTCTCTTTCTTCTTACACTCTCTTTCCTCATTTTCACATTTCTTTTACACTCTCTTTCTTCCTTTTTTTTCTTTTTACTTTACTTTTCCCATAAATAATTATTTTCTTTCTCTTATCACTTCACTTTAATTCTTTTAACTAAATTTCTAAATTTATACAAACACTACTTTAATTAAAAAAATTGAAGACTACTACTATAAATCTACTATCTAAAAAACAAGAAGACTTAATGACTAATTAAATTAGTAATTAATATTTAAAACAAATATCTCTTATTAATAATCTAATATCTAAATTTTATTATCTACTATAATCTACTAATCAACTAAAATAATCAATTGAAACTACGAGATAACTGCACTGATAAATAAAGAACACGGGATAACTGCAGTGATATATAAAAAAACCCGGGATTAATATTTACCATTGATATTTATAATTTTTTTGACAATTTATAATTAATATTTACCATTGATAATTAAAATTTTGGAAAACTACTATAAAACTACTATCTAAAAAAACACGTGATAACTGCAATAATCTACTATAATCTACTAATATAAAAATACTGGATAGCTTCAATATGAGATAACTGCAATGATATATAAAAACACACGGGATAACTACACAAATATATAAAAAGACAAAGGATTAATATTTGTCATTGATAATTAAATTTTTGGAAGACTACTATAAACCTGCTATCTAAAAAACAATAATATTTAATGACTATTTAAACTACTGATTAATATTTAAAATAAATATTTCTTATTGATAATCTACTATCTCTCTTTTACTATTTACTATAATCTATAAATCAACTAAAATAATTAATTGAAACTACGAGATAACTGCACTGATATATAAAAAAACACGAGATTAATATTTGTCATTGATAATTAAATTTTTTGAAACCTACTACTACAAACCTACTATCTAAAAAATAAGCAGGCTTAATGACTATTTAAATTACTAACTAATATTTAAAACAAATATTTCTTATTGATAATCTACTATCTAACAAATTTACTAGCTACTATAATCTACTATCAACTAAAATAATCAATTGAAACTACCAGATAACTGCACAGATATATAAAAAACATGGGGATAACTGCAGTGATATATAAAAAAACACGGGATTAATATTTGCCATTGATAATTATAGTTTTTGAAAACTACTATCTAAAAAAACAAGAAGGCTTAATGACTATTTAAACTGATTAATATTTAAAACACATGCGACAAATATTTGTCACTAATACCCAAAAAAGGACAAATAATTGTTACTGATATATAAAAAAACACGGGATAAATATTTGTTATTGATAATCTACTATCTATCTTTCACGGGGTAATGTTCAGACTATTTAAATACTGTGTAAATTCATTCCTAAAAAGAACACGACAACACCTGTCCGTATGCAAGTCATCCTCTATATTTTACAATTGATTTTAGATTAATGAGATTTCAAACTAACGTTTCTATTTGAGGTAATCGTATGACGTAACGCGATCGACCCGTGCGGATGCACGAGTATAGTACTAGTTTATTAGAAAAAATTGTATTTTTAAATTCATTGAATAACCGAAGTATTTGATCTATGATTCTAAATTGTGTTAACATCTCATTTGCCATGAACCGAAGGAATCTTGTGATACCAAATTGTTTTGAATTTAATAATGCATATTTATAACGTAAACACATGTAAACTCCATAACAACGTTAATCCATATATAGAAATCAGCATCTATATATATTTTCAAGAAAAAAAAAGTGTTTTTGACAACTAGATTTTATAACTTTGTTTACAACTATTCACTATTCAAGACCCAGTGATACATGACCCTAATACAAACTGAAACACACACCAACTACGTACACCGGGACTTACTAAAATATAGCCCTAAATATTGCTATACAAAACATACAAGTTGTCAAAATAATTCTATCAACACCTGCTAATAACAAAATTCTTCTGCACAAATAGTGCAACTCTAAGGGAAAAGCACTAACCAAAAACGCATTGCAAATCTCATGCTATCTAGCTGATATTTACAACCAAAAAACTCTACAATTGAGGAATTTGTGTTTGCCAGATGAATTCCCAAACCTTCTTTTGAACCCCTGAAGGTTCAGATGACCCTACGTACATTTTCTTTTCTATTATGTTTGCGACTTGTGATCTATATAATAGCCACTTTTCACTGAATAGTTTCTGTTTTGAGTATGAGGCCACCACAAGTGGCCATGACCTTTAGTCACTGAATAGTTTTTTGGAAAATTTGAGTAGGGATTGCTTGTATTACTGCCATAATTAACACTTCTTTTCTCGCTTGATTAAGAAGAGTTTCTCTCCATCTTTCTAGTTTGTTTATGATTCTTTCTTTAATCCATGTGAGAGATTTGATTTTTTGCATTTCCCCCACTACAAAAAAAAAGGTTATTTGCGACGGACATTAGCGACGGAATATTATTCCCTCGCTAAAACTGACTTTAGCGACGGAATTTGCGAGGGAATAAGGGTCTTCGGTTTTTTGAACATTAGCGACGGAAGTTAGTGCATTAGCGACGGAACTGTCCGTCGCTAATTGTTTGGAGGGAAAATGAAATCTGAGCAGCACGGAAACCGAAGCGATTAGCGACGGAAATACTGGTCCCTCGCTAATTTTTTTGACCGTTCCACCTTAGTTAGCGTGAAGGGATTAGCGACGGAATAGTCCCTCGCAAATTCCGTCGCTAACCCCAACTAAAATTAGAATCAGATCCCTTTTCCTCTCTCTGTTTCCTCTTCTCTTCTGTTTCCTCTCACTCCCTCACTCTTCTCTCACGACCCCAACCCCACCACACCCTTTCCAGCACCACCACCCCACGACCACCGCACCACCGCCACCACACCACCGCTCACCCGTCGCTCCTCTCTCTCTCCTACGTGACGTCGCTCTCTCTCCTCTCTCTCTCTCCTACGCGAACACTTCTCTCACCGGAGCTCTCCGTTTTCGCCACCACCGGAGCTCTACTTTGGAGGTTTTTTTTTTACTGATTTTAATTTTTTTTTTACCAACTGATTTTATTTGATATTGTTTTGTTAGGATTTGTAAAATTAATTTTGTGATATTGTTGTTTGGTAATTTTAGTGAATTTAGTTTTGTGATATTGTAAAATTAATTTTTGATATTGTTTTAGTGAAATTGTGTTTAGGATTAGAAATTGAAATTGGGTAGAAATTGAAATTGTGTTTTAGGTTTTAGGATTAACTTTAAGATTTATAGAAATTGTGTAGGATAAAAATTGTTTGTTGAAATTGAAATTGTTTGTTGAAATTGAAGAAGTTGTTTTATTGAAATTGAAATTAATAGTGAATTGATTTATGTTTTTTTGCTTGAAATTGAAATTAATAGTTGAAATTGAAGTTTGATATTGAAGTTGTTGTTGAAATTAATAGTTGAAATTGAAGTTAGTTATTGAAATTGAAGGTGAAATGGTTTAGGATTGAAATTGTTGGTGTTTGAAGTCTCACAACCGCACCGGAGTGCGCACCGTCACCGAACCACGTACCGCACCGGACCTCAATCTCATAACAGTTAGTTTCCAAAATAAATTAATTGTTGTTTTCATGAACCCTAGGTTAGATGACTGTGTGTTGTTGATGGAAAAGGGTGAGGTGATGCCATCCCTCACCCCCATATTTTGCTCGAAATCATCTCCATTGAGATAATTGCGAGGCGATACTAACAACGGTAAGGTTGGGAGTTATACGAAATAACTTCCTTCACTACTTGGATGGAAAAGGGTTTTGTGCTGTCCTTGACCCCCATACTCGGCTCGGAATTATCTCCACTGAGATCATATCGATGCCACTAACTTGATAGATTATTGGGAATGTTAACACGTTTTTTTAAATGTGTGTAGATGAATTTGTATGAATTTAATCGTGAATGGGTGTATGATCAGTTATATCCGAGAAGAGCGGGTTTGAAGGAATCTTTTGTAATTGGGGTTGAACAGTTTCTTGTGGTAGCGTGGCGACATGAATTGGCTAAACGGGAAAAGGGGGTTAGATGTCCATGCTTAAAATGCGACGGTGTACCTATTAGGACCGATAATGAAATCAGGGAGCACTTGTATCAATAGGGGTTTAGGCCTAATTATTGGATTTGGGTGGACCATGGAGAACAACGACGTCAAAATTTTGAGGTAGGGGCTTCAAGCAGTTCTGGTGTTGGTGTTCCACGTAATGAAATTTTTGAGTCGATGGAAAACATGATTTGTGATGGTCTCAGGGTGAATGTGTCATTTGATGAGCCTCAATATGACGATCATGGTGAACTTCCAAATGAAGAAGCACAAAAATTTTATAATTTGTTAAGAGATTCAAACAAACCGTTGTTTGAAGGCTCGCCACAGTCAATATTATCTATGTGTGTGAAACTTTTAGCTCTCAAGTCCATGAGTAATATTTCTGAGGTGGGTTTAGACTATGTGACTGAAATGATGTTGGAAGCGACACCTAATAAGGATAATTTGCCAAAAAGTTATTATGAAGCAAATAAGTTAGTTTCGAAGCTGGAATTGAAATTTAAGAAGATTGATTGTTGTGAGAAAGGGCACATGTTGTTTTACAACAACAGATTTGGTAAAAATGATGGTGAGCTACTTGAATGCAAATTCTGTGGAAAGCCAAGGTATCATGATCGTAAATGGGCAAAACGTAATTATAAACCTATCCCTGTAAAGTCGATGTTCTATTTGCCTATAGTTCCAAGGTTGCAAAGAATGTTTGCATCGACCGAAATTGCGCAGAAAATGACTTGGCATTATGACAATAGGCGTACCTCAGACGACATTTTACGCCACCCATCCGACGGTGAAGCGTGGAAGCACTTTGATCAAGTGCATTCAGATTTTGCCTTAGACCCACGGAATGTTCGGCTTGGCTTGTGCTCTGATGGGTTTACTCCATATATCCAAGCATCAGCGTCACCCTACTCTTGTTGGCCAGTCATTGTTACCCCTTACAATCTTCCTCCTGAGATGTGCATGACTAAACCGTATATGTTTTTGACTTGTCTGATACCTGGTCCATCCAATCCAAAAGCTAACATTGATATCTTTTTGGAACCTCTTATTGATGATCTTAAGAGATTGTGGGGGGGTGTTTCAAAAGTTCCATAAAAAGTGGAGCAAAGTCGAAGAAGATGACAGGAAGGATCTGCTTGACTTCTTTAGGGTAAGTGTCAATTATTTTGTCATTACTTATATTGTTTGTTTAAATTTTATGTTTAATAACGTTTAATATAATTACTAATAAATATTTTCATTTTACTTAATACAGACCAATGTAACTTGGGACATAGAAGAAGATGACAATGTGCGGAGACTTTTTTCAAGAGGATGGGCGCTCAGATTTCAGATTTACTTTATAAGCTCCGCTGTAAAGATAAAAAGCCTGACTTCATGGGTGATGATATTTGGAATGCCTTTAAGAGCCATTGGGCTACCGAGACTTTCAAGAAAAATGCTGCAAGCGCCAAAAACAATAGAAACTCAGAAAAGGGTGGCTCGCTTCACTGCGGCGGGTCCATCAACCAGGCTCAGCATGCTGCTAGTTAGCAATTTTTGAAAATGCGTTTGAAAATGCGTTTCATTTTACAGAGTAAAAAGGCAGGACGCCCTATCACTGCTCCTGAGCTGCATAGAGCCACCCATGTGAGGAAAGGCACTGGCGAGTATGTTGATGAGCGCTCCAAGATGACTTGGGTAAATATACAAATTGATTTGTATTATATATAATGTTGCTTTGTCAGAATGGAGCGCTAATTTGTGGTTATTCGATCAAAACAGGAGCAAGTAAATGAGTTCATGACTCAGCTAACTCAGGGGAGCTGGGACCCTGAAGCACTTGGCCAACTTACTCCTGAGATGATAGATCTGGCAAATCAACATTGGGAGAAGACAGTTGGTTGGTCTAAGGGTCGCCTGTATGGTACGGGGCCCTTGGCTCCATGTATGGGCCAGTCTGGGGCCGGGAGCAGCAGAAGACGCAGTCGACCAGCTTCTACTCCTGCAGATACAGAGCATGTGAGGCAGATGGAGCAGGAGCTGCAGTCTACTCGACATGAGTTGCAGTCTACTCGACAAGAGCTGCACGATACTCGACAGGAGGTCAGGACCTCTTCTGAGGCGGTGAAAAAGATGCAGCAAAACTTTGAGAAGGTGAGCCGTAGGCAGGCGATGATGTTAAAGTATTTTAAGAACATGCAGCAAAATCAGCAGCAAGATGAGGAGGAAGATGAGGAGGAAGATGATGAGCAAGATGAGGAGCAAGCTTAGGAGTCTGATGGCGGCAGCTTTTAGTGTTGTTGATTAACGTTTTTGTTATAACATTTCAGATTAGGTGTTGTGGATTAAAATTTCATTCTCGTAATTTTTATTTATTGAAGTGTTGTTGATTAACGTTTTTGTTATAACATTTCAATTTTAAACTGTTTTATATAGTTTAGATTTTATTATTTATTAATAAAATAAACATGTATAAAAGCAGATTAATAAAAAAAAATACAATCAGTTGGGCTTTAGCGAGGGAATTAGCGAGGGAAATTGGACGCGTGGCTAGGCATTAGCGAGGGAAAGTGGACGCGTGGCTGTCTGAATTTTCCCACGTGGCTGCCATTAGCGGGGGAATTAGCGAGGGAAACTGGACGCGTGGCTAGGCATTAGCGAGGGAATTAGCGAGGGATCGTGGACGCGTGACTTTCTGAATTTTCCCACGTGCCATTAGTGAGGGACTTAGCGACGGAATTTACTGTCGCTAATTAGCGACGGACTGAGAATCCCTCGCTAATCCCATTAGCGAGGAGCAGTTTAGCGACGCAACTGGTCCCTCGCTAATTCCCTCGCTAACGGTCATTAGCGACGGAATTTCGTCATTTTGCGAGGGAAATATCCGTCGCTAATAACCAGTTTTTTTGTAGTGCCCATTCATTAGGAATTCCCAAATATTTACCCAGATTGGGCCAATGTTGTATTTTTTATAAAATTTCAACAAGTTGTTTCTTTTGGGGTTGGGTAAATTTGCCCTAGATTAACCCTGATTTATGCAAATTTATTCTTTGTCCCGATGTCTTAGGGTATGTTTGGGAGGGGGTTTTGCGAGGGGAATGGAGGGGAGGGCTTGAAAAAGATTAGTCTATATTTTAATATGTATTTAAGATTTTAAAAAATTAAAAGAACAAGTTGATAGATATCTATATAACATTTTTAATCACACTTGATTTATGTTTAGGGACATTTTATAGTTTCTTCAATTCTAAATTGAAAAATATGTCCTCCCCTCCCTTCCCCTCCCAAACACACCCTTAGAATATTGATTAAGAATTTTTACAATTTGATATGCATTGGCAACGGAAGCTTCAGCAAATAAGACAACATCATCATCAACACAAAATAAATTAATGGAGAAGAAAGGCAGTGTTTTGAGATAATTTAAGTCATGATATGATATCATTTTCTTGTGTCTTAGTTAGCATATGAGATAGTACTTCAACTGCAATGCAAGAATAAACAAATAGGGAGAAAGTGGATCTCCTTGTTTTAATCCCCTATGAGGTTGAATTTTTTCTGTGAGAAAACCATTCACTTTAAATCTGTAAGATACAGAAGTGACTAGTTCCATCACAAGGTCAATCCATTTTGAATTAAATTCCAAAGGCATTAAAAATTCCTTGTAAAAAGTTCCATTCTAATCTATCATATGCATTACTCATATCTAATTTAATGACCATACTATTTTTACCCTATTCTTTTCCGGTTCTTAGAGCATAGAAGGCCTCTTGTGCAATAACAATGTTATCTTGAATTTGTCTGACCCACAAAGGCACTTTGTGTATTGTGAAATCAATTTAAAACTTCTTAGAGCTCGTTTGTTACAGCTATTTTTTAAAAAAAAAATACTTTTTTTAAAAAAATAATCATTTATAACGACATGTTGTCCGTTTGTTACAGATTCTTAAAAAAATGAAAAGTTAAAAATAATCTAAAAATTGTTTCACGTGATAAGTTGTTTTGAGTAGCTTCTCATAAAAGTCATTTTTTTAAGAATAATTTTTTTAAAATAAGTGATTTTCACTATATTACACAAACACAAAACAACTTCTAATTTTCTTAAGAATCTCTAAAAATTAATCTCTAAACTATTTAACAACAAAATCACTTATTTTTTAGTACGGCTTACTCTTATAACAATGATTTTAGATAAAACTTTAAGTATATAAAATTCGAACGACTAATAAAAACCATGTAAATTTAAGCCTCTATAGATTTGGGCCTCAAAATCCCAACCATCCAAGAATTTTTTTATCGGTGGCCAAGATCTTTGATGCCATCAGTCAAAGGGAATCTATTTCAATGAATTTTGAATGTGGAGTGGGGACAAGCGATCTGGGATTAGACGATTAGTTAGTGTTTGTCTATGTGTCAGTCAAATTTCTGTGCCGACACTGAAAGTCAAGGCGCCATGCTTTGTTTAATCTTTCCACCTCAATCAGAAATGAAGTGACATATCCTCCTGTTCCGCCATGCTAGTCTCTCCTTTGGGCCTCTTGTTGCACTCTACTTCCACAACTGTCAACGAATATTGTGCTTGATCACCCTCTATAAAATCCAATGCAAAAATGGATCCCTTTCGGAACAACACCCAAGGCACCCAGGAGGGCGCCAATTCTCAAAAACAAACAAGCACTTGGGAAAGCGTCCACGAGGGCGCACGCGTCAGGATGTCTTAGCACCTTGGCACAAGGCGCCCAGGGGGGAACCAACATCAGAATACGCCACCCTAGCCTGATGCCTAGCACAAGGATTACACCAAAGGAGGTGTGAGTCGCGGTCGCAACAAAGTGATCTCATACGACCTGACAAGACAGACAAAGAACGCTTGGAAAAATTTCTTTTTTTTGCTATAGAGAGTGAAAATGACAAAACACGGTTGTTACAAAGGCAGTCTCCCGCGCAACCTCACAAATCCGGCAAATCGACGAAAATCCTTCAAGCCAAGACCATCCTTCGGAATAATCTCGGCTTGGGGGGCAACTGTTCTGGACTCAACCAAGAGGTCCAATTAGCAATACCAGGGGGTGCGATTAGCGATGAGATATGGATCAGCCCAATCAACTTGGCCCATATCCACTACATGCAAGCCCAATACATTTGGAGGGATCAAATCGCCTCCACTGATCCGACGGTCTACAACGAACAACAATTTCCTATAAATTCCGGCTCGCACAGCCACTCACGGGCTATGTAGCCCGGATACGGGATACGACACGACACGGATACATGGATACGGGAAAATTTTGAAAACCAAGATACGATACGGCGGGAATACTTCAATAAAAAATTAAATTAAAAATAAAAATATATAAAATATAACTAAAGATATT
The DNA here is from genome assembly GCA_039519185.1 of Astragalus membranaceus. Taxonomy (NCBI): domain Eukaryota; kingdom Viridiplantae; phylum Streptophyta; class Magnoliopsida; order Fabales; family Fabaceae; genus Astragalus; species Astragalus membranaceus. The sequence goes on from CM076847.1 coordinate 152,882,598, forward strand.
TCACTTTACTATTTGTATTTGAAATAATATTATTCGAGTGGCTTATTTTATTTTATAAAATATTAGTGTTTAAAGTATAATTGATCTGTAAAAGTTATTTTGAGCTATTGAGGTGTTAAAATAATAGTTTGAGTGAAAATGGCTTTAAAATGGATTATAATGAGTATTTAGACGTTTTTACTTATACAACCACTCTTTTCTTGCTGCTTGTACCCTATTTTTTAAACCAATTCTTCCCAGACCACCGCTCAGTCAAGTTCACACACAGCCCACACGAGCTGGATCCCTAATCCGATCTGGCCCACGCGCATTCTCCTTCTTCCCCAGCAAACAAACGCTGTTACACGCAGAAATGGAGCAAACCCCAATGGCTTCCCTTCTCCTCTTCGTCCCCCATCTCTAAGCCGCAACCAACGCCCAAACCTCACATGGCCACTCGGAATTTAGCAAGGAATCCATTTATGTCGTCTGTTTGAGCGATTGGAGCCTCCATCTCGTGATATAATTCCTCCTCTCCTTTCGCGAGTTCCATCAACTGAAATCCCACCTTAATCTGTTTCTTCCACCTTATTTCGTTTCCTTCTCAGTTACAATTACTGCTTCTTCTTCTCCATCTCTGATTTGATTTTGCTTTGATTTATATAGAGAGAAAGGGTGTTGGGGCGGCGCGAGAGGGGTGAGAGAAAACGAGTATCACGTCAGAGAAGGTGAGAAGGACGCAAATCTTGTGAGGAAGAGAGAGAGGCGGCAAACAGAGAGATGAGTCTGGTGGAGAGGAAGAGATTGTATGAGGAAGAATGAGAGAAGAGAGATGGAGAAGAAGCAAAGGGATTAGGGTTGAATTTTTGTTTTTAATTAATGTTTTGAAAAACTGTAAGAGTGCTTCAAAACGTATCCGCTGAGTATCCTGCGTTTAAGCCGTATCCCGCGTCCGTATCCTGCTAATGGCGCCATATCCCCAACGTGTCCCTCACGTATCCGGTAAGTATCCGATCTTTTTTAATTTAAAAATAAATATAAATTTCAGGATACTCCCCGGATACGTATCTGGACGTATCCGACACGTATCGGTATCGGATACGTGTCAGATACGGGTACTTGGTCATTTTTGGAGTATCGGGGCTTCAGAGCTCACGGGGTACACACTCTCCCTTTGCATATACACTGTCTTACTCTCATACTGACTTGGGTGTCGGAGTGGCTTGCAGGTACCCCCCAGGGCGCTCACTGACCTACTGCCACGACAGCAAGGGACCTACCAACAGCAGTCTACCAAAAAGCTGCTCGGTACAGAACAACTCCCTTGGCTATCCATCACCTCTCTTATTTAGAAAGACCAAATTGAAGGTTTACTCTTAAGTGATTTATCAAGTTTATGACATTTAATAAATAATCTTTGTATATTACTTAAAAATTGAAACTAAAGCTCAATTTTGGAGATTTTTATAAATCGTGATAGTTGAAGAAAAAAAATCAGAACTAGGTCTAGATCCGACACAATTCATCTCGAGCAACTATGCCCACCGTTCCTCAAATCTTAGTTGTGTCCTTTCCTTGAACCATGATACCGCACACCCTTGTCCTCTTCTCCTTTCTACCACCACCCATGATCTTCGCCTCATCGTTGCCTAACATCTTCATGAATATTTTTGATCTATTTTGTGTTTTCATATATATTCATCTTTTATCCTCTCCACGAAGATACTAGTTTATTGAACATTGAAGGTTCACTTTCTAATTATGCTTTTACTTATTTTAATAATCATTAAAATTTTTGATTTATTACTTAGCAATTCTTCTATATATATATATATATATATATATATATATATATATATATATATATATATATATATATATATATATATATATATATATATATCTTTATTGTTATTTTTTATTATTTTATTCATCTTCTAAGAGATTTTCTAGTTGTATATTCTGCCGCAGTTTTTTTTGACCAATATATTCTGCAGTTTTATTAGTATTATCTATTAGCAATATTATGCATTTATTAATTTCCACTAAAAAAAACGGAACAGATTGCGGGGGTTTTTAAGTCGCTTAGCGGGGGTTTTAAACCCCCGTAACGTAATCTGCGAGAGTTTTAAAAAATGCCGGAGTTTCAAGTGCGCAATCGTTTTGCGGGGGTTTTTAAAAAACGCTGGTATCATGTCTTTTAGCGGGGGTTTTACTGCGGGGGTTTTTAACCCCCACGATTAGTGGAGGTTTTTTAATTTGAGGGGGTTATAAACCTCCTAAAATCGAGTGATATGTAGGAGTTCTGTTTTTTGTGGAGATTTTTTATTGCCATAGTTGATAGGAATTTTTTGTGGGGGTTACAACCTCCTATATATTATTGAGGAGTTTTTTTTTCCTTGTTATCATTTATAATTGAAGAGTTTTTTTCCTCATCACATTATCACACTTAAATTACTAGCACCCATATATTATTTATATCTTACCAAACATTCCATAAATTATATTACATAAAAAAAACATTCAATAAATTTAATCGAAGGTCTCAAAATTTCATTAAAAATATAACTATGATAACAGAAAATGTATTTCAAACATTTGTACATCAAATATTCAATGTAATACAACTCAATTTAAAATAGCTTAAAAGAAATTTTATACTAAAAGACAACATAATTCCAAAATCTTAACATAATTCCAAAATCTTAACGGTAGCTGCGGTAGCCTGGGCTGTACATGCAACTCTCTGCATATTTGACAAGATCCTTTGGTCGAGGTAGATGAGAAGCCAAACCTGTCAACCAAACATAGAAGACAAACTTAAGGACGGGAGGAACAAAACAAAGGCAGCTTTGTCTCAATTGAACACATTTCATGAAACTCACCAAGTTCATATGACTTAGCTTCCACTTTAGCAGCAATGTGAGCTGATATCTTTCTGATATTTGTGAATGGAGGGTAAATCAGTCCCTCATAATCATTCATGCAGCTAACATATTCTCATTCTCTAATGATCTAATCTCTACAGTTTTCATGTACTTACAGGCTGCTAAGAGCATCTCATCACGCACGCGGATTGCACCAGAGATGATCAAACCCAAACCAAAGCCAGGGAAAATAACTAATGTTACTGTTGGTAAGGTATGTTTGTTGAATAAGAAAATGTTTATTAGATATTAAGTTAAAACCTGTCCGGGAACAAAAACTTTTCCTTCATATTCAACTGGACCAAATGGACTTCCACTAGCAAAAATAGCTTTACCCTGCAAATAGAAGAGACATAATATCAATATGGCTGGTAAGAATTCTGATTGGTTTATATGCTTCAACATTAACTCACAATAGCTAGGAAAATCACAAATACAATTAGCCAATAAGCATATTGTGTTTTTAAATACTAAAATAAAGATAAAGGAGTGGGTGATAGATTGCTTTCAATATTAATTTTCAATATTAATCATACGAGATCGGATCCTCTACATGCTGTAGAGGGTGCAGCAAGTTGCTGCACCGTCCGATCTAGAGAGAGAACAATTGTTGCGCCGTTCTCTCTCTAGATCGGACGGTGCAGCAACTTGCTGCACCCTCTACAGCATGTAGAGGATCCGAACTCTTAATCATACTGCACATAACCTAAAGTTATAATTTATATAATACACAATATGCATATACTATTTCATATCACTACTATAGAACCATTTTTTCTTTTTTCCTTTCTTTTTAAGTACTAAAATAAAGATAAAGGAGTAGCCAATTCTTTCTTTTTTCCTATCTTCTCCTTTTTATCAGTTTGTGTTGACCAAAAGGCCTCTTACTTAAAACCTACTCTTTCTTTCATAAAGAAAAAGAAACTATAAAGAGAAAGGCATGATGATGTAAACATAGGGACTATAAGTGGATATTGTGCTTTTTTATGTTGCAGCAACTTCCAAAGCATACATACAAACTTGTCCGAAAACAATATGACAGCCAAAAACACATATTTCTTAGGTTATGCCGCACTATTGTTTATCATGAACTGGTTATGTTATGCCGTATATCAATTACAAATACAAATTTGCACTGAAGAGAAGAGTTACCTGTGAATTTCCATTGCCATAGCCAGGTTAACAGGCTTAGAAAGTTGTGCCATTGCCATTGAGTAAGGAAATATCTGAGAACAAAAGTAAGATTCTTTAGTTTTAGAATGCAAAATCTGAGAACATTTGAAAGACACAATAAGTTGGACATATTAGAGAAGCATAAGCAAGACGCTGCTGGTTCTACTCATTGTAGCACATTAATTGTAACTAATTCAGTATTAGTTAGTAATAAGCAATAGTTTTATGCCCTATTTGGATACACAATTTACTTAAACTTTGTAGCATAAGTACTCAGATTGTGAAGTTGGGTTGGAGAGAGCTAGAATTAGCGGTTTCTACATGGCGAGAAATTTCACAAACGTTAGAGATAGAATCTTCTCATCAACTAGTAAAAATATTATGAGAGAGAAACATGAAAAATACCTCATTCAAGGATGTCATGGCTTCAACCACTTCCTTGGTAAATGCCTGTCCTACTCCAGATGATTGCCTGATGGAATAAATTGTCAGATATGGTATAAAAGAAAAGAAACATTTCATCGCAAAATCCACGACAGTTTCTTCACCTTGACAGCATCTAGAAGCCCCTTCACAGGTTCATGCTCATGAGCCCAAGGCTTTTTGAATTGTTGAATGGATTGCAGACGAGAGCTAACAATAAGTCCCTTTGAGTCTACCAGCCAGATCTTCTTGCGGGTCTCTTCAACCGGAGCGTTTGTCTGTCCAAGAAAATAGTATTTAATTTAAGTATTTGATACAAACAAATACCATTAAAAAAAGAATACAAGGATAAAATTATACCTGCTTTGAAATCTCAAGAGCTATCAGCTCTTCTATACCAGTTCCAGCCTTCAATAACCAAAAGATAAAAGTAAGAAATTTACTTCAAGAGAAAAACACAGTAAGACCAAAAAATAAGAAATTAGTTCCCCTGAGAAACTTACCTCTCCAGCACCAAGGAATAAGAGGGTATGGTCAGCTAAGGTTCATCCAACTAATTTCAGGGAAGTAAGCAATCCAGCTAACACCACAGATGCTGTACCCTGGATTAAACCAAAGAATATCAGAGTCAATAATCTGAATTAATATATGAAACTGAGCATAAGTCAAAATCTTTTTAAGTATGCATGCTTGTATATCGTCGTTAAAAACAATATGAGATGAGCTGTATCTTCCAAACTAGAATAGAACTAGCAGCTGGTTTTACCTCAAAGCAAATCGGGAAATTGTGATGCATTGCTCTTTCTACACAAAGATGCCCTTCTTCCATTACCTTGGAATACCAACATCCTAAATACACATAAGCAGATCTGAGGATATAATTTCATAACCACAAGTTAACAAGTTAGACTCTAACTTAATAAACATAACCACAAGTTAATACCAAATATACACAAACTAATTACAAATAATACTGCTTTCTTTTGAGACTTTGGCTGAAAAAACTAAAACATACATTAAATTCAACCCAACAAACAACAACACTGATTTTTGATAACTATGGAATAATAAAATCAACACTAAACTTTGTGCCGAAATGATGGTTTATTTCAAGAATCTCCCTTCCCTAACCAAAATAAACATGCACGACAAAAAGAAAACTGATAATTGCTCTTCAAATGAAAAAAACCACTAACGATACACCAAACTTCTCTAATGCACGTGTGAGATTTAATCAATAGCTCTTTCTTCAAAACTGAAGAGTACCGATTTGTTGACATTGTTTAGATATCCCGAAACTTCATTTTTGAGGCATCTGCAAGAACGAGAAGAATAAGAAAAAGGAAGCAGAATGTGAAATAATCGGTATAGGAAAGAGAGTGAGAAAGAGCGCCGCTTTGAATTCAGAAGTGACAAGAGAACACGGAAATGGTTACTACGACAGTGGGAGATCTAAGAAGAAAATATCGAAACCCTAACAAACTTTTCGAGTTTGAAAATCGAAGGCACAGATTCAATAAAAACGATTCAAGTGAAAGAAGGATTTCGATGATACCTTGAAGGATTCTGGTGAGGGACGAATTCGGTGCGACGAGAGGGACGAGTTTGGTGCGATGCTTTTCTACGGTTGAAGAAGAATGACGATTTCGATATGAGAGACGATATAGATGCACTGAGTGAAGGATTCGATTTCAGCAACCATGAGAGTGAGTGAAGGATTAGGGTTCCTCTTTTAAGTTTCTGGAACGAGGTAGATAGGGTTTGAGGGTGAGTTTTTGCGAGAGAGGCAAAGTGAGGAGAAGGAGACTGGGTTTTGCGAGTGTTGCTGAGTTTTTGCCAAATCAGTGTTGCGAAATGAGTTTGCCAAATGGGTTTGGGAAATGAAATTTTGTTTAGTGAAATCACCGGAGAGGGAAACGTGAAAGTGAAGAGGGAAAGTTTTTTTTTTGTTTTTTTTTTACAATTAGTGGGGGTTTTTCTTGACAATCAACGGGGGTTTTAAAACTCCGTAAATTGAAACAAAATTTTTAACTGGGTAGACGAAAAGTTCCCTTTTTAATGTTAAACTGAGGGGGTTTTTAAAACCTCCGCAAAAAACCCCGCTATTTGATCTGTTTTTTGTAGTGTTCTTTGATTGTTTTATTTATCTATTTACACATAATTCCAATTTCTTCCAAAATTATCATTATTTATTTTGAAATATCCATAACTAATTGGGCTGTTTTAAAAGCAATTTTTGGTCCTTTTATAATATCCACAATTAAGAAATGAGATTGGAAACTTGTATGCAACACTAATAAAAAATCTGAAGGTAAAAATGGTAAGTTAAAAATAAGGGTGATTGATTCCATTACATTCTCCTCAAATTGGGGGAAAAGAAAAATAGGGTACAAGATAGATGGGATGGGATCGGGGCTGCCCCAACTATAAGGCGACCCAAGCCCTTGCCTTAGGCCTCAAAAAAATGTTTTTTGTATAGGAAAAAAGGACTTCAAAATTAATTATCATATACTAAAATAGGCCCCTTAATCCAGAAGTGGGCGTAGCGCACAGCTAGTTTAAATGTGTACTGCCCTTACAATGTCAAGGGTTTGATACTGCGTAAGCTGTTTTAGGGAAATTTTATTTATACATGTCCATATCAAAATCAAAATAGAAAAAATAGAACTATCTCTGTACGGATTCGAACTTTGAACCAGCACTATGAAATAGCCATAACTTACCACTACAACAACTTCAAGAAATAAAATATATAAACAGGTAGTAAATTTATATTTATTATTAAATTCATATTCTGTTTTATACTTTAAATTTTAAAAAACTATATAAAATGTACATATAAATTTTATATTTTTTTTAAAAAAAATTATAAGACTTGTAACTTGTATAGTACTCACTCACTTTCATATTTGTCATTTTTTATTAATTTTTTTTGCCATTTTTATATTATCACTTATCATTCCATTCCACCATCTTTTTTACGATCCAAACAATGGAATCCCATTATATGTCATCTTATTCCCTACCATTTCATCCCTTTCTATCATTCCAAACATATCATTTAAGAAAGCACGAAACGTGCGCGTCATGTATAGTTCTCATTGCCCTATAACTTTGGGACAGAGATACAAGTCAAGTATTACCTTTTATCATATTTAGAATAAAGGCCCATTTTAGGCCTTCACAATTTTTCAATATGACAAATTGGTCCCTAACAATTTTTTGGGACAAATAAGTCCCTGACGTTTTCAAAACGGGAACAAATTAGTCCCTGACACAAGGACTAATTTGTCCCCGTTTTGAAAATGTCGGGGACTTATTTGTCCCAAAAAATTGTCAGGGACCAATTTGTCTTATCGAAAAATTGTCAAGGACTAAAATTGTCAAGGACTAATTTGTCCACGTTTTGAAAACGTCGGGGACTTATTTGTCCCAAAAAATTGTCAGCGACCAATTTGTCTTATTGAAAAATTGTCAAGGACTAAAATGGGCATTTACTCTCATATTTATAAGCAAAAAATGTACTTCCTAGCTTCATTGACTAATTTTTGCATCTATAGAGTAGATATATCAGTTATTCAATAAAACTAGAAAATGCATTTTTGCTTATAAATGAGATTGGAGGGAGTATACCATAAAACATTTTACCAAATCTCCCACCTTATGAGGAAAATATGCACACTGTTATTAATACTTTGAATGTTTTCTGCAATGTCTCAGGCCAAATGGTTAGTTTGGAGAAAACGAATATCTTCTTTTCTAGGAATGTGCCACATACAGTGAGAGGGCGCTTGGCTCGCATTTCCAGCTTCAAAATTAGTGCTTCCATGGGAAAGTATTTGGGTGTCCCTCTCCTTGGCAAGAGCCCGAAAATTGGGGATTTTTCTTATCTAGTTGACAAAGTCCGGGATAGACTATCTGGTTGGAAGACCAAGCACCTATCCTTCGCAGGTAGAGTCACGCTCTCCAAGTCTATTATCCAAGCTATTCCTGTCTACTCTATGATGACAATGCCCATTCCGAAAAGCTGTTTGAATGAGATTCAACGCCTTCAAAGGAGTTTTATTTGAGGAGATACGGATGATACTCGGAAATTGCATATGATAAAGTGGAGCACCTTAACGCTCCCCAAGTGTTATGGGGTTTGGGTATCCGGGACCTCAACACTATGAACATGGCGTGTCTTATGAAGCTAGCATGGGGGCTCAAAACGGATCCAAGTAGATTGTGGTATCAAGTGTTGAATGGCAAATATGGCAGAGGTACTTTGGGCGAAGGCATTATACAAGTCAAATCGGCAGACTCAGCGCTCTGGAAAGCTATCCACGCGTGTTGGTTGGATATAAGTGCTATTGAGGCTTGGTCTCTTGGTAATGGGGGTAGCATCAATTTTTGGAAGGATAAGTGGATTAACGAGCACCTTCGTCTTGTTGACCATGTTCCAAACGTCCCTCCTCACGCCATGGACTGGTGTGTAAGTGACGTGGTCAGTGATGATGGTACATGGGCATTCGCTTCCTTGCGCAATATTATTCCAGACCATCTCATCTCGCTTTTAACTGCTATGCCTTCTCCTCTCCCTCATGATGGGACTGATATTAGATACTGGCATGTCAATGCTTCTGGTGATTTTAATGTGGCTTCAGCTTACAACAGTCTCAGTAATTATGATACATCCCGGGCAGATGATAGATGGAAGAAAGTTTGGCAGCTGCAGGTGCCAGAGAGGATTAGGTGCTTTATCTGGCAAGTTCTTCATGGGAAACTTCCAACCAAGTCTTACTGTAGCAAGTGGGGGAACGGTGATTCAAGTTGCCATCACTGCCGTAATAGTGTGGAGGCCATTATTCATATTTTACGTGATTGTCGAATTGCGGTTTCTCTTTGGAACTCTTTTATCCCTCCTAGTTTGGGGTCAGATTTTTATGGGGTTGATGTTGAGGAGTGGTTGATGCATAACCTCTCAAATACCACCTCATTGGATATTTCTCTGAATTGGTGCAACACTTGGGCAGCTGGTTGTTATTTCCTTTGGCAGTGGCGAAACAGACATCTTCATGATGAGGACTTTTTGATGCCTACTCAACCGTCTCGGATTATTTTGCAGCATGCTCATGATTATGATAATAGCAGAACCCAGCACTCTCGGTTATCTTCGACCAACAAGCAGCAGATTCAGGTTCGTTGGAACCCTCCTATGATGGGCTGGGTTGCTATTAATACAGATGGCGCAGTCAATTCCGTGCTTGGGATTGCTGGCTGTGGAGGCGTCTTGCGTGATTCCAATGGGCGCTGGTTGGGAGGCTTCGCTAAGCGCCTTTTTGTTCATACTGCGTACTTGGCTGAGTTGTGGGGTGCTTTCGAAGGACTCACGCTTTGCTTGCACAAAGGTTTTACTTCTATAGAGCTCCAAATGGACTCTTCTATTATTGTCAACTGTCTGAATGCAAATGAGTCAGGGAGTATCTCTGGTAGCCACCTAATGAGGAGAATTGGACAACTCCTCACGTGCTTTCATCACGTGCGCATCATTCATGTTTACAGAGAGGGAAACAAAGTTGCTGATGAGCTCGCTTCTTTGGGTTGCAGCTATGATGACGGCCTTATTAGTTTTGATATCCCCCCCAATGTTAATTCCCTGGTTGTTGCTGATGTAGTTGGGGTTTCTACCCCCCGAATGATTCTCGTGTAGTTCTCTTTTCGGGCGTTTTGCCCCTTTAAATCTCAAAAAAAAAACAAGATTAAAAATTAAGGATGTGTTTGATTAGCTTTCTAAAAATAGTATTCGATTTTTAAGAAATTAACAAAGCAGAAATTTTTTGTTGTTTAACTTTTAAAAAGTAGAAAAACTATTTTTAAAAACTATAATCAAGCAGGCCCTAAGGGCACAATTGATTCCCTTCTTTAAATTTGTCTTTCAGTTTTAGGCTTAATTACAGTTTTGGTGCCTCTATTTTCACCAACTCACGATTTTAGTCCCCCAAGAATATTTCTCACAAATTTAGTCTCCCTATTTCACTAACTCACGATTTTAGTCCCCCAATAATATTTTTCACGGATTTAGTCCCCTAATTTTCCCAATTTGTAAAATCAAAGTCCCCCAAATTTTTTGTTTGGCTAATTTATTGTTTTGGTGTGAATCGAGTATCCTCTGCGTGCAACTGCAGAGGCTAATCTCTCGAGCCAGGTATGACCACAATCGGCGGTAATGCTCTCCCTCAAGAGATTTAACGTTGCTGCATTCCCAAGAGATTTGACTAATTTATTTTTTAAAACCGTTTTTATATTCTTGTTTTAACTAAAAAATCAAAACGGAATATACTTGTTTTGAAGATTAATGCTAGCTTGATCGTGTTTTATTCCTGTAGGTAAGGGACAGTGAATTTTTATACAATCTAAACACACTACAAGAAAATTGACATATACCAACGGAGACCTATAGCGATGATAAATAAAACTGTAGGTATAGGTATCATATACCTACAACAAGTTAAAAAAAAACCGTGGGTATAGGTTCACGAGAAAAATTGTGGAAAAATAACTATGGGTATAGGTATTAGCGGGAATTGTTCTCACTTTCACCAAAAGTTCCCTCTTTTTTTTTACCAAATTAATTCCCCCTCCCATTTTTTTACCCAAAAATAATGCTACAGAAATTAAAAGAAAGAAATGAAAAGGAAGGAAATAGAAAAGGAAGAAAGGAGAACGGACGCGAGAGAGAAGCAACGCGCGAGAGAGAAGCAGAACGCAGCAACGAAGAGGACGCGAGAGAGGCGCCGCCGCGCCGCCGCGAGCCACCTCCGATCTCCTTCTTCACTACTCCACCAACGCGAGAGAGAAGCAACGCGAGAGAAGCAGAACGCGAGAGAGAGAAGCAGAACGCAGCAACGAAGAGGACGCGAGAGAGAAGCCACCGCGCCGCCGCGAGCCACCTCCGATCTCCTTCTTCACTACTCCACTGTGAGTACTCTTATATCTTGAATCTTTTTCCCCAAATTTCTTCTACCCTAGTCTCTCGATTCTGCTTTGTTCCTGAAATTTGTGTTTTGAAATCTAACTGAAATTGGTTCCTGATTCTGCACTGTGAGTACTCTTGTTCCTGATTTTGGTTCCTTATGTGAATACACCAAAACCCTAACATTTGTGGTTGCGAAATTCCTCCTCCCGGTCTTCTCCTCTTCTGCGCAGCATTCTAGCAAGGGAAGATTTTCGTCCTCTCTCCCTTTTCCCTAACTCCATTTTCCATCTCCCTGTTTGTTATTTTTAATTTGGTTTTTCCTCTTCTTGTTTTTTCTCTTCTTTCAATCAGGATTCAGATAGGAAGATTTTGCTGGTGAGGCGTGCTTTTAACGTTACCGTTGTTCATCTTCTTATTGATGTTACAGTTAAGGTTCTAGAGAAAGATTGAGTCTTTCTTTCTACTGTGTTGTCTCCTCTTTCCTTTCTTTAGGGTTTTCATTTGAAAAATTTGGAAAACTAAGTAGAAGTACTCTAGCTATATGAGAAGAAAACCTTGCTTTTGAGTATAATAAAAAATGAAAATCATGGAGTAAGAGAAAGCTAAGAACAGGAAAACTGAGTCATAGCATTGTTTGGTTGTGTTCTGTTACTTGATTTAATTTCTTTATTTTATTTTGGGTTTAGATTTTTGCTGGACTGTTGATAGGAGCAATGGATGGACATGTTTTATCTATTTCGTGTATGGCTAAGAACCTGTTCAGGTTCAATGGATGGAGGTACTTTAACTTTCTTTGTTTAATGTATGACTGGGGAAGTAATGGATGAATTGTAATGTTGTGCTCTTGACTATAGCTGGTAATTTGTTTTTGCCATCTAATGGATATTTAATAGTTTTGGAATGATTTAAAAGGATATTTGGAAATACATTTGAATGGTTATTGAAATGGGTTGAGAAAATTTTGTTTTTTCCCTGTTGAGCGTAAATTCAAAGGCCCTCATTTGAGTTTAGACGCGCAATCAAAATCTGATTTTTTTAATTTTTTTTTTTTAAATTTTGCAGGAGCATGTTGTTAGACCGAATACTGAAATAGGCCCAAATGGTCAGCAAGAACTTCTGGCTGAGACTCCTCTGTGGGTGACGACACTTGATTATGAACGGGTTAGTATACTCATATGTGAAACAGCCTACCATGATTTTGTTTATATAACTCATTGATTTATGGGTTTTCTCCAATTAAGTTTAATGGTTCAACAATAGTGGGCAAAATTGTAGGGTGTAAATGTGCTAACAACTTGAACCAAAGAGATATTGGTATTGCCGATTCCTACTGGTTTATCATATCCGTTTCCTTCATTCTTTGCTTTATTCTTTATATGCTATAATTTTCTTGTTGAAGTTAGTTCAACAAATGCAATTTACATCAGCATTATTTTCTCTTCATCATACCTTAACATATTTGGACAATATCCATGTTGTTATAAAACAATGTTCATAGCAGATATAGCAGATTGGATTTGATTTTGTAATTTAAGGTTTAAAACAAGGTAGTGTGTTGGATTTGATTTTGTAATTTAAGGTTTAATTCAGATATAGTTGATTGGATTTGATTCTGCAGTGAAGCAAAATCACTCAAACTTCTGATGGGTGTTACTTTTTTCATATTTTTAACACTTTCAGTAATTTATTATTATAATTTCATATTTGTTTCCTATTTTTTAAGGATTTCATAAATTATACATGTCCTTTTGAGGTTGGAAGCGCTAACTGATTATTGTTGGTTGTGTCAGCGGCCACAGGTTTGCGTTTTCCTACTGCTGTGCAATTCCAACAATTCCAATTCCAATAATTTGTATGTGTATGTACTTCTGGGTTTGGTTATTGTGTTTTGAGATTGTGGTGATGAACTGAACAATAAGGTAGGACAGCAACCTTGATGGCATGCTTGAGAAACCTCATTTTTGTTTTGCATTTTCTTTTTTGTTCTTTACATTGTGAGACAATTCTTCTGGTTTTTATATATCAGTTTGATGACCATTTTGCGTTGCTTATAATAATAAATACGTGGATGTGAGTGGCATTGTATGAACACGTTGACAATGAGGCAACACAATTTAGACTTTGTCCTTCATATTTTTTTAACTTAGTTTAGCTATGAAGTTTAATTAACAAGATATCTAAAAAAAACCTTTTGTTAGAGTATTAGAATGTGAATCATTCACTGAGTATTAGAGTATGAATCATTCACTGAGTTCAACAAAGTGTATCCTGTATGTGTTTTATCTTGGCCAAATTCTCAGATTTCAGTTCAAGAAATGATATATCAAAAGTTTTTTGAGAAGCTTGTTTTTAGCAACTTTTGTAAGTTCCACATTTTATGTTTTCCTCTGCATGCTTCTTAACCTTTTGTTAAGTGACCTTCAACATATATGTATTTTGTAATGACATAATTCCTCATGAACCACTTCACAGTAGGGCCTCAGGGAACCCATTGAGAAGTACATTGTTAAATGTTTCATAGAAAACAGCATAACATTATTGATTAAAGCTACTATGACCTTGTATTAAAAACCTATCGAGAAGGAATTTGAAAGGTTGAAAAGCATTGCTTAGTCACCAAAAGATTAGTTGTGTTTGTGATATTAACTACACTATATATGCACTTCTTTTATTGTGAGATCAACAATATGGAACCTCAACAATATTGTGTGTGTTTCATAACCTGGCTTCTTCCAAATTGCAGTTTACTTGAGTAAGCTTACATTAAAAGGAGCATTCTGAACTTATATGGATGCAAGGCTGATGGGTTACATTAAGGAGCATTCTACCTCAGGAGCTCTCTCTGCCAAAGAAGCTTATTTGGATTTAAATGGTTTATCCAATCAGGTTAGCTGGGCTATAATGATTAGGCACTTGTTACCACTTAAGTCATATGGTATAGATAATTTGATACCTGTAACTTGGAAAATTGATACCACTTATGCATTTTCTTACTTGTAGTACTCAATTGATACCACTAATGCTTCTTTTTACTTGCATTACATTTTTGCTTATGCTCAATTGATACTTATAACCTGTGCTTTTGCAATTGATACTTGTAGTACTCAATTGATACTTGGACAGGAAGTGTTGTGGATTTTCAAGAGGGGCATCTGTCTATGGAGGTGTGACAAGGTATGGCCTAAAGTGATATGCTTTATCATTAATGTTAGTAAAGTATTCCATGAATTGTTCACTGCAATTTTAGCTTTTTAATTAACTTACACAATTATTGGCTAACATTTATCTTTTTCCCTTTGTCCCATCTTAGACAGCATCAACATGCAAGGTGGCAGGCTATGACAGGAAGGGTTGCGGGAAATACATACTTGTATCGCCATCATGGTTCACTGCTGTCCATGCAGCTATTCCGTTCATAGCTATGCTAAGGAAGTCTGTGTTAATGCCTAAATCGGCCATGGCATTCACTATTGCAGCATCAGTGTTAGGCCAAGTTATTGGCTCAAGAGCTGAGAGGTTCAGGCTAAAGGCAGTTGCTGCTAAAAAGCTAACTATAGCAGAAACCTCTAGTGTTAGTTCAGTCCAGTTACCTGTGGTTAACTCTAAAGACAGGCACTGTGGTGATACTGAGAACTGGAATGCAGCTTCTCTTCAGTTGGCAAAGTGTTTCTGCTATACAGGTTTGCTTCTTCTCTATATCTATAGGATGGATGCATTACTTAATCAATGCCTTCTTTACTCTTACTCTGCTAACCTTTGCTACCACTAGTCATGAATATTTTTCCGCATCTTCATTTTAAAGAATTAATTTGTGTAATGGAAAGATACAAAGAACTGGATTCATAGATCCCCTATATATTGGGTTTGGTGTAAGCTAGAGAAAATCTCAGAGTTTTATAAGTTTTCTTATTTCTCTTTGTCTAACCAAGATGAATGTAGTTTGTGTTTGATATAAAGAAGATACTCTGAGCATTACTTGATTGCTCCAAGTCCAAACACTGTATTTATTTTATTTTCATTAGGCTCCAACTGCTTCTAGTGCCCCGGAGCAAATGAATTCTCCAAGTCCAGACACTAATGGAGATAATGGCGTCAATGAAGATTAGAAGTTGATTTTATGCTATCAAACTTAGCTTTTACATTAATTTTATGCAATTTGTTTTCTTTGTAACTTTTTAGATTATCCTAAGAGTTGGATGTAGTAGTACATGTTAATTTACAATATGCTAACATACTTTTGAGAATATCGTAAGAGTTGATGTAAGAGTATATGTTAATTTGCAATATGTTGAAATGCTTGTAAGACGTGATTAATTTTCAATATGATTTGAGTTTTATTTTATTTTATTGTTTCATAAATGTATTTATTTTATATTTAGCTTTTAATTGATTATCGTAAGTGCTAATGACAAGAGGTGTCACCAAAATCTACAAATAAATTCTTTACAAGTGGTGGGTATAGCATATTAGGAGCTACAACTAAAACCAATACCGATGGAGAATTTGGCGTAGGTATAGCGAAATTAAAACCTATACCGATGGAGAATTTGGCGTGGGTATAGCGAAATTAAGTGTCATGTTAAAACCTATACCAACAGAAGCGTGACCGTGGGTATAGCTATTTGGTTTTGTCCATCGGTCAGAAAACCGTCACTATAGGCTATAGCGACGCCGTTTATCCGTGGGTATAGCCAAATAAAGACGACGACAAAATGTTCCGTCGGTATAGGTTTTCAGTGCTATACCCACGGTTTTTAACCCTTTACCCACGGTGATTTGCCGTCGCTATAGGTCAATTTTCTTGTAGTGACATGTTTAGGATCTCTGGCGAAAAAACAAAGGGGATAACATATAAGCTAGCTTAGAGCAGATGAATTGATAGCGGGTTGTAGATAAGCTAGCAGATTGAATTTGGACTTTGTTTGGTGTGTTCCATCCGATAGCGGATTACGTTAGTGTATTTGACTAGCAGGTGACGAGTACATGCATGTGTTTGGTAAGTGCTAGCGTTTATCATTTTTCAGGTAGCGTTGAACATTTTTTGAAACGCTACTTTAAGTTGCGTTTGAGTGGATAGCGTAGAGCTTCTCACTTCTTTTTGGCATTTCTACCCTTATTATTTTTCTTAAATTCCTTTTATATCATTTTACATTTATCATGAATTAAATATGTTCTTTTATGTCATTTTACATTTATCAACTAGTTTAACCTAGCTTTACCAAACACATTCATTGTTATCAGCTAGCTTATCTGCTACCCGATATCCGCTAGATCAACTGCTATCCACTATCCGCTCATTCGTTATCTGCAAGCTTATCCGATGTCCGCTATTTTATACCAAACAGAGCATAAATGTTTGATAAAATTAGGGGTTGAAGTAGTGTAAAAATATAAAATGACATAAATAGATATTTGTAATTAGTGTCTAAATCTGAGAGAAAATTCATTAACGAATGATAAATGAGAAATTTAATTAAAATAACAAAATAAGAGAAAAAATAAAATACTATAAGTTATAAGTTCAAACACTACTTCAAATTGTCTTTTAAATGAACGTTATAAATTACTAAAAATTAAAAACTATAAACTAGTAATAAATGCCAGCTGTTGGAACATAAGGTACAAGTATCATTATAATAATAGTGAGCCTAGCTAGAAAGAACAAATTAGGAAAAGAATGGCATTGCGCAAATCACAAAGTTGCATCAAAATATGGTAATCGATGCGATGATGCCAGCCTAAGATGGTACGGTAATGGAATAACAATGGCAAAGTGTGGTTACGTATGTCAAACCTCGACACTAAACAGTAAACATAACACTCTGGCGCAATTCGCGGTCCACCTTCCTCGCCTCCCTACCTCCTTATGTTGTACCCTCTTATTCTTTTGGCAGTTTTTTTTACCCCTTCATTAGACCCCATACCCCCATTTTACCATAAATTTTCAAAATATCCTTAATTTTTTGTTAAAAAAAATAATTTTTTAAAATTTCTGGAAATATGTTTGAGGTATTTTCGGAAAAACCAATATTTCTGCCTTCCAGAAATATGTGTATTTCCGGAAATTTAAAAAAAATATATTTTTTTTTAAATTAAAAAAAATTACGTGAAATAATTAAATGTAACGAAACTCGCTAAAGTAATAAACAATAATAATAATACAGTATCAATACAGTAAAAATACAAAAAATAATACAACTAGATGTCCAAAGCTGTAAAGCAGCCAACAGACTATCATAGACATCACCAGGAATGCCGTCGACTGCCAAAAGACTATCATAGACATCCTGGACTGTAAGGAAAGTGGACCAACATCCTCAGCAGCTGCAGGTGCATCCTCTAGAGGCGAAGGCGGAGCTGGAGGTGAAGGCGAAGCCGGAGTCAGGCAGGGAATGGACACCTGTAAGTACCATGGTAGGTACTCGTCATCACAAGCACCCTGGACGGGTGTCCGTCAACCGTTGTCCCTGAAATCCCGCGTTGGGGACTGATAGAACATCAGCTGATGTACTATGAACTCTGTAGATGGACGTGGGCCCGAAATAGGTGGATTAGGAATCTGCTGAACATATCCAAACTGCCAACGGACCCTGTCTGGCATATAAGGCATAGCCACATCCCCCCACAACAATCAACCTCTGAATAATGAAATGTTGTGAAACTGGAGGTACTGTCTGTGGTCGTCCTAGGGGATCCATATGACCTGATCCCTCTGCAAGTCATCCAGCAGCTGCCGAAACTCCGGAAGCTTGATACTATCGCACTTCTTGTTCGCCCACCTGCTGCAACGTGGAAGTTCACTAGCACCGAAGTCTTTCCGCACCACGATGGTGGGGAATACTCATATATCCAGCACTAAAATAATTAAAAAAACAAATAAGTAATTATATAAATAAATGTAATTAAAAAGAAATAAAAACAAATAATTAATTAATTACCTGCAGCAGAGAAGCGTATCCGCCAATCTGCGACGTCTCCCAGTAACAAGCATCATTCAGCTGCTCGTAGAGAATAGCTAGAGCAGCTGGACCCCGAGCCCACTGGCCACACAGGTCAAAATCAGAAATAAGAGTCACCCACTTGACAGGGACAGATGTGTGACTCTTGTCGGCAAAAATGGTGCTGCCCAATAATAGCATCGGCAGTGTCAAAATGTGGCCGATGCGCCAACGATGTGTCGGTGAGCGGCAAGTGGAGCAACGCAGACACGTCGTCCAACGTCACTGTCATCTCCCCCCACGGCATGTGGAATGAGCTGGTCTCAGAATGCCACCTCTCCACAAAAGCTGATATGAGCTCGTGGTTGATGTTGCCGAGAGGTGTGATGTCCAGCTCAAACAGATACGCCTGCTGCAACCATCCTGCTATATGTGGGTGGTGGTGCTGAGGTCTCATCTTCAGTATCTCCCCCCATGTGAAACAACTTTAATCTTACCCCGTGATAATAATGCTCATGCTTCTGCTGCTGCTCTCGCTCTCGGACACGTCTCTAACGCTCAGACGCGTGTCCGGCCTTTCTAGTCCTCAATCTGAACCTGGTCCTACTGCCAGAAGGACTCTGCTCATCTCCTCGTCCTGTTCCTGAATGCTCGCCTCGCTCTATGTTTCCTGTTCTAGTTGCCACTGAAAAAGCAAAAAAAAAAAAAAAAATTAAAAAGAAATTTCAAAAAAAAAAATCCGGAAATACCATTTTTTTACGGTATTTCCGAAATTCCCTGCAAATTAACCTTCCGGAAATAACGTAATTTGGCGTATTTTCGGAAATCTTTCCCGAAATACGTCTATTTTCGGGAGGTTTAGGGAAAAAAAACTTACTTTTTCTGAAATATGATGGAATGAGGAATGAATTCGTTTTTTAACATTTTTTAGGGGTATTTTGGTCTGTTTAGTCAATTTGGGGGGTATGGGGTATAATTGGGGGGGGGTACAAAATAAAACTGCCTATTCTTTTTCGTCTTACCCTATGCTTTTTTTTTTTTATTATTTAGGACCATTGCTGGCTACTCCCGGAGTGTCCCAACGCTTTCAACAAAAGACTAATTTCTGCTCGCCCGTAGAACCAAATATTAGGCTGGCCAACACCATGTCTTACCCTATGCTTTTGATACTATTAGGGCTGACAATTAACCGAACTAACTCGAACATAGTTCGAAACTCGACTCGATAAATAAATGAGTCGAACTTGAATTAGGTATAGTTCGACTCGTTTGGTTCATGAAATATATATATATATATATATATTACTCTACCATTATTATTTTAATATGATCTATGTTATGCATTTTGTGTTTTTAAAGTAAAGTTTTTTGTTTATTGGTTCGTGCAATTTGTTTAGCACTAGTTATTATATCATAACACCATTCTCAAATTATTTTATTATTATACTTGTTTATACTTTTTTATTAAACTAATGAGATAGGTAAACAAAAATATTATAATTATTTTTATGTTATGAAAATCACTAAAACTAGAGTAGAACAAATATGAGATGAAGAAGAGAGAAGAAGACAATGAGAAAGTCTTTCCATTATGCTCTTCACATGTGTATCTTTACACTAAAGTATGAGTCATATTTATAGGATACAAATAGACAAGTGAATAATCACATACAATTAAAGGTCACTAACAATCATTATTAATGGGAGTTAAGGGAATGTTGAAGATATGGATGGACATCCACTAATTATTCATAACACTCCCCATTGGATGTCCACTTGAGGATACGCCTCATTAAAAACCTTACTAGAAAAAACCCAGTGGGAAAAAAATCTAGTGAAGGAAAAAGAGTACAATATCCTTTCAGTGGGAACTGCCTCGTTAAAAACCTTTTCAGGAAAACCCAGTGGGACAAAACCATGGCAAAGGGAAAAAGAGTGCAGTTTTTCTCCCCCTGATTGAAGTGTTGTTTACCGTGTTTTTTGGTAAACACTGCTAGTTACAAATTAATGTTGCTTACAGGATCAACTAGAAAATCTTAGAACATTTGTGTTAAAGTTTTTCCAGAAATTATGAGTGTTCTTGCGGTTTAAACTTGAAAGTATGAAGATAACCGTTGAAGTTATCTCCAAGAAAAGAGAATCCTGAGTAGAAGGCGAAGACAAAACAAATAAAATGCAGAAAACTTAAGAAAGTAAAAGTGAAATTGCATTAATTGTAAAGAGAATGGTGCACAAGTTCATACATTGTTCTCTGACTCGTTTTCTCTGTACAAATACAAAAACCATCCTCATTCAAGTTCAATTATGTAGTTGCTGTGAAAAGCAGCAAGTAATTGAAGTTTTCCCTCCAAGATAAGTATAACTACTCCGAAAACCAGTCAACCTTTTTTACTCTCTGAAAGCTTTCAGCATATTTCATGTTCTAATACTAAATTTTCTTCTAAAACTGCTAGTATGCCTATCACTATAACATCAAAGTTCTTGTTAATTATATTCATGGACCCAATAATCAAGACAATTGCAAGCTCGCAGCAAGAAGCATATGTCAAATAAATAATCAATCCCCAAGTAAACAACAGTTATGGTTGCAAAAATACCTATGCTCTCCCATTGCATGGAACAAAAGGCCACACAAATGATAAGCTCTTGCAAACCTATCATCAAAATTCAAAAGCAATCTGTCTCAGATAAAGAGCTAACAGGCACACACAAACTACACGAAGTGTGATAAAACAGAAAAACAATGATAATGCAATACTGTTTCATTCGCAACGGTTACCTCCCATCAATTTGCAGCACTTGATTTAGACATTCCAGAGCTTTTGTCGGCTTTGATAAATCTTGATAGAACTGCAAAAAACCTAATATTCAGAACAAGACTAGCAACCAAAATTATCTAACATGACACATTTAAGCATATAACTGAAAGGCTTAAAGGTCATTTTGGCCCCTGTAAAATACACATTAATCCATTTTGGCCCCTGCAAAATAAAAAACTTTAAATAAGCCCCTGCAAAATAGTTAGTTGTTCAGTTAAGCCCTCGCTGTTAGTGGTCCACTAACGCTGTTAGTTTTAAAGGTATTTTGCAGGGGTCAAAATGGATTAATGTGTATTTTGCAGGGGCCAAAATGACTTTTAATGTGTATTTTGCAGGGGCCAAAATGAGGGTTAAAAATAACAGCGTTAGTGGACCACTAACAGCGAGGGCTTAACTGAACAACTAACTATTTTGCAGGGGCTTATTTAAAGTTTTTTATTTTGCAGGGGCCAAAATGGATTAATGTGTGTTTTGCAGAGGCCAAAATGACCTTTAAGCCTAACTGAAAATAAAAATTTGAAAAAGATATTCCATACTTAATCAATTGCCAAAGACTAATACATCTTCATAAATTGCCAACATCAATTCAGAACCAGGCTAGCAACCAAAATCATTTAAGAAATGCTTTAAGCGAATAACTGGTTATAAAAAGCCAAAAACGATTTAACCAGCAAAATGAATTAAGCTTACCACTACAAGAATTTAAGGTATTTCCGGCGGGAGATTTCCGGCAGAACAAATCCGCCAGGTAAATTACCTGGGGGATTTTGGGAGTTACCGGCGGCCTGGGTCCCCCGGTAAATTACCGGCGGATTTTTCATTGCTTACCGGCGGATTTTAGGTGCTTACCGGTAGACCATTTTAACGAAAAAAAATTAAAATCAATGCGCCGGTAATTGCAATTACCGGCGGATAATTTCGGTAATTATAAAATAAAAATTTAAAAAAGACCGCTGGTAGTTTCAAATAATCCGCCGGTAATCGTAGCAAATCCGCCGGTAACAGTCAGAGGAAAAATCCGTCGGTAAGCTAAATTTCCGGCGGATAAATTTTAAATTTTGAAATTTAAAAATCCGCCGGTAAGCACCGAAAATCCGCCGGTATTTCACTCTAATCCGCCGGTTTGCATTTAGCCGTTGCGAAGTTGACTGAATTCCGCCGGTTGGAATCCGCCGGTACTGGAGATTGTTAGACTTAGAGTATAACCTTAGAGGGGGGGTTGGAATCCGCCGGTACTGGATTCTTTTCGCAAATGATGATTATATTCTTTTTCAAATTGGATGCGGAAAATGTGATTTGAACTTTTGGATAAGAAAACAAACAAGAGTTGTTTAAATTGTATTCAATATTTCCAATAAAGATATTATAAGAGATAATCAGGATATTGAATATATTAGATCTTAGGGAAGAGGAGTAGAAGATGATTGATGAGTATTGATAATATCACAATTAATATGTTTATGTGACAGAGTAATTTAAGCACAGTAATATAAACAATAAACAGTGATAATGATAGTGATAATATCAATAAGCACAATAATATTAATAATAAACAGTTATAATAATAGTGCAAAATATAAAGAGAGAAGGGATAGAGGGACACAGATATTTAGCGAGGTTCGGGATAAAACCCCTACGTCCTCGGCCTTATGCTTTTCAACCCTTGGACTTAGCAACCACTATATTGAAGAGAGTTTAATACAAACAGTCGACTTCAACACTAGTGAATCTCAATTCCCCTGAACTGAGAACCCAAGCACCCGCTAAGGATTTCAAAACCAACTCAATCACCCGATTGAGAGACCCAAGAAAAACTCCCAGGATTTCAAAACCAACTCAATCACCCGATTGAGAGACCCAAGAAAAACTCCCAGGATTTCAAAACCAACTCAATTACCCGATTGAGAGACCCAAGTAAAGCTTCTCAGGATTTCAAGAAAACCACTTAAAACAATAAAAGGTTTACACAATTTGAGATCTAGAGATCCAATCACTTCTTAGAATGTGTCAGTTTAGAACTGAGAGAGATGAGTGATCTTAGGAAAATAGATGCTCTAAAATATGAAATCTTGTTTTTGCAAAAGCTTAAAGATTGATATGACAGTGGAAGCTAGCTTTGCAAAATTATAAAAGCCTTTTAGAAAAGATTCTATGATTTTCGAAAACAAAAGACTTTTAACAAGATCAAAACAATGAAGCTCAAGATCTTAGATTTAGATTGATAAAAAAGCTTTTGAAGATAATATGACAATTTCGAAATCAAAAAGCTTTTTAACAAATAAAACAATGAAGCACAAGATCTTAGATCTAGATTTATAAAAACATAAAAGCTTTTGGAAATGATATGACAATTTCGAAATCAAAAGCTTTTAACAAAATAAAACTATGAAGCACAAGTATAGATCTAGAATCGTATAGAGAGAAATTGTGAGATGAAGAGATGTTGGAGGTGAAGCTCAACCCAGGTATTTATAGGCTTAGGCACCGTTGAAATTTTTGAAAAACATTTAATATAAGTGAAGAATCGATTCATTGATCAAGTCAAAATGTTGATGAATCGATTCATTGCCTTTAAAAAATAAAAGAATCGATTCATTGATGTTTGGAAAATGAGGGAATTGATTACAATGCTTATGTAGAAAGGCATGAATCGATTTTCAGGCCATATGGAGGTCCTGAGAATCGATTCTTATCCATGTAGAAATAAAGGGAATCGATTTTTTCTTTTCTTTTTGGAAGGCATGGGAATCGATTCATGGCCCTTTGGAAACATGAGGTAACCGATTTTCAGGCCAATTAGGAGGTCCTGAGAATCGATTCCAAGGCCTATGAAATGGGTTGGAATAGTAACTTGCATATTTTCTCCCCCTTTGTTTTCATCAAAAAGGAGGGGGGGTGAAAAAACATACAACATAAGCACTTTATAAACTTGCATAATAAATAAGCAGCATTGCATAGCATATGATATATCAAAAACAGTAGTTCATGCTATGCTCCCCCTTACTTGGTGATCCCCCTTAATAATTTTAGAATGCAAGGCTTTAGTAAAAAGAGGGTGGATCATCATGGTTTTAAAAATATGATACCCAAGATACTCATCCTTGGTTCAACAATATAGGTATCATTTTTAACAAAAAATATGTTGCACCACAAAATCCAGCACAATAGAGAGAAGAAAGAAAAAAAACTTTGATGCACACAAAGAAAATTTATTTCACAAAAGTGATAAATTATTCTTAAGGTGAATAGAACTTTTTCAATCTAACCTTCACCGGTGATTCTTCCTCTATTGTTGATATTACTGGTCACATGACTGCTGTTTCTGAGTATTAAGAATCTTTTTGCGTCTCCAGTCATGAACTTTGAGTCTCTGCTATCAAGGTATTGATCTGTCCCCCATACCTTGTAGCACACCTGCACTAAGATCAAGTAGAAAATTTTGGTACCCAATTCTCTTTGGGTCCTTTGGGGTTAGTCATCAAGGGGTTTGCTTTCACAATCCACCTTGGTTTCTTCCAAGTAGGTACAAGGGTTCCAAGCTCACATATTTTACGGATGGGGCATGAAGAGGAGCTATGGTTTCCCTTTTGGCAATATGTGCATTTGAAGATAGTAGGTTTATGATTAGAGGTAGAAGCTACAAAGGTGATATTTTTGTTTGAGCTGGAGGTGGTGGAATTACCTTGGTACCCAATACCTCTCCTATCAACATATTCATGTTGGGAGTGAAGTAGCTTGGTCAAGGTCTTTTCACCAACCTCAAACTTTTTCAAAGATTCTTTCAAAAATTCATTTTCAACCTTGGCTTTTTCAAAATTTTGTTTAAGCTCAAGAAACTCAAGGTTGAAAGGTTTTATTTCATGTAGCTCATTCTTCAACTTAGTTACCTCATTTTCTAGAGTCTTAATTTGAGTGAGCATGCTTTTGTTACTCTTTGCCAATTTCTTAGATTTTAACAACAGAGTTTCATGTTCAAAATAAAGAGTATCAAAAGCCTCACTTAAATCGTGACTACTATACGCACCATCAGATAGATCATCATGTATAGAAGAATCAGAAAGACTAGAAGAGTTAAGGCTTACCTTAGATGAGTCATTTGCCATATGACAAACACCATTTGCAATTTGCTCTTCTTCGTCTGTGTCACTATCAGAGCCAAGACAATCCCATATAGTAGCCTTAGGTGTTTCACATGCCGTGAGACAGATGGCATTTGCAACTTCCTCTTCTTCACTGTCAGAATAGTTGTTCCATGTAGCCTTCTTAGCTTTCTTGGATTTCTTTGAGTTATTTCTCTTTTCAAGTTTGTTGAATTTCATGAATTCTTCAAATAATTCAGCCATGTCTTCATCATCAGATTTTTCATCAGACTCACTTTGTTTCCTTGCTACTTTAGGAGTTTTAGCAGCAAGGGCAAGAGATTTCACCACTTCCTTTTCTTGATTCTTTTTAGCAGCCAATACTACCTCAAAGGCTAGCAATGATCCAATAAGGTCTTCTTGAGGTAAAGTGCCAATGTCTTTGGCTTCGGTTATAGCACAAGTCTTAGGGAAGAAATCACCAGTTAAGGATTCAAGGATCTTTCCATTCAAATCCTTGTTGGTGTATTTCTTTCCTAAGGCCCTCAAGTTGTTTACAATTAAATTTAATCTCTGATGCATTGCTGCGACAGACTCACCTTCTTTCATTTTAAAACTTTCATATTCAGAGGTGAGAATTCTAATTTTAGTATCTTTTACCTGGCTTGTCCCGACATGAGTGGCTTGTAGGCAGTCCCAGATTTCCTTTGCACTTTGACACCCTTTTACTCTACCATATTCTTCTTCACAGAGTGATAGATGAAGGATATTCATGGCCTTTGCATTTAGGGATATCTTGTCAAGCTCAGATTTTCTTAACTCACTCAGGTCGATGGTGTAGATGTCTTCCACCGGTACTTCTTCAGCTTTGCCGGTGGCTTGAATTTTTGAAGTGTCACCATCAGTATTACCTGGTTTTGTGATCTTGATCTTCATCGGGATTAGAGGACCATCCATTATGATTCTCCATAGAGTGAAGTCAATTGCCTGCACATGACATTTCATACGACTACTCCAGTAATCGTAGTTAGTACCATCAAATAGAGGAGGCCTATTAGAGGACATTCCTTCTTTCATGAAAGAACCCATAATTACAGATATGTAACGGATAAATTTAGAATTGCGAGATGTAAAGCTCTAATATGCAATTCCTAGCTACTGATACCACTTGTTAGACTTAGAGTATAACCTTAGAGGGGGGGTGAATAAGGTTATGAGTAAATATGGATTCTTTTCGCAAATGATGATTATATTCTTTTTCAAATTGGATGCGGAAAATGTGATTTGAACTTTTGGATAAGAAAACAAACAAGAGTTGTTTAAATTGTATTCAATATTTCCAATAAAGATATTATAAGAGATAATCAGGATATTGAATATATTAGATCTTAGGGAAGAGGAGTAGAAGATGATTGATGAGTATTGATAATATCACAATTAATATGTTTATATGACAGAGTAATTTAAGCACAGTAATATAAACAATAAACAGTGATAATGATAGTGATAATATCAATAAGCACAATAATATTAATAATAAACAGTTATAATAATAGTGCAAAATATAAAGAGAGAAGGGATAGAGGGACACAGATATTTAGCGAGGTTCGGGATAAAACCCCTACGTCCTCGGCCTTAGGCTTTTCAACCCTTGGACTTAGAAACCACTATATTGAAGAGAGTTTAATACAAACAGTCGACTTCAACACTAGTGAATCTCAATTCCCCTGAACTGAGAACCCAAGCACCCGCTAAGGATTTCAAAACCAACTCAATCACCCGATTGAGAGACCCAAGAAAAACTCCCAGGATTTCAAAACCAACTCAATCACCCGATTGAGAGACCCAAGAAAAACTCCCAGGATTTCAAAACCAACTCAATTACCCGATTGAGAGACCCAAGTAAAGCTTCTCAGGATTTCAAGAAAACCACTTAAAACAATAAAAGGTTTACACAATTTGAGATCTAGAGATCCAATCACTTCTTAGAATGTGTCAGTTTAGAACTGAGAGAGATGAGTGATCTTAGGAAAATAGATGCTCTAAAATATGAAATCTTGTTTTTGCAAAAGCTTAAAGATTGATATGACAGTGGAAGCTAGCTTTGCAAAATTATAAAAGCATTTTAGAAAAGATTCTATGATTTTCGAAAACAAAAGACTTTTAACAAGATCAAAACAATGAAGCTCAAGATCTTAGATTTAGATTGATAAAAAAGCTTTTGAAGATAATATGACAATTTCGAAATCAAAAAGCTTTTTAACAAATAAAACAATGAAGCACAAGATCTTAGATCTAGATTTATAAAAACATAAAAGCTTTTGGAAATGATATGACAATTTCGAAATCAAAAGCTTTTAACAAAATAAAACTATGAAGCACAAGTATAGATCTAGAATCGTATAGAGAGAAATTGTGAGATGAAGAGATGTTGGAGGTGAAGCTCAACCCAGGTATTTATAGGCTTAGGCACCGTTGAAATTTTTGAAAAACATTTAATATAAGTGAAGAATCGATTCATTGATCAAGTCAAAATGTTGATGAATCGATTCATTGCCTTTAAAAAATAAAAGAATCGATTCATTGATGTTTGGAAAATGAGGGAATCGATTACAATGCTTATGTAGAAAGGCATGAATCGATTTTCAGGCCATATGGAGGTCCTGAGAATCGATTCTTATCCATGTAGAAATAAAGGGAATCGATTTTTTCTTTTCTTTTTGGAAGGCATGGGAATCGATTCATGGCCCTTTGGAAACATGAGGTAATCGATTTTCAGGCCAATTAGGAGGTCCTGAGAATCGATTCCAAGGCCTATGAAATGGGTTGGAAATCGATTCCAAGCTTTCCTAAAAATATTTTTTTTTCAACTTGCCACCTTATGCATGCATGCAATTTTGTGAAATATTTTTTCAAAACTATTTTTATGCATCATGCATGTTTTGAAAAGTCATCTCTCTCAATAGCTAAAGTGCCACACACTTTAGGTGATAGGACCTTTACAAAGTGTCCTAAAAGGCTTAGACACAATTTAGGGTTTTGAACTTCATATGTTGCTTCTTCTTCAAGCTTCTCTTCTTTTGTGTCTTCTTCTCTTTAAATTAAGTCCTGCACTTTGCTCATCTTGAAACATTAGTAGATATGATGTAATTTGTTATCATAAAAAATAAAGGAGTGTTTACCCTTGGTTCAACAGACATTACCGACGGATTTGTGCGATATAGCAGTTGGCGTATTGCCTTTATATTCGAACCGCGCTTCCCTCACTCTTCACTCACTCTTCACTCTCTTCTCCAAAATCTCTCACTCTTCACTCTCTTCTCCAAAATCTCTCACTCTTTTCCTCTTAAATGTCTCACTCTTTTCCTTTCAAATCTCTCAATCCACTCCATTCGAATGCTTTTGTGTTCTTTCTGTGAGATTGCTCTTAAGTTTTGTTTAAGGTACGTTTTTTAACTGAGTTTTGATTGTTTTAGTTAATCTTTAGTTTTTAAATATGTGTTGTTTAATATTTTTTTTGTTATTATTTGTTTTGCAGTTGGTTGGAGTTGCTAGTTTGGAGTTTTGTTTACAAGAGTCCACCGGAAAGCATCAAGTCAGACACTTCTCTTCACTACCGGTTAGTTAACAAATTTATTTGTAATAAAATAAATAAATTTCAATATTATTTGATGTTATTAGCTGAAATTTTTCATGAAAATAAAATAAATTTCATTTATTGTGTAATAGTTTATTGTGTAATAGTTTATTTTTTTGATGTTATGCAATTTTTTTATCATTTAAATCGTTATTCAATTCTCGTTTAATTAGCATTTATATTATAAATTTAATTTAATTTAATTTTTATGAATTAAATAACAGATATTTTAATTAACGAATAATAATAATAATATTTTTTTAAATAAAAGAATTAAAAACTGTTTTTTTATGAATTAAATAAAAGATATTTTAATTAACAAATAATAATAATATTTTTTTTAAATAAACGAATTAAAAACTGTTTTTTTTAAATAAAATTAATTGGTTACCGGGGGATATTCCGCCGGTAAATTCCGGCGGATTTTCCGTCGGAAAATCCCCCGAAAATTACCGGCGGAATATCCGCCGGTAACCGTTAAAATTCGCCGGAAAACACCGGTGGAAATTCCGCCGATAACCGTTACCTGCGAGCGAATTACCGGCGGCTTTCCGGCGGAAAAAATCTGCCGGTAATGTCCAATTATCGACAGATTTTGGTCATTACCGGCGGATTTTGGCCGCCGGAAATCCTCGAAATTCTTGTAGTGTACAAGTAAAAAAAAGAAAGCTGTAGATGTGAACTAAGCGGGTATGATATGAAAAGGAAACTTCAACTCTAGTTGAAGCTGAATGAGTGAAATGGAGCACAGGCAGACAAAAAAGTCATGAACAAATTACTAGTGAGAAGAGATACAATTAGCAATTAGTAATTAGATACAGGTATACAACTAATCACAACTTTAAACTTCACACCAAGTAATCAATCCTTAGACTTTCCTTCAGATGTGGTAAGCATTTCACTGTCAGCAATAGTCACATTTGAAGCAATATTCTGGGATATATCATCAATGTTGCTTTCTTCATACTCTGATTCCTTAGTTTCTTCTCTTGAAGTACATAGTGGTTCAACCTTCTTGTTGACTTCAGAAGTACCATTTTGTCCAATCTTTCTTAACTGCAAAATCCTTTTCATTAAGCAACAATATTATTGCTTACAAAATAATCTAAAGGACGAGTTTTATAATGTTGAACAACCTTCAAGAAATCAGAAGTATAAAATAAATGCATAATGTATCCAATCTACCTTATCTTTTGTTGATTTCTCCTTTCTCAACTCCAGAGGATACCTATTACACAAACAACAACAATAAGCAGACGAAGAAATGTTAAATATGATCACACGTCTTAATTATCGCTAGTGTATGTAGAAAAATATTAAATGCATAATTACAAAGGCTTGGAGTCAAGAGCAAACAGAAGAACTGATTACAGAAATGGCAACTTTATAAACAATGTATTAATCACTGAACCAATATAGACTCACCAACGATTGGTGTCTAGCTGAAAGCCATAAAGCTCATTCAAAAATAAGCTTATCATTGCATCACCTGCACAATTTTAGAGAAATTAGAAAACTAACCTTATTGCAAGCATAGACAAATACATACACTTCGTCCAAAAAAGATCTTAACCGACTATCAGATCATACTAATGTTTTGCAAACATTACACAGGTTTCATAGCTGAGATCTGATGTAGTGAGTCCCATTCATTTACTTA
The DNA here is from genome assembly GCA_039519185.1 of Astragalus membranaceus. NCBI lineage: Eukaryota > Viridiplantae > Streptophyta > Magnoliopsida > Fabales > Fabaceae > Astragalus > Astragalus membranaceus. The sequence continues at coordinate 152,913,191 of CM076847.1, forward strand.
ACTATATGCCATGAGTCACAAATTGCAAAAATAATAACAACGAAAAAAGTCAACCTCCAACTTCCATATCCACGACACCACCAAATAGTAGAGCCCTCCTTTTGTGAACAGACATGGAAAACCCTGCCCGGGGACTAGGAGGCATCCCACTTTTCAGATTGTTACAGAAGAATGTATTGTCGAAGACGAAATTACATCCATTACTAGTCTTCAAGCTCCATCTGCTTACATGATGATGAGCAAGGTGAAAGAAGGTGCTCCCTGATACAAGAAAGCACATAAAGACATGAGTGTTTTCATTTTAATTTTGATAATGCTAAATCGGTATCCCACGAAGAGTGCGAAATCGCCATTACTTCCGAAAAGCATAAATCCTCATCTTTCCGTAAGCAGTCATTTGTTTTCCAAACGAGGAGTGCGAAATGGCCTGTAACAAAATAGTCATTTTGCTCAATTTTTACAAGATCAAAAACTACCAAGTAAGTTACAAATCCTTTAAAGTAGATAATCAAAATAGAAAACCCTAAACCCTAAAATCAGATAATCAAAATCCCTAAAATCAAAAACCCTAATGTAGATAACTTAATCTTCAACTAAACATGCAATCTTCAAAAGTCAGTAATTTGATTGAAGCTAATAGAAACAGAAAAATGTTAAGTGAAAAAGATAAAAAGAAGAAGAAGAAGGATGCAAAACCCAAAAATCAGAGAATCAATGGAGGAGGATTTAAAAAGAAGAAGGATGCAAAACCCTAAAATCAGATAAGAGAACCTGGAAATGCGGTGTGCAGCAGTGTAGTTTTCATGGTGCAACTGCGGCGACATGGTTGTTGCAGCGACGGCGTGGTGGTGGGGCTCCTAGTGACAGTGAGGTTGTGGCGACAATGTCGTGGTGAGCTCGTTGTGATGCTTCAAACAGAGGGTTAGCGATCTGGACCATGAGGAAGAAGAATGCTTTGCGTTCTGGAGCGAGAGTGAAGATGAAACCGTGACAGAGATAAATGAAGAGGCGAGAGGAAGAAGAATGCTTTGCGATCTGGAGCGAGAGGAAGAAGAATGCTTCGCGTTCTGGAAATGCGTTGTCGTTCTCGAGCGAGAGAAATGAAGAGGCGAGGGTTTGCGTTTTGCTTTTAGGATTCGCCCCTAATGAAAATGACTTTCAGCATCGGGTAAAATATGAACTGATGTTAAATAAGCAGTTTCTATAACGGGTAACACATGATCCGATGTAAAAAATGCAAATTAGCAATTTCTATAACGGTTAAGACACCAACCGATACTAAAAATGCCACCAAAATTTCAAATTTGCCACCGCCTCACTATTAACATCGGATATTTTTTAACCGATATAAATTTCTGTTATAAAATGTGTTTTTTCCACCGGTGTATACCATTAACTATTTATTGTAAAAGGAGAAATATATGATTATATAATTGAGCTAACTCCATACAGTAAGTGCAATTTAGTAATAAGATGGCATGTTCTCACCCGTTCTATTTTTTTTTAATTGAAATTGGCATGTGGGTGTGGTGCGTTGGAACTACGACTTACGGTTGATCTATAACAAAACACTTATCAATGAAAATAATAATAGATAAATTTATACAAAAACCCTAAACAAAACACTTACTAGTATGTCCTTTTTTATACTTAACTGAATATTAAATCATTCAAGTCACGGATTTCTCAAATTTAATGCAGTGCAAAGTCGCGTTCTCAATCCCTAACTGTCTCCCACCGACATGCAAATTTCAGACGCGAGACGACGCCACATTTGGTAGTACTACTTTTTTAAACCGAACCAAGAGAACATTTTTTTTTTAACTGTATCCAGAACTTTTTTTTAACTAAATTTCGTCCCTAAAAGATAATCATTCATCAAATAGTTCTTAACAGATAAAAGATGAATCAAGAGCATTTGGATGAGATGGTAGAAGTCTTTTCTAGCTTAACCAAAGTTATGGGTTGCAATCCAGCATTGGCCATGCCGCAGTGTTAAATCTCTTGAGGGAGAGCTTTGTCGCCCTTTGTGGTTTTACCTACTTCGAGGGATTAGTCTCTGCAGACTGCAGTTGCGCGTATACCCTCTTTATACCAAAAGATAAAAAGAGGGGACATATGTTACTGATTGTAATATATTCCTAGTTAGATTAATTTGTTATCTAATTTAATTGATTAGTTTTATCTATTAGCTTTGTTATGGTGATTATAACTGTTTTCTATTTACACCCCCCTCTCCAAAGCCCAATTGGTGAGAAGCCCAATCATATTGAGAGAGTCCAATCTTCAATGGCCAAGATCAGCCCGCAAGATCGGACGGCCCAAAAACGCCAACACAAACACATTCAAACTCTATAAATACCCCATTCAATGCTCATTAATGGTAAGCACTCTTTCTAACAAACACTCATTCACTCAAATACCGACTTGAGCGTCGGAGTATCATTGCAGGTACAACCTCGCCCCTCAAGATCGGACATCTCAAGATCGAACATCTCAACATCGCCTCTCAAGATCGAACCTCTCCAGATCGAACATCTCAACATCGCCTCTCAAGATCGAACCTCTCCAGGTCGAACGAAATCTTCCTCTCAAGCCCGAAGACAGAGACAGAATCAAGAACAAAATATCTACTAACTGCGTAATACCAATCTCTAAGATCGGAAGCACAGTACAGAACATTGGCGACCACAGTGGGAGAAATCAATACCCTATTTTTTCTCACCATCCCCTTGAAACTTATTAAAATGGCACCAACGCGCCATTCAACACCGACTAGTCTCATGGCCGAACCTGAGCTCAGCCCTCAGCAAACCCCTGAAGGCCACGTCCAGGAACTTACGAACTCGTCGCAAACACGAAGTCGACTTCCCAACACGGGACCATCCCGAGCACATTCGGGCGCATATGAAACGAGCCTACCATCTCCTCAATTACTTCCGGCCTTGACGGGCGCGGTCCAACAGCTCGTTCAGCTATTGGCTCGGCAAGAAGCGGTAAATGAAGAAAGAAACAACCGTTTCGCTAACCTCGAATCCGAAGTAGTGAGACTGCAAGGTCGAAACTTTCTGGACCGGCAATCATCCGGGCAGAGCTCCCTGGAGGAACGACGCCCAACTCAAAGAAGACTTTTCCATCGATCACCCCCTCGGAGAAAGCTCAATCACCGTTCCCCCGCACGCCATCAACGAGGAAATGGTTCCCGTTCTCCCCTGGCTCGACAACATAATAGTCCCAACGATCTTCGCCTTTCCCCATACCCTCACCAAGAGAATGATTATCGTTCTCCATCAGCTCGACAATATGACGATCTTGATGATCCTCATTCTCCTCCACGCCGCCACCGAGGGAATGGTTCCCGTTCTCCTTTGGCACGCCAATTTGACGATCTTGAAGGTTCGACCTCGTCAAGAAGACGATCAAGGAGCCGTGACGACATCCAAAACAATCAAACGCGACGATACGGACATCGAGGCTCTTCAGGTTCGGCAGTTAGACGACGCTTTTCGAATCTTCTTCATGGCCCAAGGTCTGCTCCCTGGAAGCTCGTTCCGAAAGCACATCAACACCTGGGAACCTAACACCCTTCAAGAATTCCTCGAGCTATCCCAGTGCTTTATTAATGAAGAAGAAAATTCCAAAGTCGACAAAACATCGTCACATACGGAACCGTCGAAACGCCACATCGAGATCGACCCTTGTAAAAATTCGTGGAACACCGGTAAAAAGAATCGCCACCAGGTATATACCGAACTCAACGTCTCCAACGCCCAGTTACTAGGGGAATGTTGGAACGTCGAGTTCAGGGACGTCAAGCCTCCCAGGTCTTTACCTGTCCGGCTTGGGCAGAAAGCCAACAAATACTGCCGATACCACAGAAGCAATGGCCATGACACAAACCATTGCAACGCCCTAAAAGACGAGATTGAAGATTTAATAAAGCGGGGAAAGCTATCTTCCTATGTCAAAAGGGAGGGAGAACGATCTCACAATATCGGAAGAGAAAGAAATGAAAATCCCAGGGAAAAAGGAAAAGAAGTGATCGACCCAGACCACGAAGAACTGGATAAAAAACGTTCGATTATCATGATGATAACTGGAGGGTTCGATCATGAAGGATCGGGAAAATCAATGAAAAGAAAATGGAAGGAACTGTTATGCGTAGCTTCAACATCAACAACCCCGATCAAGAGCAATCGACCTCCATTATCTTTTAGCGACGACGACCTTATTGACGGAAAGGCCAACAAACACGTACCTCTCTTAATATCGGCAATCATAGCGAATAAAGAAGTACGTAGGATCGTGGTAGATCAGGGGAGCTCATCAGACATCCTCTTTGTCGATCTTCTGAACAAAATGGGGATCGACAAAGAGGAACTCACCCCTTATAGAGGAACGGCTCTATCCGGCTTTAACGGATCTCGAACGAAACCCCTTGGGCATCTGGAGCTAATGGTTACCTACGGAACCGAACCAATGGTTCGAACCGTTAAGACCAAATTCCTCGTCTTACCTTGTGAATCCATTTACAACGGTATTATAGGAAGACCGACCCTCGGCAGGCTCGGGGCGGTTACATCCACAACACACTTAAAGATGAAGTTCCACTCTCTCTGCAACAGAGTTATCACCCTAAACTCTGACCTAGAGTCGGCCTCCAGGTGTTTTTTCCTATGGACGAAGAACGAACGAAAAGCTTCGGAGCATGAAGGGGTTCCCCCTTCGGAAGAACTGTCGACTCCAAAACTGCCAAAAGGTAGATCGACTGAAGTTAACGCCGCCACTAACGTAGAAACCGGCTGCGATCCAAAAGTCGAAAATCAGCAAGACGTCGACGAGCTAACCAAAGAGCTCAAACGAAAAATCAAAAGACCAGAGCCTGATGGAAAGTTCGCCGAAATACAGCTCGGTTCAGACCTTTCCCAAAATATCAAAATAGGGATCGACCTCCCAGAAAAAATCAAAATCGATTTGACCCAATGTCTTAAAGACTTCAAAGACATCTTCGCTTGGTCGGCCGAAGACATGCCTGGGATCCCACCAGAGGTTGCTTACCATCGACTCGCAATAAACCCAGAAGCAAAATGGATCGCCCAAAGAAAGCGGGCTCAAAGCAAAGAGAAAGCCATTGCTGCCACCTTAGCAGTAGACGACCTCATCAGAGCCAACTTTATCTCCGAGGTTAAATACACAACTTGGTTATCAAACCCAGTCCTGGTGAAGAAATCTAACGGAAAATGGCGCATGTGTGTCGACTACACCGGCCTTAATAAAGCTTGCCCAAAAGATTCTTTTCCGGTCCCCAGCATCGATCGTTTGGTCGACAACGCTTCTGGTTTCCGGTTATTATCTTTCATGGACGCATACTCCGGATACAACCAGATAGCCATGTTTCCCCCAGATCAAGAAAAAACCGCCTTCATCATCGACCGAGGAAACTTCGCATACCGAGTCATGCCCTTTGGGTTAAAAAACGCTGGAGCAACTTACCAAAGAATGATGAACAAAGTTTTCCAAAACCAGATCGGTAAAAGCGTAGAAGTCTGCCTCGACGATATGATCGCCAAGAGCAGAAGTGATGACGACCATATAAGCGATCTTAGAGCGATTTTTTGTGAGGTACGAAAGAATAGAATGAGATTAAACCCAGAGAAATGCACTTTCGGAGTTCGAGCAGGGAAATTCTTGGGATTTTTCCTAACAGAAAGAGGAATCGAGGCGAACCCGGATAAATGTCGATCCGTCACAGAAATGCGAACTCCGACGTCCAAAAAGGAAGTGCAAAAACTCAATGGAATGATAGCTGCTCTATCTCGTTTCATACCAAATGCAGCATTCAAATCTCTTCCACTTTTTAAAATCCTCAAAAATGAAGAAAGAGATTTCAAATGGACGCCTGAACAAGACGAAGCTTTGAAGCAACTAAAAAAATCTCTCTCCGAGCCTCCAATTTTAACTCGACCAAAGGAAGGGGAAACCCTATACCTATATCTCGCGGTCTCAGAAGAAGCATTAGCCGCCGTTCTGGTGCGCGAGCTCGAAACCGGGCAAAGCCCAATCTACTTCGCAAGCAAGGCTCTGCACGGAGCTGAAAGTCGTTATCAGAAAATCGAGAAAATCGCCCTGGCTCTCATTGTCGCAGCTCGACGTTTTCGAGCCTATTTTGTCGCCCATCAGATAGTCGTCCGAACTAACTACCCCATCAGGCAGATACTCCATAGACCCGATCTGGCTGGAAGAATGATCAAATGGGCTGTGGAACTCTCAGAATTCGGGATTAAATATGAAGCTCGAACAACACTTAAAGCACAAGTTTTGGTAGACTTCATCGCCGAAATGACGCCTGCAAACACGGAATCTGACATATGGATCCTGTATGTCGATGGGTCCTCAAATCCAAAAGGGAGTGGCGCTGGAATCATGCTAGAAAGCCCGACGGGGGTCATCATCGAAGTTTCCCTTACATTCATTTTTCCCACCTCAAACAACCAAGCAGAGTACGAGGCTTGCATCGCCGGACTTCGCCTGGCAATTGACCTCCAAGTCCAACAAATAAAACTCCATACCGACTCTCTTCTGGTGGTCTCCCAGATCGGAAATAAATACGAGACCAAAGAACCAATCCTGCAGAAATACCTGCTTCAGGTACGGTCGCTAATGGCCGAATTTGAAACAAGCAAGATAGTTCATGTCCCAAGAAGGGAAAACCAACGAGCTGATATCCTCGCCAAGCTCGCAAGCACAAAAACCCCAGGGAACCAGAGGACAACCATCCAAGAAACGCTACACAAACCCAGTGTGTCTCTCGAACCTCTGCTTAACCCGACAATCTGTATGCTCGAAGAAACGGACGGCTGGATCACCCCAATTGTAGAATACATCGTCAAAGGAACAGAACCCCTAGACCGGAACGACGCCAAATACATCAGGAGAAGGGCCTCGGCTTTTTCAGTCATCAACGGAACGCTTTACAAAAGAAGCCTCTCTTGCCCGCTAATTAAATGCATCGAGGGAGAAGAAGCGACTTATGTATTAACAGAAATTCATGAGGGAATCTGCGGCCAGCACATGGGAGCTCGATCTTTAGCACGGAAAACTCTTCGAGCCGGTTACTACTGGCCGAGCATGATTGGCGATGCCAGTGATCATGTGAAGAAATGCAAGAAATGCCAAATCCACGCCAATGTCCACATAGCTCCCCCTACAGACCTCACAAGTTTATCCTCCATGTGGCCCTTCGCATGGTGGGCAATGGACTTACTCGGACCTTTCGCAAAGGCGCCAGGACAAGTCAAATTCTTGATCGTCGCCGTAGACTACTTCAGCAAATGGATAGAAGCGGAACCCTTGGCGACCATCACTGCAAAAAACTGCATAAAATTCTTCAAAAAAAGCATCATGAGCAGGTTCGGGATCCCCGAGGTAGTAGTGACGGACAACGGAACCCAATTCACAGACTCGGGATTTCCAAAACTAATGCTCGAACTGAAATTAAACACCATTTCACTTCAGTAGAGCACCCTCAAACCAACGGTCAATCAGAGGCTGTAAACAAAGTAATACTGAACGGGCTGAAACGACGTTTGGACGATGCTAAAGGAAATTGGGTAGAAGAATTGCCTTACGTCCTCTGGGGATACCGGACGACCCCCCAAAGCTCCACTGGGGAAACACCTTTTAGGCTCTCCTACGGTAGCGAGGCGGTCATCCCCGTCGAGATCGGCGAACTTAGTTGGAGAACGGCAAATCCCAAAACACAAAACAATAACGATCAAGCCTTAAGAGAAGAACTCGACCTTATCGATGAAATCCGAGGTCGGGCCTCGCTCCGAGAAGCAATCATCAAACAAAAGGTTGCAACCAGATACAACACCAAAGTCGTTCACAGAGATTTCGATCCAGGCGATCTGGTACTCAGAAGAGCTGACATCGGTCAGAAAAACGCCTCCCAAGGAAAGCTCGCCCCAAACTGGGAAGGCCCCTACCGAATTTTATCTAAAACCGGTACGGGAGCCTTTAAATTGGAGACCCTCCAAGGAAGAAAGATTGAGAGGACTTGGAACGCAACAAAACTGAAAAGTTATTATCCTTAGAAAGAAATCATGTACACCGATCTTATGTAAACTCGAAACAAGTTATTAATCAAAAAAGAAACTTGACATTTCTTTCAAACGCTTTCGAAGCTTCTCAAAAGTTTTCACCAAGTCTCCACACATTCTTGATTTTCATCAAACAGAATGTAGGGACCAAATTCCCCCCACCGGGAATCAACTGGGACCGATCTTAAATGATCTCCCCAAAAGCGACCACCCAAGGTCGCAAACTCTTTGAGAAAACAGTTAAATCCAAGCCGAGTCTTGGCAAACTATCTCAAAGAGACCGGGTCTTCAAGGATCGTAACGTCCTAAGAACGACCATCGGCCACAGCTGCCGATACCCCTATAGGGCGAGTTAAATCTGGGCCGAGTCCTAGTAAACTGTCCTATAGGTTCGAACCGGTAATTCGAGTTCCTCATTTACCGACGTTCTTACATCATACACAACGTGCAGAATTAAAAAAGCACTCGTTAAAACTCGTAAAAACGACATACATGACATGCGAAATTCAAAAAGCATTCATTAAAGCTCGTAAAGGTCTGATAGACATATCCCAAAAAAGATTACAAATATCTCCAGCTAGACCGAAAGAAGTTCCGGATCTATACGAAAACTACATAGGTAAAAGCATACACCAGGAACTTCTGCAAAAAGAAACACTGTTAAAACATCAGGCAGTAGAGGTCGGAAAAATCACAGTTTTCTTCTCTGTCTGAGCATCGATCTTAACGATCATACCCCCTTCAACCTCGTGGTCGGCATCGATAATCGATCGATCCAAATTGACGGAAGGATTGACCAAAGCAATTTGCTCCTGGGCACACTCAAAACCCTCCTTATACAGCTCAATTGCAGAATTAGCAGCTTCACGAGCCTCCCTCCTAGCTTCATTTGCAATCTTCGTAGCCTCCTTGGCATTTTTTCTGCTCTGTTGAAGGGCTGCTTCAAGCTCCGCAATTCGAGCCTCTGCATCGCTGCTTGTTCCGACCCCTACCTCGGATGCTTTCTTCAAATCATCTTCCAAACCAACTACACGAAACTCCAAACTTTTAATCTTCTGATTAGCCTCGACCAATTGCCCCTCCAAAACTCTTTCCTTTTCTTCCAGCTCCTTTACGCGAGTTTCCGCGAACTCCGCCCGACGTACAACCTCCCCTTGGCTTTCCTTCAGAGTCTGAAGTTCTTGCTTTGTTCGAGCGAGCTCTTTCGATTTCGAAGACACATCTTCCACGAGCTTCACTCTTTTAGACTTCTCGAGCTCCAACAAAACTGCAAGCACGAAAATAAGAAAAATCAGGTTGTAAGAAAAAGATCATAAAAACAAAGAACAAACAAGAAAACACCTACCCTTAGCCCGTTTCTCGTATTTCTCTTTTTCGATCTTATGAACATCGGCCAAGTTCGCCAAAAGTTTAACAGACGCCCCGACAGGGTCCTCCCGCCATTGGGCATAGTTTTGCTCCAAGAAGCCCTCCTCTAAAGGTACGACCTTGTTCTTATGCTTCGGTCTCCTTGAGGTCTTACTCCTTTTTTTCGGCCTTTGCTCGCCACTTGCCTCGGTGCGCACCCTCTTCGCCGAGGTCCCTGCACCGATGTCGGGAGCAGCCGGGGGAGGAGAACTGGAAACAAGATCGACCAGAGTCTCATAGGCAAGGTCCTCTTGGGTAACAGTGTTGATCGGGGAAGCAGCAGTAACAGTCCCAACAACAGTCTCAATCTGGGGAGACGTCGGAAGCGGAGCACCCACTTCCTCAACATCGTCAGATATATCGACGCTCCTCATCGCCAGCGCCTTCATTACGGCGAGCTTCTTTGGGGCCATGGTATCTGGAAAAGAAAAAAAAATGGGTCATACAAACTACAGTCAAAGATATGCAAAAATCAAAACAAGAAAAACGAACTACCTAAGACAAATTGCACTCGTTTTCGCTTCCCAGCCTGAACTATCTTAGCCGCAGGGATACCCCGATACTTATGTTTTGAAAACGGAATGTTCTCAGAAATAAACATCAGGATCCTCTTGGTAAGAAGATCGGCAGCGTTCAATCGATCCTGACCAACAGAAAAAGAATTGGTGGATCGTTCAAAATGGGCCTGACTCCAACCAATGGGAAACTTGGTGGACACCAAAGTCCGACCATCCTCTGAAAACTTTCCCACTCTCTCGATCGCTTCATCGGTCACCGGTTCGACTCAGTAATATAACTCCTTCCAATTCCCCTTCAATGAGTCCGCATAAGCTTTGAAAATCTTGGCCCCTCGCCTCGAGCGTAGACTGACATGCTCGCGACCGGATTTATTTTCACTGCTGTTCCGATTGATCTCAAACAAATGGAAAAAGAGCAACGGCGAGACCGGCCTCTCCAGGTGAAGACACATTAGTTCGTAGGCTCGAACAAAAGCCCACGCGTTTGGATGCAACTGAGAAGGCGCAACATCCAAAGTCGCCAAAACCGTCTGCTCGAACCAGGTGAAAGGAGGCCGGATATTCATCTCATTTATCAACATATGATACAAAGTGAACTTGAGCTCTCCAGGCCACAAAGCCACGTGCTCTCCTTTCTTCATTCCCTCAACTCTCCAAATTCGCTTCGAGCGACCGGAAGCTTTCCTCCCGACCCTCTCCAAATTAAACCCGTGCTGGTACAACGATTCGATCTCCAAAATATTTCTGGAAACCCAATCATATTGAGAGACCTCTCGCACCGGTACATCGAGGTCCCCACAACCAGTACTAGAGTACCCGTCCAGAGAAGCGGCAGAAACTCGGCTGGAACCCGGTTGACTCGAAGGGCGAGCTTCAACTTGTTTTCCAACACTCCCTCTGTCGAACTCATTGGTAGACTCGGAACTCAACACAAGATCAACCTCGGAGCCTGTCCCAAGATCGACCTCGGAATCCTCTGATTCCTCCACTGGGTTTTCCTCATCGGACTCAGAAGTGTTGGCCATCACATCCACCAAACAATCTTCCTCCACGTCTTCAGGAGTATCGTCGTTCGGCTCATTAGCATCGGTCGCAGGAGAGGAACTTTCACTCTCAAAATTATCTTCCGCCTTATCACTCATAGGGGCGGAAGCAGAATGCTCTTGTACGTCCGGGGCGGCAACTTCAGGAGGCTCGGTACGAACCTCAGGGACTTCACCACCAGAAGCCATCGCGTTCGTAAACTCTTTCCGGTACTGAGTAACGTCTCTCCGAGTTTGTTTCGTCCTCGCCAGAGCGAATCTACAGGAATGGGAGACGAAATGTCAGGGTTAAAAATCGAAAATGGGTTCGCGAGCAAGTCGGAACCCGACCTGACGACTCCCCATTCTGAGATCAAAGGGACTGGGGGAGGTCCAGGCACTAACGAAAAAGAAAAGTAAAGAAAAGAAACAAAAATAGACTAACCTCGGAACTATGTCGCAAGTTGATTATATCTGAAAATACACGGTTGTCGATCCACAGAAACCGACCTTAAAAGTACTTCGAAATCTCTTCAAACTCGTTCACATTAAAGAAACTCGAGAGCTCTCGAAGATCGGCAAGTCAAAAACAAATGAACAGCAAGCAACAAATGAGGAGGTGAGACCCTTTATTTATAGCAAGGCGAATCTAATGGGCCTGGGCCGGGAAGTCGAAACGTCACGTCCAAACCATGGTCCATTAAAATCCGCACGCTGAAGAGAAAACATCACCATCATGCGCCGCCACTGCGAAGAGACACCTTGTCAGAAACAGTAAAGATGGCACTGATTCCAAGATTACACTCATTCCAAAGCAGCACTGAGTTCAAAAAACCATCTACCTTGCTCGAAAGCTCGGCGGACAGTTAACATCGCTCAAGAACCCCGGCCTCGACGTAAGCTCGAGACCAAAGAAATCTCCACTCAACAAAAACAAGAGTATAAGGCTACGTCGCCCATCAAAGTCAAGATCGCTCCTCATAGCGACCAGACTTGGGGGGCCACTGTTATGGTGATTATAACTGTTTTCTATTTACACCCCCCTCTCCAAAGCCTAATTGGTGAGAAGCCCAATCATATTGAGAGAGTCCAATCTTCAATGGCCAAGATCGGACGACCCAAAAACGCCAACACAAACACATTCAAACTCTATAAATACCCCATTCAATGCTCATTAATGGTAAGCACTCTTTCTAACAAACACTCATTCACTCAAATACTGACTTGAGCGTCGGAGTATCATTGCAGGTACAACCCCGCCCCTCAAGATCGGACATCTCAAGATCGAACATCTCAACATCGCCTCTCAAGATCGAACCTCTCCAGATCGAACATCTCAACATCGCCTCTCAAGATCGAACCTCTCCAGGTCGAACGAAATCTTCCTCTCAAGCCCGAAGACAGAGACAGAATCAAGAACAAAATATCTACTAACTGCGTAATACCGATCTCTAAGATCGGAAGCACAGTACAGAACAAGCTTATTGTTAAGAGTTAGTTTGATCTATTAGCTTAGTGTTAGGACTTAGTTTTATTTTGATATTTCTATATAAACAATCTCTATATAAGATTTTATACTCAAGAAAATGAGAAGATGACTTCTCTCACATCTCTCTTTCAATTACTCTATAAAACTAAGATGACTAGTCCTATTGCCCGTGCGTTGCACGGGGTCGACTAAATCTGATTTGTGTAAAATATAGCTTTTTTTAGTTTGGACCAATATTGTTAACTACCACACAGCGTCTCAATATACTATCAATGAAAGACTAATACCCGCTCGTGTTTAGGAGCAAATTTTATAAATTAAATAAGAATATTATAAATAATAAAGAAACATTAACAAAGACATTGAAATTGAGCACACATGCAGAATCTGATGAAAACCACCAATAAAATAAAATCTGTTATATAAAGTTGAAAAAAGATGATGCGGGTTCTATTGTGAATGTCGCTAAAGTTCCCACAGGAGTAATTGCGCAGAGAGAGATAAAAATATAAACACCAATTTAAGGATGCTTCTAATACTCGTTGGTGTAAAATGACCAAAACAAAGAAGACAACACAAATAAAAAATGAAACACGTAGTATCATGCAGGTTTGGATGAAAATAACCAATAGAATAGAAGTCACTATACAGAGTTGAAAGAATATGATGGGGGTTCTATTCTAAATGTGGCTGAAGTTCCCGTCAATAAAAATTAAATTATAACTATGAATTAAATAAGACGATTATAAAATTAAAAAAGAACATTAACAAACACATTGAAATTTAACATCCATAGATAATAAAAAGAAAAAGTCTAAAGAATTTTAATATCATAATCCATATTCATGCAGAGTTGTGTGAAAACCCAATAAAATATAAGCAGCTATACAAAGTTGAAAGAAGATGATGGAGATTCTACCGTAAATGTGGCTGAATAAGTTCTCGGGGGAGTAAATGCTAAACTAAAGATAAAAATACAAATACCAATATAAGTATGCTTCTAATACTCGTTGGTGCGAAATAACGAAAATAAAAAAAGACAACACAAATAGAAAGTGAAATACGTGGGTATCATGCAAGGTTGGATGAAAACCACCAATAAAATAGAAGCACCTAGCTATTCAAAGTTGAAAGAATATAATTGGAGTTCTATTGTAAATGTAGTTGAAGTTCCCGCAAGAGTAAGTATCTATGACATATTATATATTGCAAGACAAAATCAACTTTCAGTAATGATGAATTAAATACTGAATTTAAGAATGTTTGTCAGATTCTATATATTCATTAATTACTATTTATAATCAAGTACTAAAAGCGAGACTAAAATAAACATATAAACACCAATTTAAGTATGCTTCTAATACCTGTTGGTGAAAAAAGACCCAAATAAGGGTTATAAAAAGGGGGTTGGTGGGAGCACCGACTAAAAGAAGAAAAAAGGGGGGACGGGGGAGTGAATACTCGCAAAAAATAAATATAAGAATGCAAATATAAGATAAAGAAGTATAAATATTAATTAATATTTTAAAGTAGTAATATTGCATTTTATATAAATTAATTTTTTCACGGTTACAATTTTTCTGAACGCATAAAGTACTCCAAAACACATTGTTTAGCATCACACTTTTATTATTTTGCAACGAAATTAATTTATATTTCACCTAACCAGCAATTAAGGAACGAACTTGCCTATAAAAAAAGGAATGAACTTCACGTATTTGAACATCTAATTTTTTTTCCAGTCTCTAAAGTACCTTAAAACACACTCCTAAGTATGGCACTTTACGTATTTTGTGACAAAATTATTTTTTTCGCCAATTCGGTTATTGAAGAAGGAACTTCAAGTATATGAACATCTAGCTTTTTTGGATTTCTAAAATACCTCAAAAAAAACTACTTAGCATTGCACTTTACATATTTGTCACGAAATTGTTTTTTTCACCAAACTGGTTATTTAGGAACGAACTTCACGTTTTTGAACATTTAGGTTTTTTTACAGACTCTAAAGTATCTAAAAACACACTACTTAACATCGCATTTTACTTATTTTATCACAAAATTAATTATTTTTTCACCAAATCGGTTATTGAGCAACAAATTTCATGTATTTGAACGTCTAATTGTTTTTGGACTCTAAAGTGTCTCAAAATGCATTGCTTAGCATCGCACTTTACATATTTCGTCACGAAATTAATTTTGTGCTCACCAAATCGGTTGTCAGGGAACAAACTTCAAGTATTTAAACTTCTAAATTTTTTCCTGAACTTTAAAGTATCTCAAAATAAACTACTTAGTATCACACTTTACATATTTTGTCAGGAAATTAATATTTTTCTACCAAACCAGTTATTGAGAAACCAATTTAACGTATTTTAAAATCTAAAATTTTTTACGGACTCTAAAGTACCTTAAAATACACTGTTCACCATTGCACTTTATGTACTTTGTAATAAAATTATTTTTTTCTTCACTAAACAGGTTATTGACTAACAAACTCCACATTATTTTTTTACCAAAAACCTCACATATTTGTATTTCCAAACAAAAAAAAAATTGGGTTTTAAAAGACCTAAAATAATACTTAAAATATGAAAAATTGAAAAAAAATGCCAAGTTTTGGATTATTATTATTATTTTATTATTATTATTATTATTTTATTATTATTAAAAGGGGGAGGGGGAAGTGCGCGCGCAACCCGACTGCAGAATAACTGCAGGACGGGTGTCGCATATTATATAGGATATCACAACAAGATCTGATCTTCTGACCTTGTCTGATGTCTCTATGTTTCACCACCACTACAGGCGACGATATTTGTTGTCGACAACACCACATTTTTCAGTTTTCAAATTTTACTGCTACAATGACTTTTCTAGTTTTTCCAATTTTTGCTTTCTACCGCTACCGTCTTGCATGTTTCCCAACAAAACCACCATCGTCAGCTATCGTTTGCCGCCACAGAAAAAAAAAATTGGCAAGCTTTTTCGGTGACAACCCACATAAGGGGCGGAACTCTCTGGTTTGCTCAAAGTTCTTCAAGAATACCACAGTGGCGGACCTACGTTGGTCTCGGCCAGAGGGTTCACTAGTAACCCTATATATAAATTTTTTGTTTAAACCCCCTGAAATTTTAAATTTGCGCCAATAGCCTTAAATTTACAACTAATTGCACCCAATACATAACTACTCACTCACTCATTTATCTATCTTTCGCGACCCTCCTCTTTGTTATCTCTCTCGAACCCTATTCTCTCTATCCATCTCAGATCTCTCTTCTCAGTTCTCACCGTCAGCCACCACACACTCTCACCGTCTCGCGCCCATGCCCTCTCGCCAAAGCCACCACGCCTTCTCAGTTCTCGCTTCCTTCTCTCAGCTGTTGCGAATCTACAATTGTGAAGTTGCTCCGGCCTCCAAAGGGAAGCGAAACCACCACCGGCCACCACGACCCATCCACAACCCTCTTCTCTCTCGGGTAAGTTCTAATTTCTGAAATCCCTAACTTGAAAACCCTAATTTCTGAAATCCCTAATCCATAATTTCTGAAATCCCTAATCGCTAATTATTGAATTGATTTGATTGAAATTCCTAACTCCCAATCCCTAATTGTTGTTGTTGAATCCTTAATTTCTGAATTGATTTGATTGAAATGCCTAATCACTGATGTTGAATCCTTCTGTGTTTGAAATTGCAGCTTCAGGAACTTAGTTAACATTTTGGGGAGATTAATACTCAATTGCTTCTTAGTTTGACTTCTTTGGATCCAACTAATTTATTTTTACTTTTGAAAAGGGAAAGTTGATGGAATTTGCAAGTTTTTATCCACGCGAGTTCTCTCCATTTGATTTAGTGATGCTTGGTAATCAACTAGAGTGTTACATCATCAATACGCGTAGCGGTGTTGAATTTGCTTTTTTGAAAGGACTTCAAAAACTTTCCAAGAAGTTGGTTGAAACCGGAAGACATGTTGTTTATCCATTGGTTTATCTTCCTTTATATGAGAAGAAATGATATAGGAGAGAATGAAAAAGAATGGAGCAACGAAAATGAAGAAGTAAGAAGGAATAAGAATGAAGGAGAGTATGAGAAGAAATAATATTGGAGAGAGAATGAGAATGAATGAAGGAATGAGAATGAAGATATAAGAAAGAATAAGAATGAATGACAGTATGAGAAGAAGTAATATAGGAGAGAATGAGAATGTGGAAGAAGAAATTTCTCATTCCCTTGCCAATATCCCCTTATTGAAATTTATTGGAGAGTATGGGAAGAAGTAACTTGCAAGGGGATATTGGCTTCAAAATTGGGTTATGTGGCTTCCGGTCGCGGATCCACTTGTTATGTGACCCCATTTTTTCCATCGGAACGGTACTGAGGGAAAAAAATCCATCAGAAATTCCAAACACCTCACTAGGCCAATTATGAGCTGTATAATTTATTTTTTTGAATATATTAAAGTTATTTTTAATTATATTTTTAGCGATTCATGTTTTTAAAAGTTTTGAACCCCCTGACTCTGGGTACTGGATCTACCACTGGTGGCTTCACTATCTCATCGACCTTCAGTTGGCCCCTAGCACTGCATCTAATGTCTATTGTGATAACAAATTAGCTATTTACCGACTGCATAACTCCACTTTTCATGAGTGCACGAAGCACACTCTCATGTTGTTAGGGAGAAAGTTGAGGAAGACATCATTGATCTCTTAACAGTTGCCTCTAAAGTTTAGTTACTCACAAATGCACTTCATGCTACATCATTTCATTCGTTTATAACCAAGTTAGGACTTTACACTAGAGCTGGCAAAATGGGCTACCCGGCCCATATCGGGCCGGCCCGCTACGGGTTCGGGCTTTTAGGGGTCGGGCTAAAAAGCCCGGGTTGAAATTCGGGCTCATCCTTTATGGCCCAAGCCCGGCCCTATGCGGGCTGCGGGCTTTTCGGGCTAGCCCGCATTATGCGCGATTTTTTAGCGACACTATCATGTAACCGGACAAAATGATGCACAACAAACTGAAAGCCAAAACCTGTAACCACTATTTGATGAATACCTTCATACCTTTTGTTTTGCACCAAAAATAAATGACAATATATCTACTGTAATCCCAATTTTTTTAAGAGGAGCGATGAAAAGCTTTGTGGTGTTTCTAGTGACCGATGTTTTTTGTGTTGAAGGATTTGTGTGAGAACTATTTTGAACCTGTAACCACTTTCTGTTATACAACACTATCTCATCAGTAGTATTGTTGCATCCAGTTACATATACACCACTATCTCCTTTCTCTGGCAACTGCCATTTGTTCTAATAACTTTTTTTTAGCTTTCACCGTTGGAGTTGCAGCTAGGAAAATAATGGATGGATGATATAAGCACCATCTAAAAAAAATAAATCACTAATTACTAATTTAAGTAAATCAAGTTTTTTACTGTAATCCCAATTTTTTTATTCACGGGCTTGTGGGCTACCCATGGCCCGGTCGGGCTAGCCCGACACGGGCTCGGGCTTTTACGGACCGGGCTAAAAAGCCCGGATGTAAAATCGGGCTCAATTCCTTCGGCCCAAGCCCTCCCATTTTTCGGGCTAACCCGGTCCGGCCCGGTGGGCCCAGCCCATTTTGCCAGCTCTACTTTACACAATATACACGGTCCAAGTTGAGGGGGCGGTTACCAATTGCAATCTAACCATAGTTAGATTAGTTTGTTATCTAACTTGGTTAGTTTTATCTATTAGTGTATTGTTAGAAATTAGTTTTATCTATAGTTTCTCTATAGACAAACTTTGTATAAGATTTTATAAACAAGAAAATGAGAAGATAACTTTTCTCAAATGTCTCATTCAATTTCTCTACAAAACTAAGATGATAGTCTCTCTCTCTCTATTAGCTTACATCCATTTAAGTGTTGATGTATTTAAGGTAGCTTGATCATTCTAAGAGAGTATATTGTTTTTTCATAGTCCTTAACGAACCACTCCAATAGTACTTGTTCTTATAATTTAATTATTTGGCGATTATGAAGTCACTCTTAGGAATACAATGAGCGGAATAGATCTTCAAGATGATTGACTAGTCCACCTTATAAAAGCGTAGTGGAGGACAATCTAATTAACCTAGTTGGTCAAAATAAGAAATTCGTGTCCACTACACATATATGTAGTAGAAGTCATATATAGGTGCATGGAAGATAGAAAGAGTGATATATAGAGAGTGTGAAGAGGGAAGAAAGAGCATGTGGCTAAGTAGTGTATTTAATATTTGTGTTAGAAAACAAATAATAAAATTGATATTAGCCGCGGCCAATGTGTCTCTTCTGTGGGATGGCTATGACATGAGGCTCATCCATCTCTCTCTCTCTCTCTCTCTCTCTCTCTCTCTCTCTCTCTCAAAAACTGCTACCCGTCAATTCACTCATTTGTTTTTCTCTTTCTCATTGTCCCTCCCAAGTCACTCCCATACCTGATAACCTAATACCCGCACCGCATACAACTCACTCTCTCACACACGCACACACACACCCATTTCCCAAACCAAACCAAACCAAACTCCCACTTTTTTTTTTGTACTTCACAACATCATAGGCATAGAAACAAAGAAAATTCCTTCTAGTTTAAAGAGGTCAATGTTTAATTAGAACCAAAGAGAGTTAAGTGTTTGGGAGAGACAAAATTTATGTGTGTTATTTTGTGGCCATGTGGTTTGAAAGCAGCAATAGAAGCAGGAGGAGACTCCTTTATCTCTCTCTAGTGGTACTTTTGGTGACAACGTTGTTGCAAGTTGAGGTTGAAGCGATTCGTGTACTCCCTGCAGGAAATGATGTCGCCAACGTGGAATTCAAGAGCAAGGAAGATCTGTTCAATAAGTACTTCAGTGGAAGAAGCACTTCTTTTGGTCCAAACAACACAACTAAAAAGGGATTTGATGAAATCAAAAGAAGAGTACCCAGTTGCCCAGATCCTCTCCACAATTAATTAACAAGTAGAATTCCCATCAAATTTTTCATCTTTATCTCCTTTCACCTTGTTTTTATTATTTTGGCTCATGTTTCACCAAAATACCCCCGTTTTTCTCATCATTTTTCTATCTTGTAATACGGAGAATGAGAGAAAACCGGGGGTATTTTGGTATATAGTATTTAGAGGAATATTATTTGCCTTTTTTTCCCATCAATCATCAATATTGTGCTTGTATATAGAAGATCAAGATCAAGATGCTGAGTGATTTTAATTTTGAGAATGGGAAGCTGAAAAAATCTAGCAGTAGCAGATATGTGTGGTCAAAACAAAAAGGCAGAAATTCATTCCTTTAAGCTCTACCTATAGCTACAACAATATGGAAAGCAATTTTTTTCTCTCAATGAAGAAATCATAATTCAGCTTTTTCATTGTCAACGACAAAAGCGTTTAATGGTAAAACAAAAGTAGGAAAAGCTAATCACCTTTTTACTGAAGTTCAGTGCACAGTCTGTAGATATGCTGGGTCGTGATTTGTTTAGCTGCATTTGGTAAGTTTTTTTTTATCTTTATTAATTGTTTGTCTCACGTGCTTTCTCTTACTTTGGTGCTTCCTCAAAAATTTGGGATTATTCATCTTTCCACTCTTCCTTGCTTTTAGAAACCAAAAAAGCATGTTAAAAGATCTTATTTGGATTGTCTTCAATTAATTGTCTTTTTTAATAAATGATTTGAATATAAATACTTTAAATCTAAATCTAGATTTGATGAGAAGTGATAAAATATAGTTTTGCATTACATTAAAATATTTAGACTAACTTTAGCATCAAACTTATATTTACACAGTAAAAACATTAAAATAATAATAATTTCAGTGGTGAAAAAAAGTAAAACAAACAAGTATTTTGGTCCTTAAATAGATAAGGTATTGTCATTATAGCCTTTGGAGTTGTCCAATAATGTGTCTTTTATTAATTCATTTTATTCAATATAGATAACATAATTACTGAAGGAATATAATTTCTGTTAAAGTTATGGATGCTAGACCAAGATGCTATAGCTAAATTGTGAGCAACTTAGTTGATTTAGTGAAACTTATCCTAAAGTATGTATGGTGATCATGAATTCCCTTACAATTTGCTAAAGTTGAACCAAATTCATTGTCAGGATAATTTTTGTCTAATACTCCACCAATGACTCGTTTACAATCTAGCTTAATGGTGGTAGTAGAGAAACCCTCCTTCTAAATCCAATTCAAAGCTTGTAGTAAACTATATGCTTTTGCTTCTTAATTATGGTGAAGGGGTTCCTTGGAAAGTTATGGTCCTTACTTTAATGAAAGTGTCCTGATCATTACAGATAAAAAATCTTAACTCGAAACATCTCTCATCATTGAAAAATTGCAGCATCTACATTTCACTTCAATTCATTTTCCCACGACCTAAGCCATTGTTGTGGTGCTGCTACTGAATGCAGTGCAAAATCCTTGCTGCAACTTCCTTGCATTTTTCCACGAAAGCAAGAAATCTATGGTCTCAGACTTCTCTACGGGAGTCTCCATTCTCCGTTCCATGCTTAGTATCTGCCTATGCCATACCAGGCCCATCATCATGAGTGTGTAATTTCTATTGTCCGAGAAGTGGTGTTGCAGAATACCAAAAGCAGCTTCCATGTCAGATGTCCTAGCTTCATCATAACACTCCTTTGGTTTTGCATTGTAAACCATTCAACACGAGTTTACATGGCTGAAAAGAAATTCTACTGAACAAGTGTTTGGATCTTTGGTTTTCAAAGTGATTTCCCCTTAAAATCGTTTCAAGTCGAAGATGTTTTAAGTAGCTTTGACTTCTAGATGGAACCGAGCCTTTTCTCATATTTCCCCCCTTCATGAATTTTTCTCATATTTCCCCCTTCCTGCACTATGTGAGACCGACCATCATGTGAAGATTGTTGCTGCTTTTTTTAGAGTTTGACATAAGTAGTAAAAACTAGAGCTCACAAATTGGGTCATCCGTCCCACCGGGCCAAAGCGTAAAAACGAGTTGGGATGGCCCAGCTATCTTCTAGGCAATTTTATTGCCTAACCTAAAACATTGGGCCAGCGGACCAGCCAGACCCAATCCAATTTTTAACAAAGGAAACCCCAAAAATACTCAAAAAAGCAGGCCCAATCTGGCCCATGGGCCAATTAGGCTGGGCCGTAATGGTCCAATTTTTTCAGGGGCTGAAATTGACACCTCTTGTAGAAACACCATATTTCAAGATTAGAGAATGGATGGATTGGGCTCCAAAAGCCTATGAGAAGCATATGTTTTGGGCTTGAGATTTTTTTGATAAATATTATTTTACATGAAATTTGGCCTCGAGAATAACACTATATTTTACCCTCTTGTGATATATATTCAAAATTGAATTTTTGTTATGAAATCAAAGGACTAATTAAAATGTTATTCTCTTCAAAAAAACATAAAAGTATTGAATATAATACAACATAATATAAGTTCTTGCCTTTTATTTAATAAATTAATATAATTTAAGTTAGAGCTCATTTTTGTAATTTTATATTTAAAAGCAATTTTGATCCTACCTAATCAAACAAAAAAAATTGTACAAAATTACTTTTTTAAAAAAGTATTCAAATAAAAATCATGTTATATTCAACTTAATTACTTTTAATCTAAATCAATTCTGCCATAAAAAAAAATAACCCAAATCAATTTTACCAAAATCAATTTGTATTACTGCTGAATCAAACACACACACAGACCCATGGCAGAGCACTTCGACAGAGGAAACTAACATTCAGATTCCACTAAAATCCTGTATCCATCATTTGTTCACCGCAGGTATAAAGTTGATATATAAAATTGATATTTTCTATGGTCTTAAGTTTATTTATAATAAAATATGATAGAGGTTACAGCTAAAATAATTTACCTGCAGATAGCTATATATGACCACGTAAAAGATACTCCCTCGATTTTTATTTATAAGCAAAAATATCCATTTAGTCAAGTTATTAAATATAAGTAAGTCAAAGTTTTTTTCACTTAATATACCAATTTTGCTCTTAACTATTGCACTGTTTTTAAGATTATCAATGCAACAAACTTTTTATTACACTACTTTTACTTTTATCAATGCAAGGATAATTTAAGAATAATACTTCTTTTTTTAACTTTTTTTTAAAATGTGTGCCTAGTCGTTACTACCTCCGGTCCACTTTATAAGAGAAAAATCACTTTTTAGGTTCATTCAATAAATGATGCACTTAGCCCACATTCAAGGCTAGATACATTATTTATTCAATGAACCTAAAAAGTGAATTTTCTCTTATAAAGTGGACCGGAGGGAGTATTTGCTTATAAGCAAAAACGGAGGGAGTAGCTACATACACTTTGTCTTATACTCTTGTAACATATGAACCACACATGCCATGAACAAAATATGAATATCAAGTGATCAATCAAGTTCTGAATTATGAGAAATCCTCAAACAGTCTAAATGATATACAACCAAGTGAATTATTGTTGGCAAGCATCTTTTTAATTATTGTATTGGTGGCGAAACTTGAACTTGCATATTGCATGACGACAACATTATATTAATTGACTACTCATTAATTTGATAAAATGATTACAGTTTGATCAACTCATTCATCTTCATGTCCACTGAGTAAAATAAAAATATATTGGTTCTAGCTTGCACATCTGATTAGACAATTGAATTTCATTAGCTAAAAAGGTTTTTTTTTTTCAAACGTGGTGAACTATAAGTAGTAATTAAGTTAAATAAAAGATGCCACTTAAAAGTTTGGTTTCAAATTATTATATTACTATGTGAAGACCCATGAATCTTTAGAAAGCTTGCTTCCTTTTTTATGATCATTTTTTTTTGTCTCGTTTTACAAAAAGTGCCTCAAGACAGTCACGCATTATTGAAAATGCCAGAATAGAAAAAAAAAAGTGTGTTTTGGTTGAATTCAAGGGAATTGATTAATTTTTGTTCCGTTTATAGTGTGAGTTTTTGATTTATCTGGTGGTGGTATGTTTCAAAAACCAAAGAAGAAAACAAAAATGTGTTCTCGTATTCTGGTAAAAATGGGTACTTAAGTTATGAGAGAGACTAGAGGAAAGAAGGTGAGAATGGCAGAGAAATCGATGTAAGAAAGGGTCACGTAATATGCGGCGAAGAAGAGCTTTTAATAAAAAGCTGCCAGTGATTCATAGTATATTTTGTCTTTTTGTATTTTGGATTTGGAATCAACTTGACTCTCATTAACCATTCTGCTGCTTGGTGAAGACAAGTTAGCCCTTCGATGCATTTTTGCCCGTTTCTTTGCTTCTATTTTATGATGACCAATGCTAGGTTTTCTACTTTGATTATATCATAGTATGATCTACAAGCGATTTTGTTGTTGTGTGTTTCGATATTTATCGGAGTAAATCATTAATTTGGTCTTTAAAATATTACCCATTTTCTCTTTTCTTTTTTGGTGACAATAGAGGGCTCACAGCCCACGAAACCAAGGGCACAAGCCCAAAACGAAAAAACAACTAAGAGTTCGAACTACTAGCCGCATCCACCTCTAAAATAGAGGAAATACAGCCAGGAACCGAATCATAAACAGAAAACACATTGGGTTGCCCTAAGCAAAACCTAGCAAGAGTATCTGCCGCCAAATTCGCCCAAAGAAGGAGAGGAAATCACTCTGTTGATACCGTCGATAATCGAAGCAGAGAATGGGAAGGCGGAAAGCCGTCAACAAGGCGTTGGATCGCCGTCGCGACTCGCGCTGTCTGACTCCACCACTAGATTCCAAACACTTCTTCCCCGGGCAATAGACAAGCTGTGGTACGTAGATCGACCATAACTCCTCCTCTAACATTGGGCAAGGATCCAACTTGTGGGTATAAGCCCAAACCATCCTGCTAGACTCATCACGAAGAAGACCTCCACATCCAACCACGGCGCCGGAGTTAGAGACCGAAGCATCACAGTTGAGGGTGAAGCAGTAGGGAGGTGGTTTCTGCCAAACCATAGGTTTTGGGGTGAATTTGGGCGAAGCAACACCACCGACGAGTTGTTCTCTCGGCGCAGCGTCCAGGATCGAATCAACTCTGCCAAGGGCGCGACAAAGTAATTGTTGGGTCGTAGCAAGATTTTGATTGAAGAAAAACCATTCCTAGCAGTCTAGATAACATCAAGCGCAACCCCAAAGGTCAGAATCCAGTTTTGAGAGGTAAGACCCATAAATCTACCAGTAATGTTGTTAGTAAGCCAAGAGAACCAATCAGTGTTTGAAAAGAAAGTTGTTTAATTCCTATGCAGGAACTCAAATCAGAGAGTGACAACATGTTGGCAGTCTCTAAAGCAGTGGAAACGTACATATTGATACGAAAATTGAGGTGTTACAATTAGTAGCGGAGGTTTTCAGGAGCGGGAGGCAACAACTATACCCCTCAAAAATAAAATACTACATTTTTAATACAAGTCAGCTATACTTTTCTTTGATGCACATCTGCTACCTTTGGTTCGGTTTCACTACAAAAAACAGATCAAATAGCGGGGGTTTTATTGCGGAAGTTTTAAAAACCCCCTCAGTTTAACAGTAAAAAAGGAACTCCTCGTTCAGACAGTTAAAATGTTGTTTCAATTTACGGAGGTTTAAAACCCCCGCTGAGTGTCAAGAAAAACCCCCGTTAATTGTAAAAAAAAAAAAAAAACCTTTCCCTCTTATCACTCACGTTTCCCTCTTCTCACTTTTCACTGCCGCTTCACAGTCACGTTTATCACTCGTTTACGCAGCAACGCAAAAACGTTCAAACCCAGCAACGCAAAACCCGTTTCTCGCCAAACCCTCAGTCGCCAAAACGTTCAAACCCATTGCTCTCTCCCTCTCACCCTCAGTCGCAAAACCCGTTTCTCTCTTCTCAGTCGCAAAACCCTCTCTCGCCAAACCCTATCAGTCACCAAACCTAGCAACGCAAAAACGTCACAAACCCAGCAACATTTCGCAAAACCCGTTTCCTTTCCCCTATCTCGTTTAACAGAAGCAAAAACCCTCCCTTTCCAGAACCCTCTCGCGAATCCCTTTCTAGAAACCCTCTCGCGAAACGGAAAGGAACTTTGAGTGCGTCTTGGCAACGGAAAGGAACTTTGAGTGCGTCTTCAACTTCTATTGTGCGTCTCTGCTACTCCTTTGGCGTGCAGCTTCTTCTATTCTGAGGTAAAGGTCCTGGCTTTCATATTTGTTTTGATTGTGTGATATAAATACTGGATTAGTGGTATAAATCAGTGATTCTGTGATTAATGGTATAAATTTGTGATTTTGTGATTGAGTTTTTTGTTATTTGATTTTGTGGTGTTTGATTATTCATTGTGGTATAAATCTGCCTCGTTTTGTTGTCGTAGCTTATTGTCGTGTCTCTTATTGCTGCCGTCGTCGTCTTTTAAACCGAAAAGTTGAAATTACATTTTCAAAGCTCATAGCTAGATATGACAGATTTTTCATACCAGTATTTCTTGTTTTTTTTTAAAGATGAGTCCTACTAGTTTCAGTCTAGTGAAAGTGAATGCATTATTAAGGATTAGTAGAACCAAATACACTCTCATAATCAACAACTTGTTATGTGGCTTTTCTTTTTTTGGGGGAGGTAAGTGGTTTTTCTATATTTTTATTTGTACCCACTAAATAAAATGGCATCTGTTTTTTAAACACAACTAGTTCTCCTTCTTGTCAACCATTTTTCTAGTGTTCAATTGGCCTGATATATGACATATTGTATTGCTTGCAACTATTTGTATTGCTAGTGTTCTCCATCGTTAATTCACTTCTTGAGGCTTTCTTAATTTCTTTTATACCTTCTTATCATTATTTAGAAGACAGTTAAATATGGACAAATCTTGGATTGCAAAGCCAAGAAATACAAGTGAGTACTTAAATGGAATAAGTCAGTTCTTGGATTTTGCTTTTAAGCATGCCGCTATTAGAGATACAATACAATGTCTGTGTCCTGATTGCGGGATTGTTGGTTGGCAAACCAGAGATATAGTGGTGTGTGAAAAGATGTGCAAGTATACACAGTCACAAACAAGTAATATAATGATAAGAAAGGTCGAACCCACAGGGATTGGATTAATTTTATGTATGTTTAGAAAGCATATAAATTAGTACTACTATTCTACTCACAAGTTTTGAGGTTTTTAGTTTAAGTAAAAATAGAATGCAAGTATGTAAATTAAGATGAGGGAAATCAGTTGAGAAAGATAGTTGAGATGTCTTTACTATATAATGCTTCTTTTGAGAGTTTCTATGTTTTTAGAGATGCAGAAGCACTATGATGCAGAAGCATCAAGTGCGGAAGCATCAAGTGCAGTAGCATTGAGTGCAGTAGCATAAGTGTGTGCCTTTCAGCTACTTTCTTCAGAGTTTCATTACAAGCTTCCCATGTCTGGGCTTGCTAAATAAGTTCACTCCTGCCTTTGAAGTACCCATTGTTTCACCCTAAGGACTATGTTATCCTATGTCTAGGACTTAACATGGTTTTAACACAGTTTCTTTATTAAACAAGTTTAACAAAGCCTTTATTAAAACACTCACCCTTATTAGTCTTGATTTCTAATTATAAACCATGTCTGTGAATATAACTCTACTTATTGTAAGAGATCAACCTTAAAATAAGATGGATGTAGTATAACACAAGACCCAAAATGCTACAACACTTAAAAACATATTAACTTACTCAAAAGAACATTATAAGTTAGAACATCTCAACTAAAGGAATTTAGCTCATGTTACTCATTATATAATAGAGAGAATCTGTAAGGAACATGATAACATGAATCATATAAAAGATATCAATAGGGTAGAAGTTACACAAATTGATGTTCCTTTGCATGAATTCTGACAGGTGCAGAAGCACTGATTCCTTCGCCTATCTATGAAGAAGTGGAGGAAGAGGGTGTCAATTCCTTCCTCGCCTTCTTACAACTAACTAGTAAATAAAATGCAAGAATTGAAACTACTAAAATATAAGTAAGGTGTTTGATCTACATATAATCAAGTGAGATATGCGATGATCTTCAAGTGAGAAGTGGAAGCCTTTATATAGCCTTGGAGGTTTCCTTCAAGTAAGGGTTTGCTTGGAGATCAATCTTGACCAAAGGTGGATTAACCATGGTTACTTTTCAAAGCTTTGATTGAGAAGATTGAGTCTAAAGGGGAGGTCCAATTGTGGAGAGTCATGTGTCTTTAGAAGAGTAGCCTTTCATGATGATGTTTATGGTGGGCACCTCCTTATGCATGTGGGCATGTGCCTCCATGTGATTTGTGACAAAGCATGATGTCACAGAAGTTTTGGTGCAGTGGTATGAATTGAGGTGCTTCCATTGTGGGGTTATAACATTTAGCGCAGGATGGTGCAGAAGCACTAAGTGCAGGAGCATCATGGTGCAGAAGCATCGTGGTGCAGAAGCATCATCTGTAGGTAAACTGAACAAACACATCAAACATACCAATATATATACAAAATGCTTTATTCATCACATAATTCCTAGAATGTTGTTATCTTACTTATACTACTATATTTAACACATATTCTACTTGATTTCAAGTAATTAGTTATGATTAGATGTATGAATAACTCTATATAAAATGGAGTTATCACACCCCCAAACTTAAACCATTGCTTGTCCTCAAGTAATGACAAAAAGAAAACACCAGTAGGATTTTCAATTTAAAGAAGAACAGATCAGCTCATATCTTTTCAAAGAATGATTTTGCATTTGATGAACTTCATTTTTCAGAACATTTTGTCTTTGTGCGTTTGAATTCCCAAACATCCAAAGTTTATTAAAACTCATTTATGTGAGTGTGTGCCCCACTGAGATCCAATCAGTTCCAAAACTAAGTAAAAAGTTTCTCTTTCACTTTTGGAAAATTTTAGATCACGTTTGGCCAAAACAAAGGTGTTTCAAAATATAGACTAGACTAACAACATCTTCAAAACTTGGGGGGCTTTAAGTACAACTAAGGACTTTGATTGAGTTTTTCAAAACTGTTGAGTCAATGCACTATTCTTATTTTTGGTGGTTCTTTTCTTTGGTGCAGATGCACCTTGGTGCAGATGCACCTTGGTGCAGTTGCACTGAATTTTTTTTTGTGAAGTGCAGAAGCACAAAACTTTTTGTAATGGTGCGGATGCATTTGAGTGCAACTGCACTTGATACTACATTTCAAGACTTGTAGCATATATTGCCCTCCTCACTGACCTCCTTATGCATACTTTTTTCTTTGGTTTGGTTTGATTTTCTTTTCTTCTTTTTCTTTCTTTTCTTTTGTTTTTTTTATGCTTTTCTTTTAAACCAAATGCACTATTAGAACAGGTTCAGTTAATGACTTGGGTAAATATAGCTAGTTTATAACATTTGAACTTTTTTGTAGTGATTTTTTGTAACCTATTGTATTGACTACTCTAAGTTTCTCATACTCAGCCTTAGTATTCATGGAAGTTCCCCCAAACTTAATTCTTTATGCTCTTCTATAATTTTAGTAAAAATTTGTTTTTGACCTTGGCTTTCTGAAAATTCTTCTTGCATCAGATAGTTTTTCAAATAGCAAGGTTCTTTTCAAAACTCAGTTTTAATGTGTCAAAGTAATAATAAAATTGGTCATTTGAGGAAAACAAGGCTTATTTTCTTTTTCTTCCTTTTATCATTAAAAATCTGTTCAAAGAGGTGCATTTGTCTATGTTTGTGAAATAGATTTTTAAGCTGATCATGCTTCAAATCTATCAAATCCTAACACATATTTAAATATGTAGACCCACATAAAAACAAACATATATCAAAGCAAACACATAAACATAAACAAATATCAAAGCAAACACACATACTATAGTTAAACACACACATGCATAAAGTGCTCCCCCCAACTTAAAGTTGAGCAATGTCCTCACTGCTCTAAGTTGAGTTCAAAAAGGAATTTTGTTCAAAATGGGGAGAGGGGTTAGTACATCTGGGACAAACCAAACATATTAAACAAAGTACTTAAGCAAAATAACTGAACAACATTAAAGTTTACTTTTTGGCTCCACTCCTGAGCCTTGAGCTTGATCTCACAGGAATGTGTTTGACCTTCTGCTTCTTCTTCTTGGGCCCCTCAGCTTTTGGTGCATCTGCACTAGATGCAGTTGCACCAGCCATCTCTGTTGTTGGTCTTGGTTCATCAGGTTTTTTTTAGGTGTATCAGGTGCTCCTGCACTAGCTTGCACTGCAACAGTTGTTTCTGCAGCATCTGATTCACCTTTCTTTGGGTTGTTTGATGCAGGAGCACTGAGTATGTATGGAGTGCAGCTGCACTAAAACCTGTGTTCCTACAAAACACTTGAAAACATCAATTTGAACAAAATAACTAATAACTTACTACAAAATCATGGGTTGCCTCCCATAAGCGCTTGATTTAAGAGTCTTTCAGCCTGACTATCTCTTTGATTTAGAGATTTTGGAAATGAGTGGTGCCTTTGTCCCTCACCACATGTGCTCCATTATACCGCTTCACCCTTTTTCCATTGATTTGGAATGTGGAAATGGTGGCTTCATCAAACAATTCCACTGCCCCATTAGGATACACTTTCACCAAATTTTGTGGAGTTCAATTTTTGTGAGATGGGCATTGGGTTGGGAGAGTTGGTTGTTTGTTGAGTGCTTCTTTAGGGTCTGGTTCAGGCTCAATCTCTTTAACACTTCCTTCTTCTTCTGCTTCATTTCTTCTTCCCACATTCTCCTTTTCCACCATGTCTTCACCTAGCAGTGCAGGAGCATCAGATGCAAGAGCATTGATCAGATGATCCTTTTGTGCTGGTTCTTCTCTTGGCATAATGTATTTTTCCAAGATTTCTTCTTCAGGTGGTGCAGCTGCATCTGGTGCAAGTGCACTGGTGAGATGATCATACTGCTTATGGAATTGCTTCTGCACTAAATGGTCAAGAGAAATGATTGCTGAACATTCTTCACTCTCCTCTGCAGGATATTTCAGAGCATTCATCACATTGAATTTCACCTCTTGATCATTCACTCTCATGGTTAGTTCTCCTTTTTGTACATCAATGAGTGCTTTTCCAGTTGCCAAGAATGGTCTTCCAAGGATGATTGGGACTTCTTTATCTGTATCAAAATCAAGAATAAAAAAATCTGCAGGAAACACAAATTTGTCAACCTTAACCAAAATATCTTCAATAATTCCCTCTGGGTGGGCTATTGATCTATCAGCAAGTTGAAGTGTTATAGTTGTAGGTCTAGCATTTCCAATCTCAAGCTGTTTAAATATTGATTTAGGCATCAAGTTGATACTTGCACCTAAATCACACAATGCATGACCAGTATAAAATTTTCCAATTGAGAATGGAATTGTAAAACTGCCAGGATCCTTTAATTTCCTTGGAATTTTGTTTTGCAAAATTAAACTACATTCTTTAGACATAGCAATTGTTTCAAAATCCCCTAATCTTTTTCTTTTTGAAAGCACATCTTTCATGAATTTAGCATAATTAGGCATTTGTTGAAGTGCTTCAACTAAGGGAACATTGATGTGTAACTGTTTTAAAATTTCAAGAAATTTACTGAATTGCTTCTCCTCATGTGCCTTTTTTAATCTTTGAGGATAAGGAGGAGGAGGATATTCAGGAACTAACCTTGGCATTTGAACTTCTTGAGATGCAGGTGCATGAGGTGCTTCTGCATCTTGAGCATTTTTTTTATTTTTATTTTTTTCTCCCTTACCTGTACCTTCAATCTCTTGTGGTTCTGAAAGATCTTTTCCATTTCTATGAAAAATGGCCTTCACCTATTCCTTTCCTGGCCTGTGGGATGTGGTAGCTACTGTGTTTGAGGGTAGTGTACCTGTTGGTTTTTGATACAGAGCTGTTGCTAATTGTCCCACTTGATTCTCCAAATTTTTGATGGAGGCATTAGGAGTTGGAATTTGAACTTTTGTATCACTCATAAATGCTTCTGTCCTATCCATAAATGCATCTATTTTATCCATAAATGATTTCAATAAGGCTTCCATGGAGTTGTCCATTTCTGGTGCAGATGGTCTTTGGACGTGTTGAGAAAGGACTCCTGGTGGAGTAGATGGTGCAGCTGCATTAGGTGCAGCAGCATTATTACTCCCCCACCAGAAATCTGAGTGACTGTTCCAATCTGGATTATAGGTATTTGGGTAAGGGTTGTTATTTTGGTTGTACCCTGCATAGTTAATAGAAATAGGGTTGCTGGGACATTCTTCATACAAGTGACCTCCTCCACAATACACACAACTTGTATCACCTGGGGGGGTTTGTTCTATGGTTGCTGCAGTGTTTTCTGTTGGTGCAGCTGCACCAGGTGCAGATGCACTGGTTGAAGTGAAGTTTTTAAACAAATTTGTCAGTGAGGCTAACTGAGCAGATAGGGTTGATACATCACTAATTTCATGTACCCCTGATGGTTTCTTTTGGGCACTCACCCTCTCAGTAGGCCAACTAGAGCTATTTGTTGCAATTCTATCAATCAATTCAAATGCTTCATTATAAGACAAGTTTAATAACACACCCCTAGATGATGCATCAAGCATTATTCTGGTTTGGGGTTCTAAACCATTATAAAAAGTTTTCATTTGAATAATGACAGGCAGACCATGATGTGGACATTTTCTTAAAAGCTCTTTCCATCTTTCCCATGCTTCAAACAATGATTCAAAGTCTTTTTGTCTAAAAGATGTAATATCATTTCTCATTCTGGCATTTTTGATGGGTGGAAAATATTTTGCTAAAAACTTTTCAGCCATTTCATTCCATGAATGAATAGAATTAGGCTCTAATGAATTCAACCAAGATTTAGCCTTATCTTTCAAAGAATATGGAAATAGCTTAAGTTTAAATGCATCTTCACTAACACCAGGAATGATAAAGTTACTACATATTTCTAAAAACTGTTTTAAATGCTCATGGGGATCCTCTTGGAGAGATCCACCAAATTGACCAATTGTTTGTAGCATTTGGAACATCATGGGTTTAAATTCAAAATGCACAGCATCAATATGAGGTCTTGCTATACTTGTTTGCATATTTTGATGATTAAACATAGCATAATCCCTCATGGGTCTATTTCTATCATTTAACATACCTATTGCTCCCATGTTGATAAATTGTTGTGGTGAAGTCATGCTAGAACCTCTGTCTTTGGGTCTTTGTTGTCTTTGCAAGCTCCTAAATCTCCTCTCTATCTCAGGATCTAATGCAAATTCTGGTGTTCTGACCCTGCGCAAATATTCAGTGCAACTGCACCTAGTGCTTCTGCACCTAATGCTTCTGCACAGAAAACAAAATACCAGAGTAATAAAACACTAGGTGTGTGAAAAGATGTGCAAGTATACACAGTCACAAACAAGTAATATAATGATAAGAAAGGTCGAACCCACAGGGATTGGATTAACTTTATGTATGTTTAGAAAGCATATAAATTAGTACTACTATTCTACTCACAAATTTTGGGATTTTTAGTTTAAGTAAAAACAGAATGCAAGTATGTAAATTAAGATGAAGGAAATCAGCTGAGAAAGATAGTTGAGATGTCTTTACTATATAATGCTTCTTTTGAGAGTTTCTATGTTTTTAGAGATGCAGAAGCACTATGATGCAGAAGCATCAAGTGCAGAAGCATCAAGTGCAGTAGCATTGAGTGCAGTAGCATAAGTGTGTGCCTTTCAGCTACTTTCTTCAGAGTTTCATTACAAGCTTCCCATGTCTGGGCTTGCTAAATAAGTTCACTCATGCCTTTGAAGTACCCATTGTTTCACCCTAAGGACTATGTTATCCTATGTCTAGGACTTAACATGGTTTTAACACAGTTTCTTTATTAAACAAGTTTAACAAAGCCTTTATTAAAACACTCGCCTTTATTAGTCTTGATTTCTAATTATAAACCATGTCTGTGAATATAACTCTACTTATTGTAAGAGATCAACCTTAAAATAAGATGGATGTAGTATAACACAAGACCCAAAATGCTACAACACTTAAAAACATATTAACTTACTCAAAAGAACATTATAAGTTAGAACATCTCAACTAAAGGAATTTAGCTCATGTTACTCATTATATAATA
The DNA here is from genome assembly GCA_039519185.1 of Astragalus membranaceus. Taxonomy (NCBI): domain Eukaryota; kingdom Viridiplantae; phylum Streptophyta; class Magnoliopsida; order Fabales; family Fabaceae; genus Astragalus; species Astragalus membranaceus. Next base: position 152,946,828 of record CM076847.1, read on the forward strand.
GAGAGAATCTGTAAGGAACGTGATAACATGAATCATATAAAAGATATCAATAGGGTAGAAGTTACACAAATTGATGTTCCTTTGCATGAATTCTGACAGGTGCAGAAGCACTGATTCCTTCGCCTATCTATGAAGAAGTGGAGGAAGAGGGTGTCAATTCCTTCCTCACCTTCTTACAACTAACTAGTAAATAAAATGCAAGAATTGAAACTACTAAAATATAAGTAAGGTGTTTGATCTACATATAATCAAGTGAGATATGCGATGATCTTCAAGTGAGAAGTGGAAGCCTTTATATAGCCTTGGAGGTTTCCTTCAAGTAAGGGTTTGCTTGGAGATCAAGCTTGACCAAAGATGGCTTAACCATGGTTACTTTTCAGAGCTTTGATTGAGAAGATTGAGTCTAAAGGGGAGGTCCAATTGTGGAGAGCCATGTGTCTTTAGATGAGTAGCCTTTCATGATGATGTTTATGGTGGGCACCTCCTTATGCATGTGGGCATGTGCCTCCATGTGATTTGTGACAAAGCATGATGTCACAGAAGTTTTTGTGCAGTGGTATGAATTGAGGTGCTTCCATTGTGGGGTTATAAACATTTAGCGCAGGATGGTGCAGGAGCATCATGGTGCAGAAGCATCGTGGTGCAGAAGCATCATCTGTAGGTAAACTGAACAAACACATCAAACATACCAATATATATAAAAAATGCTTTATTCATCACATAATTCCTAGAATGTTGTTATCTTACTTATACTACTATATTTAACACATATTCTACTTGATTTCAAGTAATTAGTTATGATTAGATGTATGAATAACTCTATATAAAATGGAGTTATCATATAGTCCAATCACACTTAGAATCGAAACCATTCCCTGAATTTGTTATTGCTGAATCTGTTCCTATGCTGAATTTGTTATTGCTGAATCTATTCCTATGCTGAATTCTGCTTTACTGATCTTCATTACTGATCTGTTCCTATGCTGAATTTGTTTTGCTGATTTTCTTTACTGGCTTTGAATTCTGGCAACAGCTTTATCTTGATTCAATGAAGAAAGTTTATTATTTGAATACATTTTTTGGCCGCCTCATTTTTGTTTTAGAACTACTGAAGTTGTTGCAGAAAGATATTGCAAACTTAGCCTTGGAAAGAAGTGGGCTGCAAATAGGCAAACCTTATGGAACCATTTCTCTGATCCAACCCAAACTAGAGATGAAATCATAAGTAACGTGCCAACCGGCATAGATGAAACTCAATGGGCTTATTTTATTACCTATCGTCTAACACCAAAAACACAGGTAGGATTTGGTTTACTTTGATCTATTTTTTTTTGGTGTAGCAAGTTATTTAACTAATACATAATTATATTTGTTTGTTCGTAGGCAGTTTGTCAAAGAAATAAATAAATACGGAGCCTACAAGATATTCCTCATACGGTTAACGATAAAGCAAAAATTATAGTGGTAAGTTTCACTCAAACAATATCGTCTTTAGGTTGCATTTTTTATTTTAATCATGAGTTTTTAATTTGAAAATCTTATATGATTGTAGGAAGAAGTTGAAGTGGGTTTGACTCAAAGTAATATTGATGAGGCTGAAGTTTCTCCAAATGATGTTTTGGGTAGACTGTTGGGGCATGAACACTCTGGGAGAGTGCGGAGCATGTGTATGGGAGTAACTCCTACTAATGCATTTAGAAATACTACACTTCGACTTTCAAATTTGAGTCTTTCTTCATCCACTATTGCCACACCATCTCCTAACATATGGCAAGAAAAGTAGACAAACTTGGAACGTGCACTTAAAGCTTACATGGTACGGAAAGAATGAGAGATCCCCGAAGAATTTATTGGTGTCTTTGATTCATCAAATGTAAGTTTTCAAATTTCAATCAAGTTTGAATTAATTATTGAATTAATTTACATCAGTTTAAATGACATTGCCTGTTGCAAAATTGCATGCTGTCTGATATATTGCTTAAATGATTATCAAGTGCATTTACTGCCTTTGCTGCACTTGTAACATCTGTCTGATAAATTGCATGCTGCAAAATTGCTGCCTTTGTTGCACTTGTAACATCTGCCTTTACTGCCTTTGCTGCTATAAAATTGCATGCTGTCTGAAAATGAAATCATGTGCATTTGCTGCCTTTGCTGCTGCAAAATTGCATGTTGTCTGATAATGAAATCATGTGCACTTGCTGCCTTTGCTGCACTTGTAACATCTGTCTGATAAATTGCATGCTGCAAAAATTGCTGCCTTTGCTGCACTTGTAACATCTGCCTTTGCTGCTGCAAAATTGCATGCTATTTGATAATGAAATCATGTGCATTTGCTGCCTTTGCTGCACTTGTAACATCTTCCATAGAAGCTTCTTCCTTGCCAAATAGAATATTCTCCTTTATGGATGTTGCAAAAGAGAATATCAGACAAACACTGAATAATAATGCTTATCATGTTACCTTATCATGTTATCATACAAAAATTAGCTTATCATGTTACCTTATAGTAATGTTTATCATGTTACCTTACAGTGGGTAGAATTAAATATGTATTGCAATATATATGTATTAGTCGGAAATGAGTCAATTTTTTCAGATTAAACATGAGTATGTATTGCAGAAACATATAGTACGTATTAGTTGGAATTAAATATGTATCAATTTAGTTCTTTTTTATTTTGATTTTTGATATTTGAAATAAGTCAATTTTTCTTTTGTTATTTCAGGCAAGTGAGCATGCAAGTGAGCCTCATTCTTCAATGGATGCAAGTGGGTCATTCGGTGCTAGCAATATTTAGTGGTTTTAGGATCCTTTAGTATAGGATTTTTTTGATGCCATTATGATTTTGAGCTACAATTGTTTCTTTCTATTATGTTTTTGAGTTAGATGACATTAAATATTTGACATTACATTTATGTTATCACGTTTATATTTTAAATGAAATTTTCAGTTTTTTGAGTAAGCTTAGTAAGTGTTATGTAAGATGTATGTATAGTTATTAGTGATGAGAACAGGTAATTAGGTAAGCAAAAAAGAAATTCTCAAATTGCATTAGAAATATTGTCTCTGCATAACTCTAATAGGAGGTTGAAACCCCCACAAAAAGGTTCTATCATCAACTATGGCAATAAAAAATCTCCACAAATAAATCAATTTCAGGAGGATTATAACCCCCTCAAAAAAACCTCCACTAATCACGGGGGTTAAAAACCCCTGCAGTAAAACCCCCGCTAAAATACAGGATACCAGCGTTTTCTAAAACCCCCACAAAAAGATTGCGGGACTTGAAACTCCGGCCTTTTTTAAAACACCCGCAGATTACGTTGCGGGGGTTTAAAACCCCCGCTAAGCGACTTAAAAACCCCTGCAATCTGTTTCATTTTTTGTAGTGTTTTGAGCCTAAAAAACATCTGAACCGAAAGGTAAAAATACATGTGGTTTGGTTTTGTTCGGTTGACTTCTTAAAAAAACCAATGCGGTTTGGATTAGTTCGATTTTTTGCGAGACAAAATATAATTTAAAACAGAGTTAAAATTAACTAATTTAATTTTAAATCTAAATGTTACTACTTTTTATCTAGGCAAAATACTTATGTGAGAAAGAGATAAATGTAGTTTAATACTTATGTGTGCAATGCTATGATGACAACATATTAAATGTAAGGCTAAATTATAGTTTTGGTCCCCCTATTTTCAAAAATTCAGACATTTGGTCCCCTTATTTTAAAACTCAGACATTTGGTCCCCCAATTTTAAAAAATCAAATACATTTAGTCCAAATAGGGACCAAATGTCTTTGATTTTTTAAAATTGGGGGACCAAATGTTTTTGATTTTTTAAAATTGAGGGACCAAATGTCTTTGATTATTAGCCATAAAAAACTGAAAATTCCTCTTGGACTAAATGTCTTTGATTTTTTAAAATTGGGGGACCAAATGTCTGAGTTTTAAAATAGGGGGACCAAATGTCTGAATTTTTAAAAATAGGAGGACCAAAACTATAATTTAGCCTAAATGTAATTAGTCTACATGACAATCATTATAATAATTTCCATAACATTAGACATAAATGTTGCATTAAAAACACATTTAGAGCAAGTGTACTCTACCGCAGAAGTAGTATAAAAGATTATCGTATCCACAGGGATTAATTAACAAGTACCAAACTAGTAAAAATTATATAGTTTAGACGATTCAATAATTTAGTTGTAATGAAAACAAATAAAAATAAATAAATAACAAGAATTGAAATACTAGACTTAATAAATGAGGAGAGGTCTAGGGTCACGGTTTCACTTGCAAGTTTCGATTCCCCTATGTCTAACTCTACCCGAATTCCTTTATTTTATTTAATTACCAATCCCTTTAGTAAAACTATTAATCCGTTTGGTCATTCGCGATTAATATTCTTTTTCCTAAACTAACCCTTGTTTGGTCATGCAAGAATTTAAATTTAAGAAAAGCATAAAGCGCAAAAAGGTTGAATGATTGGAAGACTAAATTAAAGTTTGGTCATGCATTAATTTTAGCCCCAATTATCCTATAGGTCCATCAACTAATTGCAGTACGGTCGCTGATCAACTAATTGATTATGAACATGCATAGGGTAGCTAATCCTAATTATGTGATAAAAACAATAGGACAATATTAATTGAAATAAAAACCGGAATTCAGATATGAAATTAGAACATAAAAAGGTCTCTAAACATGCAAGATCCACCTAAGACCCTAGAAGAGGATTTAATTCGAGAACAATAAAATAAAATTAGGAGTCGTAAATTACAGAGATAAAAATAACCCGGAATAGAGAAATTTCTGATCCTGAAAATTTAGTCTCATTTTTCTGCTCCGGAGCTCTCTCACGGTGTCAAGAACGGGTATCCAAAACTCCCTCATCTCCTTGCCGGCGCTATTGTGTGTGCGGCTACTGTATATTCTCGCGTATGTACGGCCGTTGTTCATTCAAGTGCAATACCCTTTTTTATATATGAAGAAGCCTAGGTTTATGTGACTTTTTCTCCAAGTTGCAATGTTGGGCTTCTCTTATATAAATACCTAATATACATATATAATATTTATAAAATATTATATACATATATCAAATATATATATATATATATATATATATTATGCATTTTTATCTTTCATTCTTTCCTACAAAAAAATAGAACAAATTTAGTCAACAATTTAATTAATTGGCAATAATTGCTCTAAAAAGTAATCCAAAAGTATCTCTAAAAATGCACTAAATTAGAGTTTATCAACTCCCCACACTTAACTTTTGCTTGTCCTCAAGCAAATTTCATGGCTCAATAAATTTTTTTCAAAAATAATAATAGAGACAGCAAATAAGGGACCCAAAGTTAAAAGCACAATGACAGACAATAGACAATATAGCACATATGAGATGTCAAAAGGTTGCTCAATTAGAGTATCATGTCCCTGAAGAATACATTTCTGTGAACAAAGACACTCGCTCACAATCTCTCTAAGTGTTTAGGGACTAGGGAAAATATACACTCAAGTTTCAACAAAATGCACATTACCATATGTTTGTAATTTGACCAAATCTCCTCTAAATAGTTCACATGCATGCAAAAGATGGGGTGTTATGGGTTGTAATGGGCCCATGGTGAATTCTTGCAGGGTAGGAAATAAGAAGGAAGGGATAATCAAAGGGCTAAAAAAAAGAAATAAATAGTAACCTTTGAAACCAAATATAGATTTCTATCTTACAAATTTTGTCCAGACTCCAAATTAATTTCACTCTCATTCTTCAATCTTCTTCTATTGAATCAACTCTTCTATTGAATCAAATGAATCAATTATGGGGTCCCAAAAAGGCATAATCTCTATTTTTTTTTCAATTTAAGCATAATTCATGCAAAACAAGCCAGAAAAAATGCTATCAACATATTTAGCGGGTATGTGCATTAATAGAGACCAAGTGACAAAATATACTCTCCTCCCCCACACTAGCATGAAGCATGGTCCTCAATGCAAAATGATCAAATAGAAACAAAAGGAAATGAGAGAGAGAGAGAGAGTAAGAGTGACTTCCCTGAGAGAGCTTGCAATCTGAGCTTATTCCTAAAAACAAAACAAAACAAAACAAAAAGAAACTGAAAATAACTGAAAATAAAACACAGGTTGCCTCCTGCGAAGCGCTTGTTTAACGTCGTGAGCCTGACGATAGTTAGTGCTTAATCAGGTGGCTCTCCAAGAGCAAATTTAACATCTAACGCAGTACACCTTCTTAACCTTCTAACCATGTGGTTCACATTGTTTTTTCTTTTTCCACGTGGTGGATGAACTTCAAAGGATGGTGAAATTTTTATTTTATCTCCATCCACCATTATGCTAGGATCCCGCAAAATAAGACTTTTTTCCAAAAGGCCCTGCATCTTTAATTCACTAAAAATGTTAGTTTCAACCACATCATCAAAATAAGGAGAAGTTAAAGAAGAGAAAATTTCATTGGAATTTAAAGCTTTAATAACATCAACTTATTTACGACTCCTCAAAGTTACCTTTCCCCGATGAACCTCAATCACAGCATCACCAATGGTTAAAACAATTTGCCCAAAAATTTGGGCTTTCTCCTCTTTCTTCAAATCAAGAACCAATGGATCTTTCTCATTCTCCTCACAACCGCTCTCATTAATAGGATCTTTTGTTTCAATATGACTCCCTTCAGTAGGAGCTACTATTTTCATTTGACTCCCTTCAGTAAGAGTCTCCTCATCTTTCTTGAGAGCTTCTTCCTCCAAATTATATTCCATGGAGACAACTTCATCTCTCGTAGGAATACTTTTTGTATTGCTTAGCTTCTTCATCTCTTGGGAAAGTATTAGTAACTTTTTTTTATATATTTTTTTTTGATAAAATAAAGAAAAAAACAAAATTTAAAATTAAAGCAAAAAGTTGTCTAAAGCAATAAAAATCTCTTTCGTTTAATATTGCTAAATTAATCCCCGGTAACGGCGCCAAAAACTTGTTGCGTTAAAAACACACTTAGAGCAAGTATACTCTACCGCAGAAGTAGTATAAAAGATTATCGTATCCACAGGGATTAATTAACAAGTACCAAACTAGTAAAAATTATATATTGTTTAGACGAATCAATAATTTAATTGTAATGAAAACAAATAAAAAGAAATAAATAACAAGAATTGAAATACTAGACTTAATAAATGAGGAGCGGTCTAGGGTCACGGTTTCACTTGCAAGTTTTGATTCCCCTATGTCTAACTCTACCCGAATTCCTTTATTTTATTTAATTACCAATCCCTTTACTAAAACTATTAATCCGTTTGGTCATTCGCGATTAACATTCTTTTTCCTAAACTAACCCTTGTTTGGTCATGCAAGAATTTAAATTTAAGAAAAGCATAAAGCGCAAAAAGGTTGAATGATTGGAAGACTAAATTAAAGTTTGGTCATGCATTAATTTTAGCCCCAATTATCCTATAGGTCCATCAACTAATTGCAGTACGGTCGCTGATCAACTAATTGATTATGAACATGCATATGGTAGTTAATCCTAATTATGTGATAAAAACAATAGGACAATATTAATTGAAATAAAAACCGGAATTCAGATATGAAATTAGAACATAAAAAGGTCTCTAAACATGCAAGATCCACCTAAGACCCTAGAAGAGGATTTAACTATCCATAGTGTTCGAGAACAATAAAATAAAATTAGGAGTCATAAATTACAGAGATAAAAATAACCCGGAATAGAGAAATTTCTGAAAATTCCCTCCTCTCCTTGCCGACGCTACTGTGTGTGCGGCTACTGTATATTCTCGCGTATGTACGGCCGTTGTTCATTCAAGTGCAATACCCTTTTTTATATATGAAGAAGCCTAGGTTTATGTGACTTTTTCTCCAAGTTGCAATGTTGGGCTTCTCTTCTAATCCCTTTTGGGCTTCAATTTATTTTCATCTTTCAAAACCAAACACACATACATATATATATATATATATATATATATATATATATATATATATATATATATATATATATATATATATATATATATATTATGCATTTTTATCTTTCATTCTTTCCTACAAAAAAATAGAACAAATTTAGTCAACAATTTAATTAATTGGCAATAATTACTCTAAAAAGTAATCCAAAAGTATCTCTAAAAATGCACTAAATTAGAGTTTATCAATAAACATGTTCACTAAGGAGTTCTATTAGGGGCGGAGCTAGTATAAAATTTATGGAGTGGTCAAATATAAAGAAAAATAAAATATAGTTTTAAAAATAATATATTAAACTTAATTAATAAGTAGTTCACAATGTAACTTGATCCATGTACCTAATACCGACTAGATAAGCTTGACTACTTGAGATGAAATCCCATTTTTCATTGATTTATTTCTTTTGCTAAATTATGGTCTTGAATACAAAGAATTTGTGGTTCGATTTGGTTTGGTTCGGTTGGTGGAACAAAAATCGTGGGCCGAACCAAAGCGTGCGGTTGACTGAAAAAAAAACCCAAAAAGATTCGATAAATATTGATTGTTTTGCGGTTTTCGATTTGAGTTAGCTCGGTTTGCAGTTTTCTATTGGATTGGTTCGGTTTTAAACACCCCAATTGTCTAGCATGTCAACTCATTTGTATCAAAAATAATAATTACAATACATGATAAGAATAGAAGAGGAGCAATGGAAGAATGGTTGTGCGGCTTAGTCAAATATGGTGGTGTTACTAGCAGGGACGGAGCTATGCATATACTTGCAGACCAGTGGCTCCAGCCCCCCTATCTGGATGTTAATTTGTTTCCACTAGTTAGATAACAATTAATGAGTGGCATGATTCATATGTGAGTTAGTGGTAGGGGTTGCGAATACGCTGGGCCGAGCTAGGCTTTGCATAGCCTGGCCTGCATTGAAGATGTTGGGCCTGAGTCTGGCCTGTGGCCTGTGATAGGCAGACTTTCGAGGACTGACCTGGCCTTTTGAAAAGCCCGACGAGGCCTGCAAGTCTGTTTAAAAGTCAATTTCACCAAAAAAAAAATTACGGAAGTCTACAACCTTTGAGTAGTGTAGACTTTGTAAATAGACGAACAAACTAATCCATCAATGATATTAAGATCTAATTCAAGATCTAACAAAATCTTTTAGAGAATAATCTTTATAGGACATTTTATTTAAATTTGATTTAATAATAATAGTTTTAAATATGTTAAAAATTGATGTAGGTCATCCTTTTGAATAAACATAAAATATAAGCAAATTTATAAGTTAAACAAAGTAGAAAATTTAATATAATAATAGTAGTAATAATAAATATTATTAATATTTATTTAAATAGACAGGTCTAAAAGGCTTTTTCGATGGCCTGTAGTCTGGTCTTTTTACCTAAATCGGCTTTTAAAAAAGCTTTGGTCTTATCTATTTAGAAAAAAGTCTGACCTGACCTAGGGCTGATATAGGCTGGGCCTTGTAGGTCGGCCCGACCTATTCCCATCCTGGTTAGGGGCAAGTGGCCCATGCTATTCTTCTTCGGCTTTAAGCCTTCAATACCATCTTGAACTTACGATATAATGAATTGATTAGATCTAGAATAGTTTGAGATCAATATTTAGTGAACAGGGACAGTTGCTAAAAGAACTTCCAACTGATAAATATAAAGGATATATATAATCCACAATTGATTTCTTTGAAAAATCATCACTTAATCCCTAAATAAAAAGAAAAAAATAATTGATGCGAGACAACATTTATCACTTCCTAACAAATAAGAGTACTAATTTGATAAAGATAAAATCTAATAAGTTTGACTAATATTATTCCAATAATCACATTGCTTGTTAGTATAACTACTACATGAATATAATTAAGATTATTTTAAATTTTAATTTTCTTAACTCGTCCCCTCTACCATCTGATCCTGGCTCTGTCCCTGGGTGTTGGCATATATTATCATACCTTTTTTGTTGGGACTATTGCTGACTACTTACAGAGTGTCCAAACGTTTTTAACAAGAGCAAATTTTGCACCCAACACAAAGTTTATCCACTGCAAGAATCGAACTTATGTCATTGTAGTGTTGGTTAGCATATATATACTATCATACTATTTTCCCATGTTAAATATTAAAAGATAAAAATGCTTTTCACTTTCTTATGGTTAATGCCTAACTCAACTCTATAAAACTGGCTTGTAAGGTGAGGGTTGCCTCCCACTTATAAGCTCTTTTGAGACCATATCTCTAGTCAATGTGAGATTTGGGTTTTTCCCAATACACCCTCTCACGCCCAACACTATTGGGCTTGGTGCGTGGATTATGGTGGGTGGCCCAAAAGATATAGGATAGACTTTGATACATGTTAGAACGTTGGTTAAGGAAGAAAAAGTAAGATGCGTGCATCCCTGAACTGAAACAATTTGCATTATTAGCAAACAAAGCTAGATAGCGTCAAATGAAAGGACATTGGAAAGCAAAGGAAGCCCATGGAAAACAAAAGGAAGAAGAACACTGTACATAGAAACAAGAAAAAAGCTACTCATAACAAACCGAAGAAACTGTAGAACTCATGAAAAGCAGAAGTAGGTAAGTACATAATCTAAGCATAAGGAGTTACAAACAAACACATGGCAATGGTTAAAAGCTGAAGAATGGCAACACATGCAAACACATGGCAACACACAATATTACAATAAGTGAGCAATGCAAGCACATGAACATACAACACTGCAAGCTAAAAATTTGTAGAATATTCCAGCCAAACTCACTTGAGACTATCTAGGAATTATAGATAACATTATAGAATTCAAGAGATCAATATACGTTATTATATATACTGTTACAAAAAAAACCTGGACCATACGAGTAAGTAAGTTGAGAGTTTAGCTGTTTTTTTGAAGAAAAAAAATATTTTTAAACTTTTTGTTCAATAACCTAGACCATCTCCCATAGTCTTAGTCGTATCCACAATGGCACAAACTCATCAGATCAACATGCAGTTACAAAAACCATTTTGTAGAGGAAAACAAATGCTCAATATTTGAGTCAAAAAAAAATGCTCAATATTATGGTGAAATCCAAGCAAAGCAATGTGGAGGAAAACAAGTTCGTTCATTCCCATTTTTCCATAAGAAAGATCCCTTAAGCACCACTACCACTGTTATTCCAGCACACACCTAACTGAAACACATGACCTCTTCACTGTCAATGCATTTAAGCGCCACTGTCAGCCACCATCGTCACCACTGCGAACAACCAAGCCACTAATCGTCGTACAGCGACAGCGACAGACATGGCTTCTCTCAAACTCTGCTCTTCCATCTTTCATTGTACTCATGCATATTTGATCTGTATATATAATTTTGTCCCTCACTCACTGCAACAAACCATCGTCGCATCAGGATTGTTCAATTCTTCTCCGCATCTTTGCTGCAACCTAGGTCGCCGTGTCTGCGCACCGAAGGTCGCTGCGTTGCCTTATCGGGGGTCACCACTGTCTCGCATATTGATGCCATATGGTCACTGTAAAAAGGACCTACAAGAATATCCCCGAATGAGTGAGTGAGTGCTACTAGTTTTCAATTTTTATGGGCAATATTCTTCAACACTAACTATAGCATTACCAGTACCTTTTAACCTGTATCTTATATATTCCCCCACTGTATTTTCAGTGCCCAAATTTTCTATAATACATTTGTTCTTTCTCTGGTCCTACTTATGGTTCTTCTTCAAGCACAATTCATAACCGCTTGCTAGAGTTCATATTTTTAATTTTGAAATTTAACAAAGCTTCACCTTTTCTTGTACCCTTTTTGCTGCTTTGATAGAGATCACCACATATATCTCGTGAATCTTTCAGGCATGTCTTCTTTCAATTGCCTCAAGTTACTTACAATTCACCCTTTTTTTGTATAGTTTTGTTCTTCACATGTTACAATCTGATACTTTTAATTAGCCGGCACTTTGGTGCTTTTGGTGTTTTTTAATTTCACAATGTGTTTTGCTATATGTCTTTTGTTATCTTTTTGGCTTTTCAATCTATACACTCTTTGTTTTTTTGGTTAAGTTACTATTTTCTCTTTTTATATGCTTGTGTATGCCTAAGTTATTTACTAATTTATCTTCAACAAGTCACCGATTAATTATTCCAAAAAAAGGTAATTGGGATTTTTTCTTGACTTGTTTTGTTGAAGAGGGTGATCATTTGTGGATATTGTTTTATAGGAAACTCATTCAACCATGATTAAGGTTTGGTTGTTGGCTGTAATGATTCTCTTTAGTGGATTCTTTTCAACTGGTGCCGGCATTCATAATTCAGCAAGACCCGATTTTGTAAATATTGGTGCTCCCTTCTCTTTCTTTACTAGTGTTGGTAGAATTATAAAAATTGCTATAGAAGCAGCAATTGAAGATGTAAATTCAGATCCCAATATCTTGGTTAGACCAAGCTAAAGCTCTCAATTCAAGACGGTTCTCAATATAGAGGTTTTTTGAGCATTGCTGAGGGTATGCCTTTTAAAACATAACCAATTCTTTGAGATTATAATTAATAATTCTATTTAACTGCAGTTTTGCATGTCATGGCTAGACACACTGTGGCAATAATTGGCCCTCATCGTTCTGTAGCAGCTCATGTCATAACTCATAACTCATTGCAAATGAATTTTAAGTTCCTCTACTCTCATTTTCAGCTTTAGACCCTACCCTTTCTTCACTTCAATTCCCATTCTTTATTAGAACCTGCCACAGTGATGTTTATCAAATGGCTGCAATAGCAAACCTTGTTGACTACTATGGATGGAAAGAAGCTACTGATGTCTATATTGATGACGATAAGCTCGCTGAGAAATGTTGCAGGATCTCATATAAAGCACCTGTGAGTCCCGAAGCAAATCGAGAGCAGATAACAAATGTACTTGTTCAAGCAGCTCTTGCTGAATCAAGAGTTATAGTTGTTCATGACAACTTTTTGGGGTCCTAAAGTGTTTACTGTTGCAAAAAGTCTTGGTATGCTGGGAATTGGTTATGTTTGGATAGCCACTGCTTTTCTTTCTGCTATTATTGATATAAAGAGTCCCTTACCATTTGGCACATTAGAGAATAAATTTCAAGCTACTGCACAAAGACACAGATTGAACACTACTGGGCAGAATTTGTAAGAGGCACTTATAGTGTTTAGGATTTAATAGTAAAGTAGTTTTAGAACAAATTGCAGTTCCATCGTAAAGTAGTTTTGCTATTTTTACATCAAGTAACAATGTATCAAGTGATTATGAATGTATATCAAAATCAAGAGCACTTTGTTATCCTTGTATCAAGTATCTCATATAAATTGAAATTTGCCTTAAATATCTAAATTGTCAATACATTTGTATATGTTGATGTGTTTCTTACGTTCCTTTTGGGGAAATTATAATTTGATGTGCTTGTTTTGGAAAACAATGGATGACATACTCATGTCTTTATAATACTGGTTTTATGTTCTTTGGACTTGTTTCAGATGTCACATGCTTTTTTTCGGTGTTGTCAGAGAATGGACAACATGTTCAAATCTTTAGCATACCAATTTCTTTTATGTTCACATTTTGATTATAATTCAACACAAGAGTACAAAGAGCTCTTTTGATTACAATTCAACACAAGAGTACAATTTTACAATGGTTGTTTTGGTTACAATTCAATACAAGATATACAAGAGCTATTTTTTTTTTGAAAATTTCACTTCCTATGTGTCCATTAGAACCTTCAATCCCATCTTCTGCTCTCTCGTGTTTGCAACTTCGGTTTCTTTTAGGATATGAACAGCTTGAAGAAATAGGAATTTAGCAGGCTTCACGGCGGCGGAACGGGACTGCAGTGACGTGATTGGAGGCAGTGTTTGGGAAAGCGAGAAATGTGGTAGGAAGACGATCTGTTTCAGAGCAGGAGCGGGGAGAGAACGCGAACCAAATCAGATTCTTCAAATGTTGAAATTATCGCAGAAAGAAAGGGAAAGAATGCGTACCTTCGGAGTTGAACACCGCAAAGAGAAAGAGATGGAGAGATCTTGAGAGATGACACCGGCGAGAGAAAGAGAGACTTCTAAACTGTTACAGTGAACTGAACTGAACTCTGCAAAGAGGAAGAGAGGTCCTGTTACGGTGATGGAGAGACACCGAAGAAGAGAAAGAGATTAAAGAACAATTAACCTAACTCAAATTGAATTTAGGATAAATCTCCAATTTGAAAAAAATTAAACCACTAAATCAAAATTATAAAAGAAGTGCTTATTGGGGTTTGTACTATAAAAACCCTAAATACCTAAATAGAGCCGTTGGACTCCCTAACTAACAAACAATCAAACAGTTTGTTAGTGTGTGAGCCTAAGTGGTTTATTTAGTTAGAGGTTGTTAGGCTTCTAACTAACCCTCTAACTAACATGTCCACATTGAGCCTATGTGGTGTATATAAGTGTAAATAAGCAATACAATTGCAGATACATACAATTCAACTATCAATAAAGTTTTTACAGTTTTTCAGTTTTCTATTCTACTCTACATTACACTCCCTGTTACGTTTGCTCCCTATCTTCTTTGTTCTAACACAATATTCTGGGTTCTGGTTGTATGATCAAAGAGTGATTGTACCTTGCAAGAACAAGAGAAAACAGTGTTAAAACTTAGGGTTTCTGTGACTGAAATCAAGAAAAGAAAAGGAACAGAGGTTAGGAAGGTTTGATTACCTGAGTGAGGAATCTTGAAGGTGTAACTGGTAGAATAATTCTGGGCTGAGTTTCAAAGGTGAAACTCAGTGTGTGCATGAAAGAGAAGATTACAAGAGAAATTAGGGTTTCCATTCAGATCAAAGAAAGATTAAATCAACAGACACTAGGGTGTGAGATTTACCTTTCTGGACCTCTGAGGATCTCTGTTTGAGTGATCTTCACCTGCAAATCAAAGAGGCAGAAATTAGGGTTTCTGCTACAATACTCAAAATCAAAGGAATCTGGAAAGAAACAGTAAAGAAGAAAGGATTTTACCTAAGAGAAGGAGAATCACACGTTTGATTGTGGAAATCAAACGTTTCTGGGCAAACTAGGGTTTGCGCTTGAGATAGTTCATCGCGAAGGTGAGAAGTTGGTGCTGAGGTTTCAGGGTTGATTGATTCAACATAAAACCAAAGGGTTTTCGTTGAATCAGCATCAACAATCATCATCAACCATTACCTAGCTCGATTCAAGCTTCGATCACCGAAGTGACACTACTAGAAATTCGCTAAATAGTGACTGATTTAGCGACCAAAAAAAATCGGTCACTTTAGCGACCGATTTAGAGACCGATTCAATAGGTATAAAATACTTTTTGCTTAGTGACCGATTTTTCGGTCGCTAGCTTTAGAGACTGCTTTTTCGGTCACTAGTAGCGACCGATTTAGAGACTGTAGCGACCGAAGAATCCGAGGAGGGATTCCTCGTTGTTTTTGGTACAATGGAGCCGCCATCAATATTTATTTTTAGGAAAACATTGAAAAAACCTTTGTTTTTGGGTTCGGGGGTCGATTAAGTGCGGGGAAGGTACAAGCACCCCGCAACATCCTAAAAAGGTTACCTTTTAATTTAATGTGTAGAAAAAATAGTTTAAAGAAAACATTTTAATTTACCCTTTTTGTTATTTGCAAAAAAAAAAACGGAAAGGAAGACTTAATAAAAAATTTAGTTTTTTGCGCTCGACGGGAGTGGGCCCCCGCTCCTACGTATCTCCGGGTGCGATGGAGAAATCAAAGCTACGTAGTTCTTGGTTAAAAAAAAATTTGTGTGTTGGTGTTTTTTTTAATTAAGAACTACGTAGCTTTGATTTCTCCATCGCACCCGGAGATACGTAGGAGCGGGGGCCCACTCCCGTCGAGCGCAAAAAACTAAATTTTTTATTAAGTCTTCCTTTCCGTTTTTTTTTTTTTTGCAAATAACAAAAAGGGTAAATTAAAATGTTTTCTTTAAACTATTTTTTCTACACATTAAATTAAAAGGTAACCTTTTTAGGATGTTGCGGGGTGCTTGTACCTTCCCCGCACTTAATCGACCCCCGAACCCAGAAACAAAGGTTTTTTCAATGTTTTCCTAAAAATAAATATTGATGGCGGCTCCATTGTACCAAAAACAACGAGGAATCCCTCCTCGGATTCTTCGGTCGCTACAGCTGGCGACTCCGCTGGGGAAAAAGGAAGGTTAGTCCTAACGGTCAAACAAGCAAGGCTCAGAGTGACCACTAGTAACAACCTATTTTTTTTACGCGAATTTGATTATTCGAAAGAAAGAAAAAAGAACGGTTCGGAAGCATCACGTTGTGAATAAAAGCGGAATAGGTGATAAAAGGGGGGGTGCAAATAATAAAGGAGTTGTATTAAAAAAGGAGGTGTGAATAGCGTTTTGACGCTAGAAACAGCCGTTGAAGGTGCGATTAGCGTTTTGACACTAAAAAACGGTTGATTGATTTCTTTTTTTTTATTCTACTCTAGAACACGTGATTCTTGAAGCGCTTTTTTTTTCTAAAAAAAACAGAACCTAGACTAAACAAGCCTGGTGTTTTGAAAACGGATTATGGAGAAAAATTCTTTTGTTTTTTTGTTGTCATAGTTATTATTTAATAAAAGGGGGCCTTTTTACTTTTTTTTTTTCGAAAAAAAAAGATTTTTGTTATTATATTTTTTTTTTAGAAAAGGGTAGTGACATTAGTAACCATTTCCTTTAAGAAAATATTTTTTTAATTTTTTTTTTAGGTTTATTTTAAATCCGAAAATTAGTAACCATTTTTTTTTTAAAAAACAACACATTTTTTTATCACTTTTATTTAATCCGAAAATTAGAATAATTTATTAAAAAAAGCACAACATTTTTTTTCACTTTCTTTTTTAATCCGAAAATATTAGTACCTAAATAAAAAGGAACACATTTTTTTAACACTTTTTTTTTAATCCGAAAATATTAGTACCTAAATAAAAAGGAACACATTTTTTTAACACTTTTTTTTTAGGTTTATTTTAAATCCGAAAATTAGTACCTAATATGTAAAAAAACCAAATAGTATTTATATAACAAAAACAGTAACTAAAATTTATAAAAAAAAAACAACAATAATAATATCTAAAAACGTGAACAATAATAAACAAAAAAAGTAGCATAAAAATAAAAATAATAAAAATAAACAATACTCATATGAACAATTACAGTTGCTAAAAAAAAAATAAAAAAAGCAATAATACATAAAACATTACATTTTAGTACCTTAACAACAAGAATCCAGAAATGTTGAAGAAATTTCCTTCTTCGAATTTCTTCAATACAAGTGAACTTTTAAACTAAAAAAAAAAATTTAGGAAGGAGGAAGAGAAGGGAAACCCTAAATTTTTTAGAAGATCTTTCCCCTTTTTTTTTCTTAAAACCAAAAAAACCTCCCCTATTCGAATTTCTGTGACCCTATTTATACAAAAAAAATGTTGCCCTTGCTTCTCTTCATTGTCAACTTGCACAGTGATTTTTCTGACATGATATGGAGGTTAGGTGAATAAAAGATGAAAACATGTGAGATGTGGGGGAGGTGATGGCCGAATTTGTGTGAGGGGGGAGTGCCAAGTGTGAGTGGGGGAGTGATGAGGAAGATGAAGTGTGATGATGATTTTTTTGATATGATGGAGGTTTGGGGGGAGTTGTTGAAGGGGAAAAAAGAAAAAGAATTTGTGAGAGGAGGGGAGAGGAGAGAGCCGTAGGTATGTGTGAGTGAGGAGAGGAAGGTTGAGTGTTGTGTGTGTGTGTGATGATAGAAGATTGTGTGAGAGATGAGAGGAAAGGATGGAGGTTGAGTGTGAGTGAGAGAAGAGAGAAAGGAAGGTTGAGTGTGAGAGAGGGAGAGTGAGGGCCGTTGGAAATGAGAGAGAGAGAGGAGTAGGCGTAGGAATGGAGAGAGAGAGAGAGGTTGAGTGTATTGGGAAGGGAAAAATGGGGAAGTGGGAAGTGTGGGGAAGTGGAATTGAGAGAAAAGAGGAGAGGTGGGGTCGAATTTCAAGGGAGAGAGAGAGGGGTATGGCCGAATTTTAGGAGGGGTTTTGGGGGATGAATGTGGATTGATTTTTGGGTTAAGGGGGGATTGAATGTGGATGGTTTTTAGGGTAAAGGGGGGGTGGTCGAATTAGGGTTAGGAGAGGAGGGAAATTAGGGTTTTGGTGAGTTGGGTTGAGTTATGGGTTGGATATGGGTCATGGGTTGGGTGGAGGAGTGTGAGGGTGAATTGGGCTAGGGTTTAGGAATTGGGTTGGGTTTTAGATGGCCCAATCCAATTGCACCTCCATTCTTTTTTTTTACAAACCCCCCTTATTTCCTCCTTGGCTTATTTTTTGTTTCTTTACTTCTAAATAAAAATATTTTCTTGTGTTAAAAAACTTGTGACAAATAAAATAATGACTAAAATAAAATAATTATTTTTATCAAAAGTAAATAAAATTTTCTCATTTTTTGATAGGACAAAATTAGGGTATTACAGAGACCATTTTATAAGTTTTAAAATACTTTTGGTTTAGCGACCGATTTTATGGTCGCTGATGTTTGTGACTGATTTTTCGGTCACCGATCTTCCACCAAAAAATTATGTTCCCTCTTTTTTTTTTAACAAAAAAAATTATTTCCCACCATTTTTTTAACAAAATTTAGTTCACTCTTTTTCCTAAAAAAAATTAGTTCCCACTTCCCTCATTTTCCTCAAACAATTTTTTTTTTACTTTCCAATACCTCTTTTTCCTCCAAAAAAAAAGGAATTATGTTTTCACTTCATTCTTTTCCCCGTAACATTCACGTTCCTCTTTCTCGCATAAGGCTTCCTCACGCTATTTCTCCCAGTAACATTCACGCATACCAGTTCCTCTTTCTCTCACACCACGACCCATTTCGTTCCTTTCGTCTTTCTCCCACGACAACCAACCACCATGAAGTCGCAACCCTCTTCTCTATGTGCTCTCTCTTCGTGACTCCGAGACCACTAGGGAAGCTTCCGTTTGCCGTTCGCCGTTTGTCGTTTGCCGTTCGCCGTTCGTAACTCCGAGACCTTTTAGACTAGTGAAGCTTCGTTCGGTGCCTCTTCCCTTCTTCAGCTTGCTGCCTCTGCCATTGTTGGTAGCTTTAAGGTGAGAATTTTATTTTCCCTAAAACCCTAAATTCCCAATGTTGATTTTTTGCAATTTCTCTGAATTAAATATGTTTTCGGTTGAAACTGTGATTTCCCCTATTTCAGATTCTATTCAATTTGTGAACCCAAGCCCTAATTTCAGAATCTATTCAATCTTTGATTCCTTCCAGTTACAGGTTTGGTTCCAAAGGTTTTGTTCAAAGGTTTTCGTTTTCTTCCTCCCTGTGTAGGTTTTAGAGTTTGATTTATTTTTATCTTTATTATTGTCAGTCCTCCTATTGGTTTGTTTGTGGGTGTTTCTTTTTTTGTTCTTATCTTTGCTAATTCTTAGGATATAGTAAATGGAACCTGCTGGAGACTCTGCTGGAAATTATTTCTTCTATCAGGTAAAAGATTATTATGGCTTTTTTTATAATGGCTTCATTGTTAAACTTTATTGCATAATCAATGTCATTGTTATCTTATCAGATGATATTATATGTGTAGAAGTCATGGTTGGGCCAATGGTTAGTGATGAATTTAAAGCAATCATTTTCCCTTCAAATTCAAATTATAAAGGTTTTAATTATGAATAGATTTGTATTCTATAATTATATAGATTCATTTGTTTTTGACAGGGTGATTCTTCAACATGTGTCAATTATTTAGTTGAATTTAATTTGATGACCTCTCTTTTGTCTGAAGACTATCTATTCCCTAAAAGCTCAAGACATTGAAGGCTTACTTGAATCATGTAAGCAATGATATAGCTGCTAAAGGTCACATTGAAACTTTCAGCATTTAAAATTTTAAATATAGATTCAAAATGCTTCTAGGTTGATAACCATATTTTCAATTGGGAACCTAATATCAGTAGCTTTAATAAAGCTTCAAATACTTGCAAGAACACTTAGAAACATGGCAAGATCTATTCTATTGCAGGATATTACCATGGCTGATAGGTTAAGAATTACCATGGCTGATAGATTAAGAAGTAGTGAAAGGAGACTACCACACTGAATTTACACCCTTTGATTCTCTTCACATGTTTCTTCACTGAGAAAGGTAGCTTCACTTTGAATTCCCCTTTTGCATTTATTTTCTCTTTTGTATAGAATCTTGGTTTTGATTCCCCACTTTGCATACACACAAAAACACAGAACATAAGTCATAACAAAATATAATAAGTTTCAGAATTTAGACCACACGTTAAGGGATATGAAATGGAAACCCTTAATAAGGGAAGAGGTTGAAATGAACCTAAAATGAATTGGCTTTCCTTGGAGAAAGCCTGTTGAAAACTGGTGTCACAGACTCACAGTAGACAGTGCCAATCACAAAAGCTAAAGTAAGAAGCTTATTGTTCTCATAACTAGTAGCCTCTGAAAGACTACTACCAATTGTTAGACTCAAGCATAATTTCAAGGAACCAAGACATTCTTGAGGTTTGAGTTTACTAGTGAAGGAAAACTTGTGTTTTGCTTCCAAATAAAATAAACGAGGGTTTATATAATATATTATAATATATGAAACATAGAAGATGGGGAACTTCATTCAGCTATTTAGTAGAGCTTATCATGTATCCACCTTTAAAAGTCATGTCCTTCTCTTTATAATAGGAAAGTGTACAGACATATATACTGCTTTGGAAATGTTCATAAATTTGGGGTACTGCTTTGGAAATGTTCATAAATTTGGGGTGTGCTAATTTTGTGATTATATATGTGAGTCAAGAGTAAACAAGGAATATAATCATTTTCAATATGGGGCTGCTGCTACTACATTCTGAGTAGTTAGCTTATTTAATGTATAAGCTGATTGAGAACCAATGACTTTTTGTTACATAAGTTGGTCTGGAGGATGGACCCTCACTCGAGTTTTTATTTTTAATGGTGACGTAGGTTTAGCAATTTGCACTTTTTGGAATACTCTTGCTTATTATTTCATTTAGCAGGTTTAAAAGTATTAAAAGTAACAGGGCAACTTTACACACACATCTTTGCAAGGAGCTACTCCACCAAGTCACTTTGACGCGTGGCGTGATATAGTTGGAGTAAATAAAGGAACGATGTATGACTATGGACTATATTCTATCATAGTGAGCAAATTAACGATGAAGTCTCAACAATCTCCATTTAATGAAGAGCTGGATGACGAAGATGATGAAGAGTCTGATTCAGAGGGTCAAAGTGATGGAGAGAGTTAAACATTTGATCTTGTTTGTTATGATTTAAAAACTAATTACAAACTCAAATTACTGTTATGTTTTTTATTAAGTACATTATGTTTTTAATGCAATGAAGTGTTGTTATTGTGCAAATAATTTGGCATGAATAAAGTATAAAAATATATATTAACAATCTATATGCTAGAAATTAAATTAGTAAGTAAAAAAAGTTACAATATAATCATTTTGTTCATTAAGTTGAATACGATATGTTGGAGATCGAATTAGTGAGTAAAAAAAATAAAAAATCCGATGAATTTGGTCATACAATATGGTCTTTAGACAACTTTCAATCTCTAAATTGGACACTAATTATGTTACTATATTCGGTCACTAAATTGGTTGCTAAAGCAGTTGTTGCATTCAGTCACAAAATTGGTCACTAAAATTCAGTCACAAAATCGGTCGCTAAATCAGTCACTAAATCGGTCGCTAAAATCAGTCACTAAATCGGTCACAACAATCGGTCACTAAATCGGTCGCTATAAATCGGTCACTAAATCGGTCGCCAAAATCGGTCACTAAATCGGTCGCTATAAATCGGTCACTAAATCGGTCACTACAATTAGCGACCAGTGATATAGCGGCCGATTTTTTTGGGTCGCAAATTCAGTCACTAAATTGTGTAGTGACCGATTTTTCCCGTATAGTGACCGAAAAATCGGTCACTAAATGACGTTTTTTTTGTAGTGTGAGAGCTCGAACAGAGCTAGGGTTTCAGAGAAAATAGAGAGAAGAAGAAGAGAGAGAGAGGCACCGGAGAAGCAAGAAAGAAAAACCGAAATCTTGAAGTTCTGAGAGTAGAGAGAGAAAGATCAGCATTTATACTTCGGGTCATTAGGATCCGCGAAGTATCCATCATAGCCGGGTTCGGGTTCCGCACGTACCCGGTTCCATTTTATTTGTTTGGCAGTGTTGCTTCATCATTGGATTGGGCCAAAGACAAGCTGGGCTTGTCTAATTGCACCCCCCCTCAGTGTTAAGTGTACCTGCAAGAGAAGCAAATATTAGCAAATTCAAAAAAATCCATTATGGTATAAACAGAGCTTTTGGCAATCGATCCAGGGCATCTTTCTAACTCTACTCTGTGTTTTTTCTTAAGTTCTTTAAGCTTTCTTTAAAATTTCTTTAACCCTGCACAGTGTGAAATTGTGCAGGTCATTGTGTTCTAATCTGTGTGTGTTTTAAAAGTGTAAAACTGCAGGAATGGGAAAAGAAGACAATTATGTTCCCAAACTCAATGGGAACAACTATGATACTTGGGCTATTCAAATGAAGCCTATACTGGGATCACATGGATGCCTCTACTTGGTAAAAGAGGGTCTCACACCTCTTGCAGCAGATGCTACACCTGCTAAAAAGAAAGAGTTCATTGAGTCAGAAATGAAGGACTTCAAGGGTCTGTCACTCATCCACAGGGCATGTGGAGAGGAAGACTTTGAAAGGGTAAGGGATTGTGAGACTTCTAAGGCAGCATGGGATGCATTACAACACTATTACTGTGGAGCAGCTCCAATAAAGGAGGAAAAACTGCAAGCTCTAAGAGCACAGTATGAAAGTCTTAAAATGAAAAAAGATGAGAAAGTAACTGACTTCTTCAACAGAGTGAAGAAGATTAAAAATGATATGGCACTACAAGGAGAGAAACTTGAAGAAAACTCTCTGTGTAGGAAAATATTGAGGTCAATGCCAAAGAAGTGGTATACTGTGACCAACACTATAGAGGAAACCACTAAGAATGTGGGCCTGAAGCTAGAGGAGCTTCAAGGCAAGCTAGAGGCCAAGGAAATCCGTATGGAAATCCTGGAAGAAGAATCAGATGATGAAGACACTGCTATGCTGGCTAAGGGTAAGTCAAAAAAGGGCAACAAAGGTAGCAACAGTAAGAAAGCAACAGGTTCTAAGGGTAAGGCAGGTAACTCTAAACCTAAGTCTAATTCATCTAATTCTTCTAAGAGTAATAACAACACTAAGAAAAAGGACAAATCAAAAGTCCAGTGCTATAGGTGTGATAAGTTAGGACACTATGCCACTGAGTGTCCTACAAGAAACACTAATAAGCCTAAGGAGTCAAGTACTGAAGCCAATGTGGCTGAGGAA
The DNA here is from genome assembly GCA_039519185.1 of Astragalus membranaceus. Classification (NCBI taxonomy): domain Eukaryota; kingdom Viridiplantae; phylum Streptophyta; class Magnoliopsida; order Fabales; family Fabaceae; genus Astragalus; species Astragalus membranaceus. The sequence continues at coordinate 152,970,277 of CM076847.1, forward strand.
GATACTGACTCTGAAGGTGCAGTAGCCTTTAGTACTATTAGTATTGATACTACTGAAACAGAATCTAGACCTAATCTGTATGTAACTGCTATAGATATAAAACAAGATAAGAATTTTATTGCTTTAGTGGTAACAAACAGTGATGGCAGCACCATCACTGAGATATGGTATCTAGACTCTGCGTGTTCAAATCACCTTACAGGTAACAAAGGTTGGCTAGTTGATTTTGATACTAAGAGAAGGACAACTATCAAGTGTGCTAACAACCTAACACTTGAAGCTGAAGGTATGGGTAATGTGATGTTTACTAAAGATGATGGGCAGGTAATATTGATCCATGATGTCTACTATGTTCCTGGTATTAGTCATAACCTGATTAGTCTAGGACAATTGGTTGAGAGAGGATTCTCAATCATTATGAAAGATCTAAAACTGAAAATTTTTGATACTAAGGATAAACTGGTTCTTACAAGTTCCTTAGCCAAAAACAGAACTTTTAAGACTAGTATAAGCACTGTAAAAGCAGAATGTTTTAGTGCTACTACTAGTATTGAAAGTGAGCTTTGGCATAGGAGACTTGGCCACTTAAACTTTGGCAGCCTAACTAAACTAAGTTCCAAAGGTTTAGTTAGGGGACTACCAAAGATTGAGTCCCCTGATGGGGTATGTACCACTTGTATTTTGGGAAAACAACCTAGAAAGAAGTTTAGGGCAGAAATTGTTAGTAGGGCTAAGGATTTACTGCATGTTGTTTACTCAGATATATGTGGTCCATTTGATGTTTTATCATTTAGTAACAAAAGGTACTTTCTGTCCTTTGTAGATGAGTTCTCTAGGAGGCTATGGGTGTACTTGATCAAGACCAAAGGAGAAGCCTTGGAAGTGTTCAAGAAGTTCCTAAAGCAGGCAGAGAGGCAAAGTGACAGAAAGCTAAAAATCCTAAGGGCAGATGGTGGTGGTGAGTATACCTCACATGAGTTCAAGGATTACTGCACTACAAGAGGCATCATTCATGAGATTACCTCACCCTACACTCCTCAACACAATGGAGTTGTGGAAAGGAGGAACAGAACACTGCTTGACATGTCCAGATCCATGATCAAGCATAAAAGACTTCCTAACACTTTTTGGGGTGAAGCTGTCTCAACTGCAGCTTACATTCTAAATAGGTGTCCCACCAAGAGACTAGAAGGAAAGGTTCCAGAAGAAGTCTGGTGTGGAGACAAGCCAAGTGTGGCTCATCTCAGGATTTTTGGTTCTCTATGCTACTCACATATCCCAGACCAAAAGAGAAAGAAACTAGAAGACAAGAGTAAGCCTCTTATACTAGTTGGCTATCATCCTACAGGAGCCTACAGGTTGTTTAATCCTAAAAACAACAAGGTAGAGATCTCTAGAGATGTGACTGTTCTAGAGAATGAGGAATGGAATTGGAATGATTCTGAGCAACAAAACTCAAAACATCCCAATGACCCTGAAGAAGCTACTACTACACCAGAAATACTTCATCAAGATGATGAAGATACCTCTGACAGTGACCAAGACAATATGCAACAGCAAGCAGATCAACCTCCTCAAGATGAGGAGCCTGAAACACCTAATCCTACTCCTATTCAACAAGTTGCTAGGGGACAAAGGGTTAGAAATCCACCTAGAAGGTTGGCTGATTATGAATTAATTACTGACCTAGATGTGAATGCAGAGGGTGATCTTCTACACTATGCAATGCTAGCTGATGCTGAGCCTGTGAACTACCTAGAGGCACTTAAAGATGTGAAGTGGAAGAAAGCTATGCAGGAAGAGCTAAATTCCATTGAGAAGAATGGTACTTGGACTCTTACTCATCTACCTAAAGGTAAAAGGGCCATCAGTGTTAAGTGGGTTTACAAACTTAAGCTAGATCCTAAAGGAACTATTGTTAAACATAAGGCCAGATTAGTGGCTCGTGGTTTTCAACAGAAAGAAGGGATAGACTTTACTGAAGTCTTTTCTCCAGTGGCAAGGCATGAGACAATTAGACTAGTTACAGCCCTAGCTTGCAACAAGGGTTGGGAACTATATCATATGGATGTAAAATCTGCATTTTTAAATGGGCCACTTGAAGAAACAGTGTTCATCAAGCAGCCACCAGGTTTTGAAGTTAAAGGCAAAGAGGAAATGGTGTTCCTACTGCACAAGGCTCTATATGGGTTGAAACAAGCTCCTAGAGCTTGGAACAAACGTATAGACACTTTCTTTACTACTAATGGGTTTACTAAGTGCTCTAATGAATATGGCATGTATGTCAAAGGCAGTCTACATACCTATCTTCTCTTAGTATGCCTATATGTAGATGATCTATTAATGACAGGAAACTGTGCTAAGGAGATTGATGTGTTTAAAGACTCTATGAAGAGAGAATTTGAAATGACAGACCTGGGCAAGTTATCTTACTTCCTAGGAATGGAATTCCTAAGAATACCAGAGGGTATCATCCTACACCAACTCAAATATGCTAAAGAGGTTCTGGCCAGATTTGACTTGGCAGAATGTAATTCTGCAGTAAACCCAGCAGAAGGAATTTTGGGCAAGGAGACTGATGAGGTTGGTACTAAGGTAGATGCTACACTATACAGACAAATGATTGGCTCTCTAAGGTATCTGTGTCACAGCAGACCAGATATCTTGTTTGCTACAGGTATGGTGTCAAGGTTTATGAATGAACCTAGGCAAATTCATCTTAATGCTACCAAAAGAATATTGAGGTACATCAAAGGTACACTCAATTTTGGTATTTTCTTTCCTACTAAGTCTGAAACTAATAAGGCTATCCTAGAGGGCTTCACTGATTCTGATTGGTGTGGAGATCACATTGATAGAAGAAGTACCTCAGGGTACCTCTTTAAGTTTCAAGGAGCACCAATCTCTTGGAACTCAAAGAAGCAAAGTGTTGTTGCTCTGTCCTCATGTGAGGCAGAATATATTGCTGGATGTGCAGCTGCTACCCAAGCAGCATGGTTAGATTCACTAATCTCTGAGTTGCAGGTCACTCTAAGTCAACCTCCTATCCTAAGGATTGATAACAAATCTGCTCTAAGCCTAGCAAAGAATCCTAGCTCACATGGAAGGACAAAGCACATTCAAGCAAAGTTTCACTACATACGGGAGCAAGTTACAAATGGCAAGCTAAGTGTGGAATATTGTTCTACCAAAGAACAATTAGCTGATTTGTTCACTAAGGCTCTCAAAGGAGAAGCCTTTGTGAAACTAAGAAGAGAAATAGGCTTGGTTGCCTTCTAAACTAGTAGGCAATCACTAAAAGCTATTGCTTGGGGGCTTGTCTCAAGCTGATTTTTACTCTAAGACTAGTACCAGGGGTCTGTCCTGAGGATCTAAGTCCTATTTCTCTAGCTTAGTAGATTAGGTTAAGGTTTTTCTACTTGTAATTCCTAGCCTAAGTGCTTTGGTTTGTAATCCTGTATGTTAGGGTTTCTATATTATGGGGGGGTATTGGGGTTTGTACTATAAAAACCCTAAATACCTAAATAGAGCCGTTGGACTCCCTAACTAACAAACAATCAAACAGTTTGTTAGTGTGTGAGCCTAAGTGGTTTATTTAGTTAGAGGTTGTTAGGCTTCTAACTAACCCTCTAACTAACATGTCCACGTTGAGCCTATGTGGTGTATATAAGTGTAAATAAGCAATACAATTGCAGATACATACAATTCAACTATCAATAAAGTTTTTACAGTTTTTCTGTTTTCTATTCTACTCTACATTACACTCCCTGTTACGTTTGCTCCCTATCTTCTTTGTTCTAACACAATATTCTGGGTTCTGGTTGTATGATCAAAGAGTGATTGTACCTTGCAAGAACAAGAGAAAACAGTGTTAAAACTTAGGGTTTCTGTGACTGAAATCAAGAAAAGAAAAGGAACACAGGTTAGGAAGGTTTGATTACCTGAGTGAGGAATCTTGAAGGTGTAACTGGTAGAATAATTCTGGGCTGAGTTTCAAAGGTGAAACTCAGTGTGTGCATGAAAGAGAAGATTACAAGAGAAATTAGGGTTTCCATTCAGATCAAAGAAAGATTAAATCAACAGACACTAGGGTGTGAGATTTACCTTTCTGGACCTCTGAGGATCTCTGTTTGAGTGATCTTCACCTGCAAATCAAAGAGGCAGAAATTAGGGTTTCTGCTACAATACTCAAAATCAAAGGAATCTGGAAAGAAACAGTAAAGAAGAAAGGATTTTACCTAAGAGAAGGAGAATCACACGTTTGATTGTGGAAATCAAACGTTTCTGGGCAAACTAGGGTTTGCGCTTGAGATAGTTCATCGCGAAGGTGAGAAGTTGGTGCTGAGGTTTCAGGGTTGATTGATTCAACATAAAACCAAAGGGTTTTCGTTGAATCAGCATCAACAATCATCATCAACCATTACCTAGCTCGATTCAAGCTTCGATCACCGAAGTGAGAGCTCGAACAGAGCTAGGGTTTCAGAGAAAATAGAGAGAAGAAGAAGAGAGAGAGGCACCGGAGAAGCAAGAAAGAAAAACCGAAATCTTGAAGTTCTGAGAGTAGAGAGAGAAAGATCAGCATTTATACTTCGGGTCATTAGGATCCGCGAAGTATCCATCATAGCCGGGTTCGGGTTCCGCACGTACCCGGTTCCATTTTATTTGTTTGGCAGTGTTGCTTCATCATTGGATTGGGCCAAAGACAAGCTGGGCTTGTCTAATTGCACCCCCCTCAGTGTTAAGTGTACCTGCAAGAGAAGCAAATATTAGCAAATTCAAAAAAATCCATTAGTGCTGAGGTGTCAAAAACTGTATAGGTTGGTGCTTCTAAGGAGGACACGTCGCATAAGGTGCTGCACCCAAGTTTATTAATAGGGTACATAAGAATTTGCGTTGCCCTTTAAAATAGTATGCCAAATTGTCGCTAGAGTGCTAGCGAGCGAGTCAAAAATCGAGTGCTGGTAGTATTTCTCATCAAATAAACTTCACTTGGTGGAATCTACATACTTCAAGAGAGAAAGAAGTAAGTAAAGTGCATATGGACCCAATCAAGCAAAATCCAAAGTTAAAAATGAAAATATTAAGTATCAACCAAACGAACATAATGTGAGATATATTTCCAAAATATATATATATGGATGATTCCGTTTAATATCATGAAATTACAATTGGTCTGATGGTTGGGTGTATGGTTATATGTGCGCTTGTATCTGGGTTCGAATCACTCATGCACCAGTTTTGTCCTATTTACATCACCCTAAATCATCTTATATTTCTCTAATGCATGAGTGAGATATAAGAAACATAATTTTGTAAACTATTATCAAGAGATAGGCTTGTTGTGATTGTGCAAATCACTTCAAGGTTTCTAAAGTATCCTGAAGTATCACTTCAAGGTTTCTAAAGTATCCTGAAGGGGATTCGCAAGACACCTTATTGCATCCAATTAGTTAGAATTGGTGGGGGCGAATCGAACCTAAAGGTTAGTGTGTTTACACACGCTTTAGAATCAACTGTGGTCGTCATCATCTTCATCATTGATCAAGTGTTGCAGCATCTTCCCCAACAATTTGTTCTCACAGTCTTTAGGTTCGATTTTGCATTTGTGTTGAATGATGGCTGCAAGTTTGAAAGAAGATATTTTCTACATACACCTTAAAAGAGATGACTTCATATATATTAAAGTTGAAGATGATTAATGGTAACAACTTTCTACTATGATGAAAGGTACACAGTTACTCTATATAAATATACATGATATGTTTGATGAATATCTAAATTTATAAACACATGTATAGATGAATTTTAATTCAAGTTTATTCATGAAAATGGTTTGTTTAAACTAAAAATAATTTGTGTTTTGGAAATAGTTTTCATGAATTGGAACTCAAAAGCATGTGTTACAAAATTGTGACTACATAGTTCATTATGTTTTACAAACTTATTTGATATATGATACATGCGTGCTTGTATGTTGTTCAATTTTAAATATGAAATTAGTTATATGATTTGTTTTAAATTCATGTCACTGTATATGATAATATGTTTCATATCAATTATTTTATTGTCATGATGATGTGCAATGGAGAATACTTAGTTGCATGAAATATAGAATGTTTTAGTTTCAAGTATTTGAAGGGAAAACTAAATGAACATGATTTTCATATTGTTTCAATACCAAATTAATTTTGAATATTTGCACTTTTGTATGCTTTTTATAATAGCGTGAAAGTAATGTAAATTTACTGCCTTAATTTGTAAGTGCATGTTTTTAGTGATGTTGTTGTGTAATGAAAGAAATTAATATATTTAGAATTGATGATCTCATATTATATGTTCATAATAATATGAAAGTAATTGTTAATTTATTACTTGTCTTAATATTGAAAATAATTTGGGTAGATTTTAAATTATTGTAAGTTGACAAATGTTCATGGAAGAAAGTCATAGAAAATATTAATGATTTTATTTCATTGTTTATTTTCGATTGTGATTATTATTTCGTTTTACCATAGAACATATATTTATACATGAGACTGAAATTTGACACTTAGAATCCATGATACATGTATTAGTTATGTGTTAACTAATGTGAAAATGTTACTTTTCATAACAAGGAAATAAATTCTAAAGTGTTGTATTTAATCTTATGTGAAGTATATGGCTTACATGTTTGGACCCACCTTATGCAATTAAAAGTTGATTATGACAATCTTTTATGATCAAGTTTACTATTGCTATGGACATTTAATACATTCAATGTATGATATCTTGGATACACTAATCTGAGAGTAGATACAAATTGAAAAGCTTGTTAATATGTTAATGACAATGGTATAATATGTTAAAAGAAATGATATAAAGATATAAAAATTTGTGCATGTGACACAAGATAATCAAATGACTCAAATGTCATGGTTTTGGGATAGATGATCAATTATATCAAGAATATATAAAGGCATAGTTATGTGAGTAATTGAATATTCAAAGTGTATAAAAGTTGAAGTGAATTTTGCAATTCTTTGACGAAAGAATTGACAAGGATATGATGTTGAAGACTGATAAACTCCAATTTAATACATTTTTAGAGATACTTTTGGATCATTTTTAGAACAATTGTTACTAATAATATATATCATTGACTTAATCTGCTCTTTATTTTACAGAAAAAAAAATAATATAAAAATGATAATATTCCAATTTAAAGCCAAATATATATATATATATATATATATATATATATATATATATATATATATATATATATATATATATTCGGCTGCATTACAATTAAAGGGCCGGCTATACAAAGAAAGACTACATGGCCCAAGTGGAATTAAAAAGAATGGCCCATGGCCAATTGAAACAGAAGAGTAGAAAAAGAGCTGAAGCACACGTGATTCAAGAAAAACCTAGGCAAGCATTATAAATAGACGGCAACAGTACGCAATAAAGGAGGAAGAAACGGAGCCGCACAACAGAAGGAAAAAAAGGAATTGAACAACGCACAGCAACAGTAACAGACACGAGGAGAGAGTGAAGAATTTGGGTACCGTTTTTGACACTGTGAGAGAGCTTTGGAGCAGAAAAAGGAGACTGGAGACTCAGAATAATAATTTCTCTAATTTCCGGGTTATTTTTATCTCTGTAATTCATGACTCTAATTTCTATTTTATTGTTCTTTATGATTTTGGATAGCTAAATCCTCTTCTAGGGTCTAGGTGGATCTTGCTTGATTAGAGACCTTTTTATGTTCTAATTTCTGGTTTGAATTCCTGTTTTTATTTTAATTAATATTGTCCTATTGTTTTTATCACATGACTAGGATTAGCTACCCTTTGCATGTTTATAATCAATTAGTTGATCAGCGACCGTACTGCAATTAGTTGGTGGACCTATAGGATAATTGGGGCTATAATTAGGGCATGACCAAACCATAATTTAGTCTTCCAATCATTCAATCTTTTTGCTCTTTATGCTTTTCCTGAATTTAAATTCTTGCATGACCAAACGAGGGTTAATTTAGGAAAAAGAATATTAATCGCGAATGACCAAACGGATTAATAGTTTTAGTAAAGGGATTGGTAATTAAGTAAAATAAGGGAATTCAGGTAGGATTAGACATAGGGGGAATCGAAGCTTGCAAGTGAAACCGTGATCCTAGGCCTCTCTCCATTGAATTAATTCTTGCATTTTATTATTGTTATTTATTTCTTCTTTTTTATTTGTTCCATTATAATTCAAATATTTGTTCGTCTAAATAATAAATAATCTCGATTAGTTTGGTACTTGCTAATTAATCTCTGTGGACACGATAATCTTTTATACTACTTCTACGGTAGAGTACACTTGCTCTAAGTGTGTTTTTAACGCAACAAGTTTTTGGCGCCGTTGCCGGGGATTAATTTAGCAATATTAAACGAAAAAGATTTTTATTGCTTTAGACACTTTTTTTATGCACTAGTTTTATTTTTTTATTTATCTTATTGAAAAAAAATACAAAAAAAAAGCTGCTAATAGTTTCCCAAGAGACCGCTGCAGTTCACCTTTTTTGCAGATAAAAGTTTAAATCATGGTTAAGACAATTGGAGACTACATTAGAGAGGCAGAGGCACAAAGAAATTTAGAGAAGTCGTATTGGTATATGTCTCAATGCCAGATTCAAATTTCTCCTCCTCCTTATGAACCTTATTCAGACTATTGGGATGACTATGAGCCACCTCCTTATTCCTCCCACTTGGATAATTATGAGTCACTACAAGTGCAAGGGCAAGCGGAGGAAAAGTCGGATGTCAATGAGGTCTTGGCCAAATTTATGCAGCAGACAAATGAAAATTTTGAAACCTTGGAGGGTCAAATTGGAGCCATGAACAACAAATTTGGAAGCCTGGAGGGTCAAATCTCAACTTTCATTGCTTTGTTATCTCAAGAGGCCCAAGAAACTCCTTCACAAACTAAGTCTACCCAAAATGAAGAAGCTGAGCAATACAAAGAAAGTATTCCTACGAGAGATGAAGGTGTCTCCATGGAATATAATCTGGAGGAAGAAGCTCTCAAGAAAGATGAGGAGACTCCTACTGAAGGGAGTCATATTGAAACAAAAGATCCTACTAAAGGGAGCATTTGTGAGGACAGTGAGAAAGATCCCATGGTACTAGATTTGGAGAAAGAGGAGAAAGCACTCATTTTTGGGCAAATTGTTTTAACCATTGGTGATGCTGTGATAGAGGTTCACAGGGGAAATGTAACTTTAAGGAGTGGTAAAGAAGAGGATGTTATTAAAGCTTTAAATTCCAATGAAAATTTCTCTTGTTTAACTTCTCCTTATTTTGATGATGTGGTTGAAACTAACATTTTTTGTGAATTAAAGATGTAGGACCTTTTGGAAAAAAATCTTATTTTGCAGGATCCTAGCATAGTGGTGAATGGAGATAAAATAAAAATTTCACCATCCTTTGAAGTTCATCCACCACGTGGAAAAAGAAAGAATAATGTGAACCACATTGTTAGAAAGCTAAGAAGGTGTACTGCGTTAGATGTAAAATTTGCTCTTGGAGAGCCCCCAGATTGAGCACCAACTATCGTCAGGCTCATGACGTTAAACAAGCGCTTCGTAGGAGGCAACCTGTGTTTTATTTTCAGTTATTTTTTAGGAATAAGCTCAGACTACAAGCTCTCTCAGGGAAGTCACTCTTACTCTCTCATTTATTTATTTTTGTGCCAATTTGATATTTTGCATTGAGGACCATGTTTTATGCTAGTGTGGGGGAGGAGAGTTTAACTTTGTCAATTCATCTCTATTAATGCATATACCCACTACATATGTTGATAGCATTTTTTCTGGCTAGTTTTGGATATAGAAACTGAAAAAAAAATAGAGATTTTGCCTTTAGGGGATCCCATAATTAATTTACTTGACAGACTTGTGGTTAATTGTAACTGTGAGGATGTCCTTAGGAAGCTGATAATTAGCATTTGTCCATGTTGAGTACTTTTTGTGAACTAGCTTCTAAATGTGAGATCTGAGCCTTCATACGGGGATTGATACTAAATCATAAATTTTTACCTCTTTTCTTTCTATGAGTGTGTTTCCCAAATTGCTACATTCTAGAATTTGTCTTTTGACCATTTCAAGGCGAAAATTGATTTGCATCATGTAAAAAGATTTGGGGAATTTAGGTATTTTTCTGGCCTCAGAGTTGTTTGTTGAATTTATCCCTTAGTTGCCCCCTTTGAGCTTAATTGTTATATTTTTTTTTTGGTACCCAGATATAATTTTCTTTTTTGTTTTGTTTTTGGTAACCATTTGGAATTAAATGTGGAGCAACTATTGAAAATTACAATTTCGTCCTATATTTTTAGTTGTCTATATTGTTAGGACTGAAATTCTGTCCTATACTTTAGTTGTCTATCTTGTCAGGAAAAAAAAAGAGTGAATCACGTGCTCACAAGAATATTCTCCTACAAAAGAAACAAAATATGAGTTTTCATGTACTTACCTTTTCCTCCAAAAAAAAAAGAAAAAAAGGGAAGAAAATTTGAAAAAAAAAAGGAAAGCAAGAAGGAGGAAAAGGCACATCAAAAGAATGAAAGAGCCAAAGGGCATATAAAAAAAGAGTCTACTCAAGAGCAAAAAGCAAATAAAAAAGAGTCGACTCTATAGGAAAAAGAAGAGTGAAGAATGGAAGTGAAATTAATTTGGAGTTTGGAAAAAAATTGTAAAATAGATAGGAGCTCCATATTTGGTTTCAAAGGTTACTATTTATTTCTTGTTTTTTTTAGCCCTTTGATTATCCGTTCCTTCTTATTTCCTACCCTGCATGAATTCACCCTGGCCCCATTACAACCCATGAAACCCCATCTTTTGCATGCATGTGAACTATTTAGTGGAGATTTGGTCAAATTACAAACATATGGTAATGTGCATTTTGTCGAAACTTGAGTGTATATTTTCCCTAGTCCCTAAACACTTAGAGAGATTGTGAGTGAGTGCCTTTGTTCACAGAAATGTATTCTTCAGGGACATGAGCCTCTAATTGGGCAACCTTTTGGCACCTCATATGTGTTATACTGTCTATTGTCTGTCATTGTACTTCAAATTTTGGGTTTCTTATTTGGCTGTCCCTATTACTTATTTGAAAATTTTATTGAGCCAGAAAATTTGCTTGAGGACAAGCAAAGGTTAAGTGTGGGGGAGTTGATAAACTCCAATTTAATACATTTTTAGAGATACTTTTGGATCATTTTTAGAACAATTGTTACTAATAATATATATCATTGACTTAATCTGCTCTTTATTTTACAGAAAAAAAATAATATAAAAATGATAATATTCCAATTTAAAGCCAAATATATATATATATATATATATATATATATATATATATATATATATATATATTCGGCTGCATTACAATTAAAGGGCCGGCTATACAAAGAAAGACTACATTGCCCAAGTGGAATTAAAAAGAATGGCCCATGGCCAATTGAAACGGAAGAATAGAAAAAGAGCTGAAGCACACGTGATTCAAGAAAAACCTAGGCAAGCATTATAAATAGACGGCAACAGTACGCAATAAAGGAGGAAGAAACGGAGCCGCACAACAGAAGGAAAAAAAGGAATTGAACAACGCACAGCAACAGTAACAGACACGAGGAGAGAGTGAAGAATTTGGGTACCGTTTTTGACACCGTGAGAGAGCTTTGGAGCAGAAAAAGGAGACTGGAGACTCAGAATAATAATTTCTCTAATTTCCGGGTTATTTTTATCTCTGTAATTCATGACTCTAATTTCTATTTTATTGTTCTTTATGATTTTGGATAGCTAAATCCTCTTCTAGGGTCTAGGTGGATCTTGCTTGATTAGAGACCTTTTTATGTTCTAATTTCTGGTTTGAATTCCTGTTTTTATTTTAATTAATATTGTCCTATTGTTTTTATCACATGACTAGGATTAGCTACCCTTTGCATGTTTATAATCAATTAGTTGATCAGCGACCGTACTGCAATTAGTTGGTGGACCTATAGGATAATTTGGGCTATAATTAGGGCATGACCAAACCATAATTTAGTCTTCCAATCATTCAATCTTTTTGCTCTTTATGCTTTTCCTGAATTTAAATTCTTGCATGACCAAACGAGGGTTAATTTAGGAAAAAGAATATTAATCGCGAATGACCAAACGGATTAATAGTTTTAGTAAAGGGATTGGTAATTAAGTAAAATAAGGGAATTCAGGTAGGATTAGACATAGGGGGAATCGAAGCTTGCAAGTGAAATCGTGATCCTAGGCCTCTCTCCATTGAATTAATTCTTGCATTTTATTATTGTTATTTATTTCTTCTTTTTTATTTGTTCCATTATAATTCAAATATTTGTTCGTCTAAATAATAAATAATCTTGATTAGTTTGGTACTTGCTAATTAATCCCTGTGGACACGATAATCTTTTATACTACTTTTGCGGTAGAGTACACTTGCTCTGAGTGTGTTTTTAACGCAACAAAGACATCATTGGGAATGTGATAGAAGCTCATATCTAATTGATCACCAATAATGGAAACTCGACTCACACTTGGATAAAATCAAGTCTTGAGTTCAATGGTGAAAGTACATTATAAGAGTGATTGAAGTACTTGATAATAGATGCATCCCAAGATTTATAAGTACTTGGACCATAAGTATAAAGCTAGAAGGTTAAGTTTTTGCTCTTAATAGACCTATAGCATATATGTGCTGAAGTGCTTATTATGGGAGTGCTTCCGATAGAGTCTACCTATATGAGAGTGAAGTGATGCCGCTTCTTGGAGACTAAGGGATTGACTCTTAAAGCTCTACATGACACAAGGCCTAAACAAAAGTGTCATCTTCATAATTCTTTTGATAGTACTGAGATTTCATGTGTGAGTTATGCACACTTGTTCTAATGAATAGTTGGTTCAAAGCTTGTCTACCAATGTCTATTCGGGATAAGTGGAAAACTTAATTCACTAAGTAATGGTTCAAATCGTAAGATACCATTATCTGAAACCATGATATTTCCAGAATTGTGGGATTTAGTTATATTTTGTAAATGGTGGGGGATTCTGAGATATATTTCCAAAATATATATATGAATGATTCTGTTTAATATCATGAAATTACAATTGGTCTGGGTTCGAATCACTCATGCACTAGTTTTGTTTTTGCTGGATTTGATTTAAGATAAAATAATGGCTAAAACATGAAACGAAAAGGTGCGAGTGGGATTCGAACACGCGACCAAAGGGCGAATAATCACAAGCCTTCACCACTAGACAAGCGCAACAGTTGTGATAAGATTTCGTTGTTAACGGTACATAACCGTTTAAGGACAGAATTCATTTGAAGTGTTGTATCTCTTCACTAAGTGCTTAAAGTTGTCTATAAATAGAGGCACTTAGAGGGAAGAAAGTACACGAATTTGGCTCTGATCTTAGGCCAAATATCTCCTATTTACATCACCCTAAATCATCTTATATTTCTCTAATGCATGAGTGAGATATAAGAAACATAATTTTGTAAACTATTATCAAGAGATAGGCTTGTTGTGATTGTGCAAATCACTTCAAGGTTTCTAAAGTATCCTGAAGGGGATTCGCAAGACACCCTATTGCATCCAATTAGTTAGAATTGGTGGGGGCGAATCGAACCTAAAGGTTAGTGTGTTTACACACGCTTTAGAATCAACTGCGGTCGTCGTCATCTTCATCATTGATCAAGTGTTGGAGCATCTTCCCCAACAATTTATTCTCACACATAATACAAAAGAAATAGTATTGGAGAACACAAGCACATTAGAACATATGATTGCTGATATGTAAATCAAGCACAATGACAATGAAACCAGCCAAACTTCAATTATTACCTGTCAATGAAAAGCAAAATTTCTGGAAAAAAATGTGACTTAATATAGGAACCTTTTGGAGACAATCATCAAAGAGAGAAAAAAAATTCTATCTCTTTTAGGCATTTAAGCAAACAGCTTGAATGCTGTTTGGTAAAGAAAACGAAATTTGGTTCAAGATCGAAAACGAAATCGAAACTCGATCCAAAATGAAAATGAAACTCCGCTTCAGATCACAATCATCGGAAATCAAAAAGAAAGGAGGACAATGAAGCGGAATGCAATACGGCGATGCGAAAGAACGCCAAAAACGCGATGTGCGGAAATGCGGAACACGCAAACGTGATGAAGAAAGAATGTAGCGCACATCAACAGCAAAGATTAAGAGAGAAGGATCCACGAATCAAACCGATTCAAGAACCAAAAACGCGAATCGAACTAAAAAGTGTTCGTCGCAAAAGGAAACGCGATCGAGATCAACACTCGAAGAACAGATCAAGATCGCAGATGCAAATCGCAGAAGAAAATGAAATCCAGATCGCAGAAATTGAAGACGAAATTGCAAATCACGAAATTAAACAGACACAATTGGAATCACAAGCAAAAATTGTAATCGTGAAGGAAACAAAAGCGAACAGAACAGATGCTGAAACGAAATTGCAAAATGCAAGAATGAAATCGAATCACAAAGAAAAAGGAAACTGTAAAACCTACGAAACTGAGATTGATGGAGCTCATGTTTGAATTTGGAGAATCCAAAACAAAACAAGAGAGAATCGAACAAGAAATTGAAGATCGAAACTCAAGTGGAGATGATATCAAAGAGTTGCAGAGTGCGGAAGAATCTTTAATTTACAACCGATACCATATTAAGAGTTACAAACTCTATATTTGAATACAATATAAATTTCATTTAAAATTAATTGTGAAGTAAAAACTTAGTACAATATGAAGAGGTGATCACTATATATAGTGCACCTTCTAGTGAAAGTAAATACAAAATTCCAACTAACTAACTAATTGTGAAAAGTTGTTACAACTAAAAACTAATTTTAACTAATTTCTAAACTAACTTTCTAATACTATTAAGAGTTACAAACTCTATATTTGAATACAATATGAATTTCATTTAAAATGAATTGTGAAGTAAAAACTTAGTACAATATGAAGAAGTGGTCATTATATATAGTGCACCTTCTAGTGAAAGTAAATACAAAATTCCAACTAACTAACTAATTGTGAAAAATTGTTACAACTAAAAACTAATTTTAACTAATTTCTAAACTAACTTTCTAATACTCCCCCTCAAGTTGGAAGAGAGATGTCAAGGTCTCCCAACTTGGAGCTGAGATGCTAAATTCAAATACACAAACCACGTGAATATTAACTCCATCGAGCAATTATCATAGACACATTGGGAAACTTAGGAGAATGAAATCTCACTCCACAATGCCAAATAATAGTGCTACTTTGTTGACGGCAACTGAGTACTTGCAAGAAATCACATATCGACGTAAGAACATAGGGTGGTCTTCAAAAAAAAACCAGACAAAAATGTGGATCCAAGAAATTAATCCAAAAATCCAACAAGAAAACAAGGTGTACAACCAAACGGTGAATTCCTTATCAAACATAGCAAACCTTGAATTCCATGGAAAGGAGAAAGGGCTAAGATTAGTAGGAAGAGATCGTAAAATGTACCAAACATATCCGAAAGACTGTTCCCATGGTGGTGCCGATGATGGACAAAACACAACCAAATGTTGAACGAGATCTTTACAACCAAATGTTGAACGGGATCTTTAATTTGCAAGAATGAACAATAGTTGGGGCAAAATATTGGATTGCTAGATACATGAATTGAAAAAGATTTCATTTGTTGATTCATTCGTTCTTCCATAACTACACAGCTCGACTAGGAAGAAACAAAAGACAGAAAAACAACAACGATGATGAAGTTGGCTCAAGGGATGATCGAGGAATAAACTTCAATGAACTTCTTGAACACATGCAATAAGGGATAAAGAAAGCGAAACATTGCTTCTTTTGAAAAATAATTGTTGTTTCATTAGTTCTTCCATATCTACACAGCTGCTCTAGGAAGAAACAAGAGACAAAAACGCAGCAAAGATGATGAAACTGGCTCGAGGGATGATCGAGGAAGAAACTTCAATGAACTTCTTGAACACATACAAGAAGTGTTGAAAAGAAACATGATACCACGATGGGCGCCATTGTTCAAGAATCGCGAAATAGAAGGGGAAATTCGTGAGAAGACGATGATGGAATCACCGAGGAGAGTGGAACGCGGAAGCTAGAGCGCTCTTGATACCATATTGAACATTCAATCCATAACAGAATTGGAAATGAAAACTGAATATTGGATTGATTGATGAATCAATTGAATTGAAAGAATTATAAAGAGTACAGTAGCTAGTCTTTATATTAGCTACTTACAAAGGGTAAAAAGGTAAAACGATAGCCAACTAATCTAACTAATCATTAACAACTAATACAACAAACTAACAGAAAGTTTGAGACTAACAAACTATATATCTAATACTTTTGCCCCCTCCTTTATTTACCAATTTTAGGAACACTCTTCGATATTCATAACTTGGTTGCAAACCTTATGGCATGACAAATGAAACTAAAACTAGAGTAGGTAATAAAAGCAGGAATGTAACTAATGCTTTCACCGTGAACTAGAAGTTGTCAACTATTTGGATGCGTTAAAACTGCAGGAAATGCTGGTCTTGGATAGAAAACTAGAAAATATCATAGGAGATGTGATACCCTCTGGTCTTTAACTTAACAGCAAAGAACAGAATATTCAAAACAGGGCATTTGGTCTAGTGGTATGATTCTCGCTTAGGGTGCGAGAGGTCCCGAGTTCAATTCTCGGAATGCCCCTCTTTCATTTTGTTTTAGAGCTCTGCAAGCTTGAGGTTAACTTGTTATTAGTCTAGTTTTTTTAGGTTGATTTGTTAATTAGTTTAGTTAATACAAATCAGGGTTTTTTTTTCTTGAGATTTTTGAAGATCTACAACCTGGCAAGCTTGACATGTTATGTTATTTCATTAGTTAAATACCAATAAGCATAATTTTTATTGTGTTTTTAAAGATCTAGATGCTGACAAGTTTGACTTATTAACAGGTGCAGTAGTTAGAAAACAATAAGCATCAAGGGGTGCATGTGAATGCCCTGAGATCAATTCTATTATACATCTGTGATTTAAAATCAAATTATTTTTTGATATGCAGACGGAGTGGTCACAGCCACTAGAAACTAACACACACAACTGTGAGGTCTCGGATTCGAACCCTGAACATGGTATCCAGCCTAACAATTTCGGCAATTGCCAGTTGAGCTAGGCCTTACGGACGATTTAAAATCAAATTAATTTAAAGGGAAAATGGACAAAAATAAAATAAGTCCGACCTGCCGGATTCGAACCAGCGACCTAAGGATCATCTGCGAGATAATTCCAACTACAGTCCTCCGCTCTACGCCTCTACCAACTGAGCTAAGGTCGGTTGCTGTTGAAATTGAATTCTGATTATTGTAATTGTAAGTAAATGGAGTCTGTGGAGGGAAAATGTATACATGAGGAGGCACTCAACTAAAGCGAGGTTTATGAATGTAATTAAAAATTCAAAAATACCGATCTGCCGGATTCGAACCAGCAACCGAAGGATTAACTCTGGGATGGTCAAAGAAGACTGTTGCGAGTCATTTTTTATCTTTAATTATATAAAAATAAAACCAGAATGGTAAATAAGTAAACTCTCTTTGATACCTTACCTAGAAAAACATGTTAGCTTCGCTTCAGGAATCCATAGGTTCATCCAATAGTCCCGTATGAGAGGACACAAGACCAGCAGCTGGTTGCTGTTGGCATGCTTGAGATTTTGAAGAGCAACTAACAATTGTGTTTCCAGATAAGCAGATTCTGTCATTTGTATCTTACCATTCAAAAGCTGAATGCAGACCATGTGGCATGCATAAACAACTTTGATGGTAAACTGTACAAAATTTTCACCAACCTTCTACCTAGATAGCACATTGAAAACATATTCATTCATTAGAAAAGGGTTAAGGGCAGAACCATAGAGAGGGAATGGAGTTTGATACTTATGACAATGCCTTCAACTTAACGGCATACAACAGAATACTCAAAACAGGGCATTTGGTCTAGTGGTATGATTCTCGCTTTGGGTGCGAGAGGTCCCGAGTTCGATTCTCGGAATGCCCCTTTTTCATTTGTTTTGAAGCTCTGCAAGCATGAGGTTTACTTGTTTATAGTTTAGTTTTTTTAGGTTGATTTGTTAATATGTTTATAGTTTAATTAAATACAAATAAGGGTTTGTTTTTATTTTAATTCTTTTTAGATTTTTGAAGAACTGAAAGCTTAGCAAGCTCACTCTATTAGTTAAATACCAATAAGCACCAATTTTTATTTCTTTTTAAAGATCTAAAAGCTGACAAGGTTAACCTACTAACAGGTGCAGTGGTTAAATAACATATAGCATCATGGGCATGTGAATGCCCTGGGATCAATTCTATTATACATCTGATTTAAAATCAAATTAATTTACATGATCAGTGTTTTATAACTGCTGTTGCAAATGCAAAAAAATCAAAAAATTCCGACCTGCGGGATTCGAACCAGCGACCTAAGGATCAACTGTGAGATAATTCCAACTACAGTCCTCCGCTCTACCAACTGAGCTAAGGTCGGTTGATGTTGAGATTGCATTCTGATTATTGAAATTGTAAGTAAATAGTCTTTTTTTTGTTACTTACAAAATTCACCCACCGTGTCGCCAGTGGCGGATCTAGAACCCAGAGTCAGGGGGTCAATTTGTTTTTAAAATCACGTCGCACTAAAAATATAATAAAATAAAATTTTAATATCTTTAAATAAATAAATTACTAATAAATAAATTAAAACTTAATATAAATTACTAATAAATAAATTAAAACTTAATATATCATAAGCTTCGATAGGGAGTTTGATTCGTAAAACCAAACCTCCTAATTTGGAGGAACTCGGAAAATGACATGTTTTGGAGGGTTTAGGCAAATTCTTCATGTCATTTGTATTCTTTTATAATAGTCTTAAAATTAAAAGTATGTTAATCATAAGTATTTCTTATCATCTACACTATCTATACTATATTTATACAACTATGATTTTACCAATACTCTCATTCTATCTAAAAGACACCTCAAATTTTTTGGAGTAAAAATGTCATTACACTCTATTTCTTCTTTTTTTCTCTTTATTCTTACACTCTCTTTCTTACTTTTCACTTTTCTATTACACTCTCTTTCTTCCTTTTTTCTCTTTCTTTTTACACTATTTTTCCTCCTTTTCACTTTTCTTTTACACTCTATTTCTTCCTTTTTTTTCTTTTTACTTTACTTTTCCCATAAATAATTATTCTTTTTCTCTTATCACTTCACTTTAATTCTTTTAACTAAATATCTATACTATATTTATCAATACTGTATTTATACAACTAAATCACATATGATTTTACTAATACCCTCATTTTATCTAAAAGACACCTCAAATTTTTGAGGGTAAAAATGACATTACATTCTATTTCTTTTTTTTTCTTTTTATTCTTACACTCTCTTTCTTACTTTTCACTTTCCTCTTACACTTGATTATAAAAAAAAAATTCTCTTACACTCTCTTTCTTCCTTTTTTCTTACTTTTAACACTCTTTTTTCTCTTTTTCACTTTTCTTTTACACTCTATTTCTTCCTTTTTTCTTTTTACTTTACTTTTCCCATAAATAATTATTCTCTTTCTCTTATCATTTCACTTTAATTCTTTTAACTAAATTTCTAAATTTATACAAACACTACTTTAATTAAAAAATTTGAAGAATACTAATATAAATCTACTATTAATATTTAAAACAAATATTTCTTATTGATAATCTAATATCTAAGTTCTATTATCTACTATAATCTACTAATCAACTAAAATGATCAAAGAAAACTACGAGATAACTGCACTGATAAATAAAAAAACACGGGATAACTGCAGTGATATATAAAAAAACACGGGATTAATATTTACCATTGATATTTATAATTTTTTTTGACAATTTATAATTTCTCTTATCACTTCACTTTATAAGCATACTTAATGACTATTTAAATTACTAATTAATATTTAAAACAATTATTTTTTATTGATAATCTACTATCTAACAAATTTACTATCTACTATAATCTACTATCAACTAAAATAATCAATTGAAACTACCAAATAACTGCATTGATATATAAAAAACACAGAGGATAACTACATTGATATATAAAAAAAACACGAGATTAATATTTGTCATTTATAATTATAATTTTTGAAAAGTACTATCTAAAAAAACAAGAAGGCTTAATAACTATTTAAACTGATTAATACTTAAAACACACGCGATAAATATTTGTCACTAATACCTAAAAAAAGAATAAATAATTGTTACTCATATATAAAAAAACACGGGATAAATATTTGTTATTGATAATCTACTATCAATCTTTTACTATCTACAATAATCTACTAATTATCAACTCAAATAATCAATTGAAACTATGAGATAACTGCACTGATACATAAAAACACATTGGACAACTGCACTGATATATAAAAAAATACAGGGATAACTGCAATGATATATATAAAAACACGGAATAGTTGCACTGATATATAAAAAAACCTAGAATAACAACACTGATATATAAAAAAAACATTGCACTGATATATAAAAACACACGAGATAAATGCACATATTATTTTTAAATGATACTTATACATTTTTAGTTTTAATATTTATCAATTTTTTATTTGAAACTCATTTTTTATCTACTTTAAATTTTTCTTTATTTTCACGGGGTAATGTTCAAATTATTTAAATACTGTCTAAATTCAGTCATAAAAAGAACACGACAGCACCTGTCCGTATGCAAGTCATCATCTATATTTTACAGTTGAGTTTAGATTAATGAGATTTCAAATTAACGTTTCAATTTGAGGTAATCGTATCGCGTAACACGATCGGCCCGTGCGAATACACGGGTATAGTACTAGTTGTCTACAAAGTTACTCACTCAATTAAGGTGAAAGATTTCTATAGGAGGTAAGTGCGATATTTATTTTGCAATGTGGTGCAAAATCAAGGGCTTGGTTGAAAAGTAAAATTTATTTTTTTATATGGAGAAAACGCAAAAATTATTATTTTTAGGCTGTGCAAATGACCCCGCTGGTTTATATAAAAATCCTCTGTTGAGTGGGGACCAAACCCAAAAAAAAAAGAGACATGCTTAACACTCAAAACAAAAATGTATACATGAGGCAGCACTTAACTCAAACGAGGTTTATAAATGTAGTTAAAAACTCAAAAAATTCCAACCTGCTGGATTTGAACCGGCAACCTAAGGATTATCTGTTGGATGGTCAAAGAAGATTATTGCAAGTAATTGTTTATCATTAAATATAAAACAAAAGCCAGAATGGTAAATTAAAATAAGTAAACTCTCTTTGATACCTTACCTAGAAAAACATGTTAGCTTTGCTTCAGGATTGAATAGCTTCATCCAGTAGTTCCATATGAGAGGAGACAAGCCCAGCAGCTGGTTGCTGTTGGCATGCTTGAGATTTTGAAAAGCAACTAACAATTGTGTTTCCAGATAAGCAGCTTCTGTAATTTGCATCTTACCATACAAAAGCTGAATGCAGACGGCATAAACAACTTTGATGGTAAACTGTACAAAACTTTCACCAACCTTTTACCTAGATAGCACAATGAAAACATATTCATTCATTAGAAAGCAGATTTTGAAAAGCAACTAACAATTGTGTTTTCAGATAAGCAGATTCTGTCATTTGCATCTTACCAAAACAGGGCATTTGGTCTAGTGGTATGATTCTCGCTTTGGGTGCGAGAGGTCCCGAGTTCGATTCTCGGAATGCCCCTTTTTAATGTTTTGAAGCTTTGCAAGCATGAGGTTGACTTGTTTTTTTTTTTTGACAGCAGGTTGACTTGTTAATAGTTTAGTTTTTTAGGTTTTTTTAGGTTTATTTGCTAATAGTTTAGCTAATAGTTTAATTAAATACTATTATTAACAGGTGCAGTAGTTAAATAACAATTAGCATCGGGGGATGCATGTGAATGCCCTGGGACCATTTCTATTATACTACATCTGTGATTTAAAATCAAATTAATTTACACAATCAGTGATTTAAAATTGCTGTTGCAAATGCAAAAAAATCAAAAAATTCCGACCTGCCGGATTCGAACCAGCGACCTAAGGATCAACTGTGAGATAACTCCAACTACAGTCCTCCGCTCTACCAACTGAGCTAAGGTCGGTTGCTTTGAGATTGCATTCTGATTATTGAACTTGTAAGTAAAGCGAGTCTTTTTTTTGTTACTTACAAAATTCACCCACCGCGGGTCCAATGGCGGATCTAGGACACGGAGTGAGGGGTAAAATGTTTCTAAAATCACTTCTCACTAAAAATAGAATTTTAATATATTTAACTAAATAAATAAATTACTAATAAACAAATAAAACTTTAATATATCATAAACTTTGATGGGAAGTTTATTTTTTTATAAAACCAAATCCTCCTAATTAGGAGGAACTCGACAAATGTCTCCAGGAGGATTTTGGCGTGTTTTGGACTTGGAGGGTTTAGGAAAATTCTTCAAATCATTTACATCATTTTATAATAGTTTTAAAATTAAAAGTATATTAATAAGAAGTATTTTTTATCATTGTCCACAAAAGATTTCTATAGGAGGTAAATGCAAAATTTATTTTGAAGTGTGCTACAAAATCAAGGGCTTAGGTTGAAAAGTAAAATTTCAAGGGAGTCAAAATATTACTTATAGGGAGAAAATGCAAACTTTTTTTTTCAGGGTGTGGGGGCTCAAACCCAATAAAAACAAGAGACATGCTTAACAGCACTCAAACGAAAATATATACATGAGGCAGCACTCAACCCAAACGAGGTTTATAAATGTAATTAAAAACTCAAAAAATTCCAAAAACATGAGACATGCTTAACAGCACTCAAACGAAAATATATACATAAGGCAGCACTCAACCCAAACGAGGTTTATAAATGTAATTAAAAACTCAAAAAATTCCAAAAACAAGAGACATGCTTAACAGCACTCAAACGAAAATATATACATGAGGCAGCACTCAACCCAAACGAGATTTATAAATGTAATTAAAAACTCAAAAAATTCCAACCTGCTGGATTCGAACCGGCAACCTAAGGATTATCTGTGGGATGGTCGGAGATGACTAATGCGATTTATTGTTTATCTTTAAATATAAAGCTAAAACCAGAATGGTAAATTATAATAAGTAAACTCCCTTTGATACCTTACCTAGAAAAACATTTTAGCTTGGCTTTAGGATTGAATAGCTTCATCCAGTAGTCCCATATGAGAGAACACACGACCAGCAGCTGGTTGCTGTTGGCATGCTTGACATTTTGAAGAACAACTAACAGTTGTGTTTCCAGATAAGCAGATTCTGTCATTTGCATCTTACCGTACAAAATCTGAATGCAGACCATGTGGCATGCATAACAATTTTGATGGTAAATTGTACAAAACTTTCACCAACCTTCTACCTAGATAGCACATTGGAAACATAATCATTCATTAGAAAAGGGTTAAAGGCAGAATCACAGAGTGGGAATGGAGTTTAATACTTATGACCATGCCTTTAACTTAACGGCAAACAACAGAATATTCAAAACAGGGCATTTGGTCTAGTGGTATGATTCTCGCTTCGGGTGCGAGAGGTCCCGAGTTCGATTCCCGGAATGCCCCTTTTTCATTTGTTTTGAAGCTAGGCAAGTATGAGGTTTACCAGTTAATAGTTTAGCTTTTTTAGGTTGATTTGTTAATAGTTTAATTAAATACAAATTACAAATAAGGGAATGTTTTTATGTTTTTACTTTTTAGATTTTTGAAGATCTGGAAGCTGGCAAGCTTGACTTGTTACTCTATTAGTTAAATACCAATAAGCATCAATTTTTATTGAGTTTTTTAAAGATCTAGAAGCTGACAAGGTTAACTTATTAACAGGTGCAGTAGTTAAATAATAATTAGCATCAGGGGATGCATGTGAATGCCCTGGGATGGGATCAATTCTATTATACATCTGTTATATAAAATCAAATTAATTTACATGAACAATGATTTAAAATTGATGTTGCAAATGCACAAAAATCAAAAAAATCCGACCTGCCGGATTCGAACCAGCGACATAAGGATCAACTGTGAGAATTCCAACTACAGTCCTCCGCTCTACCAACTGAGCTAAGGTTGGTTTCTGTTGAGATTGCATTCTGATTATTGAAATTGTAAGTCAATAGAGTCTTTGAAGGAAAATGTATACATGAGGCAGCACTCAACTCAAGCGAGGTTTATGAATGTAATTAAAAACTCAAAATACCAACCTGCTGGATTTGAACCGGCGACTTAAGGATTATCTGTAGGATGGTCAAAGAAGACTGTTGTGAGTAATTGTTTATTTTTAAATATAAAACTAAAACCAGAATGGTAAATAAGTAAACTCTATTTGATATCTTACCTAGAAAAACATGTTAGCTTCACTTCCGGGGTCGATAGCTTCATCCAGTAGTCCATATGAAAGGATCAGCGGACGCAAGACCAGAAGCTGGTTGCTGTTGGCATGCTTGAGATTTTGAAAAACAACTAATAATTGTGTTTCCAGATAAGCAGATTTTGTCCTTATCTTCCTAAACAAATGCTTACTGCAGGCCATGTAGCATGCATAAACAATTTTGATGGTAAACTATACAAAACTTTCGCCTACATTTTACCATAGATAGCACGTTGAAAACATATCCACTCATTAGAAAAGGGTTAAGGGAAGAACCACGGAATGGGAATGGAATTTGATACTTTTGACCATGCCTGCAGCTACTACACATTTAACAGTAAAAAAGAAGAGTGGAGTTGTGCTGCAACTGTGAGGGTTTCAAAACAATAAAGAAGCAAATAGTCATAGGAAAGTAATAATAGGATGCCTATCAATGATTAGATTGAGATTAGTAGAATATAACAACCATGTTATTACTTCAATTCAATTGCCATATTAATCATTAATCATGAGCATTTGTTTCTTATGTACCACATGATGCCATTTGAAACACCTTAAAGCACAAGCACAAGAATGCTCCATTTGAAACAAAAAGAGATTGTGAGAAAAACAGGGGGAAAACCAAACACAGCACAAAAAAGAAACAAACTTTATTCATAATTTGAAGCTAAACAAAATCCAAACACAAACCCCACCAATATCATTATGTAGATGAAATTGAAAAACCTCATATGTACTATTCAGTCCAATACATGATTCATTGATTTGTTCTTATTTATTTTGAAATCGGAATGGTAAAGTCTATCATACTCATAATACACTCATAGTCCCATTCTAAAATTACTCATCTGCGGAGGGAACTAACCTAAAATGCTCTAACTATAATTGAAAATAACTACCTTCATAAGAAAAAACATAAAATAGAAAATTTGAAGAGAAAGAGAACGATAAAAAAAAGGAAGTGAGATTACTTCAACTTTCAAATGTAGCTTAGAAGCAGTTTATAAGCGCAGAGTGAATACGGAACGAGTAGGGTTTCTGAACCGGGCTGATCTTTGTCTGGAGGACTGGAAGTGAAGCAAACCACGGCGACATTGCTTTCTGGAACGACCAGCAGAACGAATAAAGATACTTGAGCGCCAAATCTTCAATTGCGGCGTCATCGCTGATTTTTGCGGAGGATCTTTGAGCAGGGAACAAAAGGAAATGGGTGAGAAAACCAGAGATGAGAGAGAGGGAGAGAAA
Organism: Astragalus membranaceus; assembly: GCA_039519185.1. Classification (NCBI taxonomy): domain Eukaryota; kingdom Viridiplantae; phylum Streptophyta; class Magnoliopsida; order Fabales; family Fabaceae; genus Astragalus; species Astragalus membranaceus. Next base: position 152,996,057 of record CM076847.1, read on the forward strand.
ACATGAGAAAAAATCGAGTGGAATGAGCAATAGGGAGAAAAACTGAAATTAGGGCTTTGAAGGAAGACTGAAAACGAGGGAAAGTGACGTCTGGTTCGCGCGGAAAAAAGAACGAATCGCAGCCGTTAAAATAGGGAGAAAAAAAAACGGTGGTGGTGGTAGTGGTGGTGTTTAAAGAAAAAATAGGAAAATTACTATTTTTATAATTGTAGTTTTATCAAATTATTTAAAAAAATGTGTTTGTTTCTCGACCGGTATACCCACAATATTTATGATACTCTATGTAAGTTTTGCTCAATAAAATAATTGATATTGATCCCATGCAATCACATTTGACTTGACTGCAGGGAGTGCTGCATTTAGTTGTAAGAGTTATGAGAGTGAATACAAAAATTAATAAGTTTGATTGAGTGGAATCCAACATTCTCTTCTGGGAATATGAGGATAAGAATGCAACATTCATTGAATTTGTTTGTTTCAAGATTAAGAAAATTATTTTCAGGTACTTTTTTTCCTAAAATTATTTTTTATAATTGATTTTTCCACTTTATATTTTCATGTTGAAGGTCGGGAATCTAACATTCCTATGAGAAATATTATTTCTTAAAATAAATATTGAACCTAAACTTGCCCAAAATCTCTCCATACCAATTTTGAAATTCTTACTAATATACTATTCTTTTGCTTGCAGGTAGTATTATCAGATTGAGGGGGGTGCAAAGAGCAAACCCAGATGTGGTAGGCCCAACAAAAACAGCTACTGGTTTACTGGACAAAAATTAATTTGCGGAACCCAGTGGATCTCCACTGTTCCTCCCCGCGGGTCCTGCTGACCCGGTTCGCTTGGATCAGTATATAACCTTTTTCCAGAAACCCTAGCTTCAGTTTCTTCAAGAATTTCTCTCTCTCCTTCTTGCTGCTCTGCGGCGATTTCTTTCTTCTCCGTTCAGAACCCATCTAGGGTTCTTGATCTTTGATGATTTCTTTGAGAAATCAACCCAGAATTCGCAAGCGAAGCTTCGATTTTACACAGAAATCAGGTATACCTTCTTCTTCTTCTCTAACTCTTTTCTGTTTTCTTTCGGTTTGAAACCTTAGGTTTCAATACTGACTTTGGCTTTATTTCTTGTTGTTTCTGAGGATGATCTTGGTAGATCTTGAGGTTACGCGCAAGGATCTGCACGTAATGAGGTAGAATACTTCCTTTCTCTTAGAGCTCAGTTTTTGTTCAAGGTTCTTCAAACCCTAGCTTTCTGAAACTGTTCTCCTGGTTGTAGATCTGTGAAGATCTGCTACTGAAGATATTCAAACAGGTATAAAATCACTTCTCTGATCTTTACTTGTGTTGTTTGATGCCTCTGATTATGCTAAACACCTTTTGATGTCTGTTTTTCTGTGTTTGCATGCTCTGGATCTTCACACCTTGAAGATCACTAACAGTTGTTGTTCTTTCCGTAAGAACAAGGTAGATTTTCACCCTCTCTCTCTATTTTTTCTTTCCTATGTTTTTTTCAGTCACTGAAGCAACACTAAAACTGATTCTTTGCTATATTTCTTTCACTTGTTTGCGAGGTATGAACTTCAACCACTTGTTGAAGTTGCTGGTACACAAACTCTCAGAAGAATGGCAAAGAAACTGTATACAGAGCAGAAAGGAAGCAGAAGACTTAGAGTAAATGAAAATGTAAAACTTTATTGCTTTGTAAACTGTTAGATACTTTTTTCCTGTACAAACTATGGACTATTACATATGTATTTATATACACTAGGCACTCATAGCAAGAGGACATGTCAGTTAAGAGGCTGTTATAAGAGATAACGGCTACTTAACTGAATAAACCTCCTAGGGCTTAGGATACACAATTAGTTATAACAAACTTAACAAACTCCAACTAATTTAAAACTGATTTTTGTTAAAGTTGTTGAAGTAGTTTAGTTTTCATAACTGCTGGAGCAACTGTCTTCTGTTTGTTTTATAAGACAGTTGCTAAATCCAAGGTTGTTGAATTTTTTTGGGTTAACCAAACTCAACATCCTCCCTTAAGCCAAACAAATAAAACATAGGTGAGTTACAACATAGAAACCATTACAAGACCTAAACTAGGAGAGCAACTTAACCAGGACAAGCCCCTGTGTTAGCCTTAGAACCAAAATACTCAGAACATGCCTCTGAGCCTGACATTAAAAGTTGCCCTTTAAAGTTTAAAAGCAACTACTCCTAAATCTCTCCTTACTTTAGAAAACTGCTCACCTTTTAGTGGCTTAGTAAAAATGTCAGCCAATTGTTCCTTTGTAGGACAATAGTCTAGGCATAGTTTACCATTAGACACTTGAGACCTTAGATAATGAAATCTAGTTTCTATATGCTTAGTGCGCCCATGGCCAATAGGATTTTTAGCCAAGTTAAGGGCAGATTTGTTGTCCACCAGTAGCTTAGGAACTTGAGTTAGGATAACTCCAAGTTCACCAAGTAAGGTTTCCAACCAAGCAGATTGAGTGGCAACACTGCATGCTGCCACATACTCAGCTTCACATGTAGACAAAGCAACAATGCTTTGCTTTTTGGAGCTCCAGCATATTGGGGCCCCTTGAAACTTGAAAAAATAGCCAGAAGTGCTTCTTCTGTCTAGCTGGTCACCACACCAGTCAGAATCAGAATATCCAATAAGCTCAAATCCTTTAGAACCTTTCTTAGGAAAAAACACTCCAAAGTTTGTGGTGCCTTGTATGTACCTTAGTATACGTTTAGCTGCATTTAGGTGGATTTGCAGGGGTTCATTCATGAACCTGCTCACCATGCCAGTGGCATAGAGGATATCAGGCCTTGTATGGCACAAATATCTCAAAGAGCCAATGATTTGCCTATAGAGAGTAGGATCAACCTTGTTTCCTTTCTCACCCTCCTTCTTAGCTAGTATTCCTTCAGCTGGATTGAGTGCCACATTGCATTCATCCATCTTGAATCTGGCCAGAATTCCTTTAGCATACTTTTTCTGATGTAGAACTATCCCTTCAGGTTTCCATAAGAATTCAAGGCCCAAAAAGTAGGTTAGCTGCCCTAAATTGGTCATTTCAAATTCTGCTTCCATAGCTGATTTGAACTTCTCTATTTCAGCAACTTGACTACCTGTCACCAATAGATCATCCACATACAAACAAATTAGTAACATATCTGAATCTAGGGTTCCTTTGACATAGACACCAAACTCAGTGGTGCATTTTTTGAACCCATTGTTTACAAAAAATGTGTCAATTCGTTTATTCCAGACCCTAGGAGCCTGTTTTAAACCGTATAGGGCTTTGTGGAGTTTACACACCAAGTCCTCCTTGCCTTTAATTTCAAAACCAGGAGGTTGAGAAATAAAAACAAGTTCCTCTAGAGGACCATTCAGAAATGCAGACTTGACATCTAAATGATGTAAGTCCCATCCCCTACTACAAGCCAAAGCAGTGACCATTCTAATAGTCTCATGCCTAGCTACAGGTGAGAAAACCTCCTCAAAGTCTATACCAGGCTTCTGTTGGAACCCCCTAGCAACAAGTCTAGCTTTATGCTTAACTATGTTGCCATTGGGATCCAATTTCAGCTTGAAAACCCATTTTACAGAAATGGCCTTTTTATCCTTAGGTAAGACAGATAGTGTCCAAGTCTTATTCTTTTCTATAGAATTCAACTCTTCAACCATTGCGTTTTTCCAATTAGGATCCTTTAGAGCTTCTCTGAAGTCCACAGGCTCTACATCAACTAGCATAGCCTGGTGGATAAGGTTACCAGTCTCATCCACCTCATCATCATTAAACATTTCATAGCCTGCTAAGTTTCTAGGAGGCTGCCTTTGCCTATGACCCCTAGGAACTTCTTCCACATTAGGTACAATAGGTTCTGCATCACTCTCAGAACTGTCATCCTCCCTTACTGGAGAATTTGGAACTGTCTCATTGTCCATAGGCTCATCTTCCTCAGAAACATCACCCATAGGTGTAGTTTCTGCAGGGATTTCATCATTTACAACACAGCTTTCTGTTGAACCACTCTGTTCAACAGAATTCCAGCACCACTGTTTATCTTCTAGAATTACCACATCTCTAAAAATTTCAATTTTGTTGTTAGAGGGATTAAGCAACCTATAAGCCCCAGTAGGATGGTACCCTACCAAGATTAGAGGTTTGCCCTTGTCCTCCAACTTAGTCCTTTTGCCATCAGGTACATGGCTAAACACAATTGAACCAAATACCCTTAGGTGAGAAACATTTGAAGTGTCACCACTCCAAACACACTCAGGAACTTTACCACTTAGGCCCTTTGTAGGACACCTGTTTAGTATGTAAACAGAGGTAGTCACTGCCTCTGCCCACAACCAATTAGGTAGCCCCTTAGCCTTAATCATACTCCTGGCCATGTCCAGGATTGTTCTATTCCTCCTCTCAGCCATACCATTATGCTGAGGAGTATAAGGTGATGTCACCTCATGCACAACACCATGAGCAGTGCAGTACTCCTCAAATTCCTTTGAGGTGTACTCACCCCCACCATCTGTTCACAGAATTTTTACCTTTCTGCCACATTGTGTTTCAGCCATTGTCTTGAACTTTTTAAACACACTAAAGGCTTCTCCTTTAGTTTTCAGTAAGTATAACCATATCTTCCTGGAAAACTCATCCACCACAGTCATGAAATACTTATTGCCCCCCATAGAGGGTGTTTCAAAAGGTCCACATAGGTCAGAATAAGCAACATGCAGTAGGTCTTTAGAATTATACCTCATCTCAGTTTTAAAACTTTTCCTAGGCTGTTTACCCCTTAAACAACTAGTACATGCTTCTTTACTGAGACTTAGCTTAGGTAGACCAGTTACTAACCCTTTAGTACTAAGGTCACTTAGGCTTTTAGTGTTTAGGTGCCCATACCTCCTGTGCCACAGTATACCTTCAACATCAGCAGTGGCACTGAGACATTCAGTTTCAGTTACACTTATGCTGGTATTGAAGGTTCTGTTGGAAGCAAGAGGTGTGGTCAGAATGAGCTTCTCATTAGCATCAAACAATTTTAATTTTAAATTTTTCATTAAAACTGAAAATCCTTTTTCAACAAGTTGTCCTAAGCTAATGAGATTACAGCTGATTCCTGGCACATAGAACACACCCTTTATAGTAATTACTTGACCATTTTCTTTAGTGAATTGTATGTCCCCTACCCCTTCAGATACTATTGATTGGTTAGAAGCACATCTTATAGTAGTCCTTTTACTTGAATCAAAGTTAACTAACCACCCTTTATTACCTGTCATGTGATTAGAGCAACCAGAATCTAAATACCAGGTTTCAGTGATGGTCTTTCCATCACTGGTAGTAACTACTAGTACAACACAGTCCTCACTAAGAGTTAGATCAAGTTTAGTCATGACAGAGTCTTCCTTAGGCTCTATCTCAGTAGCTTCATTAGTGACAGAGTCACTACTTGACTCTGTTTCTTCAGAAAACATAGAAAACACAACATGTTCATTATCTGAATCTGAATCTTGTTTTGCTATGTTAGCTTCATTCACATTAGATTTAGACTTAGGTTTAGTTGGACATTCATTAGCATAATGGCCATATTTATCACATCTATAGCATTGTACATTAGATTTGTCCTTTTTCTTAGAGTTGTCACTAGACTTAGAGTTCTCAGCCTTTCCCACAAAATTCCCAGATTTAGGTTTAGACCCCTTACCTTTACCTTGCTGGTTGTTTTTGTTAGAATTGCCCTTACCTCCTTTCTTCTTGGACTTCCCTTTAATGAAGAAAGCTGTGTCATCATCACTGTCATTATTCATCAAATTCAATCTAATTTCCTTAGCCTCCAATCTACTTTGAAGCTGTTCCACCTTTAGATCTTCTATAGCTATGGTGTCTTCTAGACTGTTAACACAGACATAGAAACGTTTAGTTAGAGATCTTAGAATTTTCCTACAGATTTCTTCATCTGTAAGACTGTGTCCATTTAGATTCATAGCATTAGTAATCTTTTTCACACGGCCACAATATGAGACAATGTCCTCATCACTCTTCATCTTAAGAGCTTCATATTGGGCTCTAAGGGCTTGCAATTTTTCCTTTTTTGCCTCAGTTGCCCCATTATAGTAGGCGTCCAGAGTGTCCCAAGCTCCCTTGGCACTCTCTATTCCCCTAATTCTATCAAAATTACTGTCATCTAATCCTATATGGATTAGATGTAATGCTTTCCAATCTTTCTGGATTTCTTCTTCATGCTTTGCAGTCTCCTCTGCAGTAGCAGGTCCTATCACTGGTGTCACACCAGTCCTGACAATTCCCAGCACACCCTGGCAGCCAAAAACTGCTTTCATCTGGTGGCACCATCTGTCCCAATTCTTCCCATTGAGAATAGGAATCTGAGCCCCAAAGCTAGGATGTGTTTGCATATCTTTAGACATTTTCTTTATCCTGTTTTTCACAAGTCTCAACACACAGTTAGTAGCACAACACACACAGTCACTGTGTGATGTGTAGAAACAAAAGAACTTTAAAGAAAATCAACAGAATTTAAAGAAATTAAAGAAAACAGGCCCTGATTGAATCTAGCTCAATGATACCATTTTGAAATTCTTACTAATATACTATTCTTTTGCTTGCAGGTAGTATTATCAGATTGAGGGGGGTGCAAAGAGCAAACCCAGATGTGGTAGGCCCAACAAAAACAGCTACTGGTTTACTGGACAAAAATTAATTTGCGGAACCCAGTGGATCTCCACTGTTCCTCCCCGCGGGTCCTGCTGACCCGGTTCGCTTGGATCAGTATATAACCTTTTTCCAGAAACCCTAGCTTCAGTTTCTTCAAGAATTTCTCTCTCTCCTTCTTGCTGCTCTGCGGCGATTTCTTTCTTCTCCGTTCAGAACCCAACTAGGGTTCTTGATCTTTGATGATTTCTTTGAGAAATCAACCCAGAATTCGCAAGCGAAGCTTCGATTTTACACAGAAATCGGGTATACCTTCTTCTTCTTCTCTAACTCTTTTCTGTTTTCTTTCGGTTTGAAACCCTAGGTTTCAATACTGACTTTGGCTTTATTTCTTGTTGTTTCTGAGGATGATCTTGGTAGATCTTGAGGTTACGCGCAAGGATCTGCACGTAATGAGGTAGAATACTTCCTTTCTCTTAGAGCTCAGTTTCTGTTCAAGGTTCTTCAAACCCTAGCTTTCTGAAACTGTTCTCCTGGTTGTAGATCTGTGAAGATCTGCTACTGAAGATATTCAAACAGGTATAAAATCACTTCTCTGATCTTTACTTGTGTTGTTTGATGCCTTTGATTATGCTAAACACCTTTTGATGTCTGTTTTTCTGTGTTTGCATGCTCTGGATCTTCACACCTTGAAGATCACTAACAGTTGTTGTTCTTTCCGTAAGAACAAGGTAGATTTTCACCCTCTCTCTCTCTCTATTTTTTCTTTCCTATGTTTTTTTCAGTCACTGAAGCAACACTAAAACTGATTCTTTGCTATATTTCTTTCACTTGTTTGCGAGGTATGAACTTCAACCACTTGTTGAAGTTGCTGGTACACAAACTCTCAGAAGAATGGCAAAGAAACTGTATACAGAGCAGAAAGGAAGCAGAAGACTTAGAGTAAATGAAAATGTAAAACTTTATTGCTTTGTAAACTGTTAGATACTTTTTTCCTGTACAAACTATGGACTATTACATATGTATTTATATACACTAGGCACTCATAGCAAGAGGACATGTCAGTTAAGAGGCTGTTATAAGAGATAACGGCTACTTAACTGAATAAACCTCCTAGGGCTTAGGATACACAATTAGTTATAACAAACTTAACAAACTCCAACTAATTTAAAACTGATTTTTGTTAAAGTTGTTGAAGTAGTTTAGTTTTCATAACTGCTGGAGCAACTGTCTTCTGTTTGTTTTATAAGACAGTTGCTAAATCCAAGGTTGTTGAATTTGTTTGGGTTAACCAAACTCAACAACCAAGTCACTCTCGAAGGGAAGTGATGAAGAAAAAGATTCGACATGGAGAAAATTATGGAAAGTCTCATTGTTTATTTTTTTCCATATACACCTTTCACAATCCCCCTTTCCATTTTTACGTAATTTTAATCAATATTATTTTGATTTCCTTCCCTTTGTTGCTTTATCACCAACGACAAAATTAAGTCACCTCAAGTCCCATTATGCGATGGCTCCACTTGTAATTCACATTTGCATGTAGTTATCATAAAATCTAACAAGGCTAAATTGATTAGATCAAATCACCTATTTTCACCTAACCAATGTTACATACGGTAAACTAATATATCACAATTAAAAAGATATCACAATGAAAACAACTCAGGATACTAAAGGTTGCAAAATATTTGCCACACCACCATTTACCCTAGCCAATTAATAACTTGTGCTAATAAACACCCTATGTGCCCAATTCTTTGCAATACATACCCACCAACCATGAGATTGAGCTGCAACGGTTGCTGCATACTCCACAAAGGTTGTAGTGATAACTCCATCATCAAGCCTTGCCTTGAATGGATCAGTTCCCTTACGTGTCAAGCTAATGCCACCATCTTCCTTGCCAAATTCTACGGCCACACCAACTTATTCAACCTCCTCAGTGCTGCTTCTCAACACCTTGCCCCAAGTGGATGGGCTCTCTTACTATAAAAATTAATTTTCATTACTATCAAAAATTCATTAACCATCACAAAATTTTGTTGATAGATCCTTCATCAATTTTGATTTAATTTCCGCACTTTTAATTTACCAAAAACTTCCATTTTACTAATTATCAATATAATTGTTTTTTCTCCAAAATCAAGTATTAAAGAGTCTAATAATATTTCATAATTTTAAAATTAACAAAAACTTGTTGATGTTGTTGTTCAATTTGAGATTGAAATGGAGAGAGCGTACACTGACGATGAAAAAGAACAAGAAAAGAGAACACAATACATAGAAAATTAGAGTAGAAATAACAAGAAAAAAGCTGCACATAACAAACCGAATAAACTGCAGAATTCATGAAGCCAAATAGCAGTATAAAAGCAGAAGTAGGTAAGTACATAATCTAAGCAGACTATAAAGAGTGTTACAAACAAACAAATGGCAATGGTTAAAAGCCAAAGAATGGCAAGACATGCAAACACATGACAACACACAATATTGCAATAAGTGAGCAATGCAAACACATGGCAACACACAACATTGCAAGCTGTTCTAGAATCCCGCCAAACTCACTTGGAGACTATCTAGGAATTATAGATAAGATAAGATTACAGAATTCAAGAGATCAATATACTTTTAATATATACTGTTACAAAAAAACCTTGGTTTCAAAATTATTAACTACTACTATGTTTGGAACCACGGTGGGATCCATCAAACTTGCAGCAAATCAAAAGCCTCAAGTTGAGGCTTCCGTGTCCGCGTCCAATTTGTTGTGGAAACAGTAGCATTTTAAACATGCACTACATCCTATTTGAACAAATTTAATGAAAGTATACTTATGTGATGTTCAGCAAACTCATAATCAATCACAGTTCAGTATTAGTAAACTCAATTTAAAATTGCTTCATGCATAAATCTTTAGAACCCCTTCAAACAATAACATTCCTTTGCAGTTTTGGTTTTCTCAAACGAACCTACAGTGGAGCAATTGTACAATACCACAACTATCCATTAACAACCAAAGTGGTAAAATGGGGAAAAACATCATGATTGAGAGAACTAGCTTCTTGTAAACCTGCGTGGAGCATCATACCTATCGGTGTTTGGAAAAAATTAATCATCCAACTCTTTTGAAGTAAAACAAATATTTTATAGAAATAAAACTAGATTTTATGAGAGAACAAAGAAAAATGCAATGCAAGTGTGAGGTTACATAAGACATACTCCACAACGGGAAAACTGGGGAGAATACACAACATCATCCTTGAGAATAGTTGGATAGCCCTATCCATAATTTCCCAACAGCGTTTTCTTTTGGCTAATAACCCCTTGCATCCACTAAGATAAGGAAAGCAATAAATGTGGCACCTTCCAAGCTGACAAAGTCTAGATAAAAAATAATGGAGTCCAGGTAAAAAGGGTTAGAAAGCAAATGATGTTTCGATTTATTGCCATTGATAATTTGATACCTATATACCTTGCAGAAATAATGCATTAGTGTCGTCTTGTTGTTAGATAAGGTCAAACAGAATCACATAAAAGTCTGACTGATGACAAATAGTAACAACCAGTGATTACTGATTACTTAAATGTTAAAAAAAGAGGTAGCACCATCTATGTCTAAAGTCTACTGCATCCAGAATCGAATAATTAAAATGTACATCTTCACGGGGGGATTTACAATGTTTAAACTCTTCTGAAATTTTGTAACCTGCAGAAAGAGGAGTAAGACAACTGTAGGAAAAGCCTGAATGCACAAAACACAAATATTTCAGAGACCCCCAAACCTGAGACCCAAACTGAATTTCGAAAGAGAATACTCTTAATTTTGACTCCACCTTTTGCACCGTCATCAGCCCACAAAATACTGAAACATAACCAAACAAATATAAGAATATAATTAGATATGCATCTATGTAATAGAAACTACATATGTATTTAAGCTTTCATATCAAGAAATAAGATACTCAATACAACTTAATATCATAAAACAATTACTCCACTCACTGAATTTACAAATAATCTGAATGGGGGAAAAGAAACTATATTTCAAAGAGGAAAGAGGAGACCTAATCAAACAATTTCATCCATTATGGGACCAACATTTTAAAATCTTGCCCGTTCTGAGATCATCGGGATTAGCATGCACATCAACAACCCTACCAAGTATCAAATAAGAGGAATGCTAAGAACAATCGCTAGTTAACACTCGCCCATTCTTTCAGCCATGTCATTATTTTTCTCAAAGTCTCGCTCTGCTATCGGGTAAATTAGTTGAGTTTGGCTGTTTTTTGAAAAAAAATATATATTTTTGAACTTTTTGTTCAATAACCGAGATAATCTCCCATAGTCTTAGTCGTATCCACAATGGCACACAACTCATCAGATCAACATGCAGTTACAAAAACCATTTTGTAGAGGAAAACAAATGCTCAATATTATGATGAAATCCAAGCAGAGCAATGTGGAGGAAAACAAGTTCATTCCCATTTTTCCATGAGAAAGATCATTTAAGCACCACTATCACTGTTATTCCAGCACACACCAAACTGAAACACATGACCTCTTCACTGTCAATGCATTTAAGCGCCACCATCGTCACCACCGCGAACAACCAAGCAACTAACAGAAACATAGAACCCTTCCTCCAACAACCTCTACAGCAAACCCATTTTTGTTGTGTCGTTAAGAACTAACATAACCATGCAGGATCTAAGGTGCGAGTGTGACTACTATCCTCGTCGCGAACCTCGGCGTTAGAAGCAATGCCCACCAGCAACCGCAGTGATTGTACCACCAGGCTTCTGTGACGCCTCCGCCACCAACAACAACGCTTCACGATTTGGGTTTCCTAGGACCCCTTCTGTTTTGTCTTGTAGGTTGTCGAGCTCCGCCGGTGGAACTCTCCAACTTCCTATCTCGCTACAGTCTGGTGGTTTGGTTTTGTGATGGATGAAGAAAGGTGGTGACTTGGAAATCTGAAACTCAACTGGTTTGACGTAGACAGTAGCTTGAGATGCAAATAAAAAATGAAAAGTAACTCTACATCTTTACCTGTTGAACCCGTAAACAGGTAATCAAACTTTATTTAAAATAGTATGACGTGGCCAAATTGTCGCTCGAGTGTTAGCGAGTGAGTGTAAAATCGAGTGCTTGTAGCATTTCTCATCAAA